>QNUK01000451.1:552500-561460 GCA_013621035.1 Clarias magur | reverse complement strand
ATCTCGGCGCCCTCTCTGTACGGCGAGGGTTCGGTGCTGGTTCGGGTCGGAGTGGATCGGGCCGAGCTGAAAACCAAACTGAGCTTCGAGTACATCGAGGATCCAACGGTACACAGTGTGGAACCTGAGTGGAGTATTGCCAGGTACACACACACACACACACACACACACACACACACACACACACACACACACACACACACACACACAAAGCTAGGTAATTTAATAAGGTGACATCATGACCGTAACTGTAATAATGAACCTCTGATGGAAATAAACAATATCTCTTAGAGAGTCGAGATCTGTTATTTTGTGTTGGATATAAGACACAGCATTCTGTACAGAGGTGTGTGTGTGTGTGTGTGTGTGTGTGTGTGTGTGTGTGTGTGTGTGAGAGAGAGAGAGAGAGAGAGAGAGAGAGAGAGAGTGAAGGAGAAACTCCAGGACATGCACCTGGGATTCTAAGTCTGTTCATACCTTAAAAATTGTCTCAAATGTAATTTTTATTTGTCTCAAAACAAATAAAAACTCTTCTGTAAACTTTTGCCCCAAGTGTATTTGGACAGAAGGGAAGGAAGAGAGCGGGGGGGGATGGGGGGAGAGGCAGGGGGTCAAAAGCACAGGCTGTGATGCCACGTCGGTTCAGGTGGCTTTACAGGTTGCGAGGTCTGATCCAGTTCAGTAAAGCAGGACTGACTGATGATGACGTTGTTCATTTCTTTGGAAACGAACAAAACGAGTCCAAGTCCTCATCCTGATTTCATCTTCTGCCATCTATACCACTGATAGGACAATAATTCAATTCATAACAAAATGTTGTTGTTGTTGTTGTTGTTGTGTGTGTTGTCGTGCAGCGGACACACCGCCCTGACTGTGACCGGCACTAACCTGGATGTGGTGCAGGAGCCTCGGGTTCGAGTTAAATATGGCGGCCGCGAGTCTGTTAACGTGAGTACTGGCGCTTTAGGGTTACTGTTCTATAAGCACTTCATGGTGTTAATGTTCTTATAACCGCACAGTGACCGGAGCTATTAACCAGAATCTCCTGCGTCTACAACGCAGACATAACAACAGGACCAGCTTTTTATAAGGAATTTTCCAGAAGGTTAATTTACTTTATTTTTTCCTAGGAACTTAGGACCTGTTTTCTCTCTTCCTCTCATTTTAAATCAAAAAGAGAAATTATTCTCAAAGTATCGCTTGGCACGTGGGGCGTTCAAGTCAAAACGGGACCTTTGATTGTACAGAATAACAGAACACAGTGCTGAGAGTAAACACTCCCTTTATTTCTCCATATAATCCCCTGATACACTGATGCACTTATCACAGTGTCTCACTAGAGCCTGGACACCATCAAGGTAGAAAGTTCTCTCAGTACACTGGAGACATGAAATGCCGGCCTCTCAGGAACTCCTTTAATGGTCCAGACATGGGGGACGGGGCAGTAACTCCAAGCCTGTCCTGTAATGTTCAAGTGGTCTTGAATGATGTTCAAGGATCAGGCGGTTCACTTCCTGAATGTTCAAAGGGAACGACTGCAGTGAGCTCCGGGCCACCTCAGGGATCTTCTTTAAAATGTTTGCAGCAGCTAAAGGTCTCATCACCGTACTGTGCTTGAAGTCATGGCAACTTTTTGAACACCTTCATTCACCAGAAATTCCATCACAAGTCCCGGTTTGACTTGAACACACCTCATACAGCTTTGTAACCTGACCCTCTCTTCTCCTCCCTCTCAGGTGTGTAAAGTGGTAAACTCCACCTCACTCCACTGCTCTGCTCCACCCTTGATGGCTGATTTTGCCCCGGGGCAGAACTCTGTGAAGCAGGCCGATGAGTTTGGCTTCATCTTCAATAATGTTCAGGCTCTGCTCACCCACAACAGCACCAGTTTTGTTTATTATCCCAACCCCTCGTTCGAACCGCTCAGTGTTTCTGGGGTGCTGGAGCAGAAACCGGGGTCTCCCATCATCCTGAAAGTGAGAGACGATCACGTTACACAATCAAAAATTTACAATTATAGCAATAACCAATTAATTAATATATCTTTTAAACTGTGTGTGTGTGTGTGTGTGTGTGTGTGTGTGTGTGTGTAGGGCAGGAATCTGGTTCCACTTGCATCTGGAGGTTCCAGACTGAACTACACCGTCCTGGTTGGAAACGTTCCGTGTCTCATCACCATCTCTGAGTCACAGCTGCTGTGTGAGCCGCCTCCTCTGACCGGCCAGCACAGAGTCACGGTACCCCACTGCCTCAGTACCCCACTGCCTCAGTTCCCCACTGCCTCAGTAGATCATTGCCTCAGTTCCCCACTGCCGCAGTACCTCACTGCCTCAGTAGATCATTGCCTCAGTACCCCACTGCCTCAGTACCCCACTGCCTCAGTAGATCATTGCCTCAGTTCCCCACTGCCGCAGTACCTCACTGCCTCAGTAGATCATTGCCTCAGTTCCCCACTGCAGCAGTACCCCACTGCCTCAGTTCCCCACTGCCTCAGTTCCCCACTGCCTCAGTAGATCATTGCCTCAGTTCCCCACTGCAGCAGTACCCCACTGCCTCAGTACCCCACTGCCTCAGTTCCCCACTGCCTCAGTAGATCATTGCCTCAGTTCCCCACTGCAGCAGTACCCCACTGCCTCAGTTCCCCACTGCCTCAGTAGATCATTGCCTCAGTTCCCCACTGCCGCAGTACCTCACTGCCTCAGTAGATCATTGCCTCAGTTCCCCACTGCCTCAGTTCCCCACTGCCGCAGTACCTCACTGCCTCAGTAGATCACTGCCTCAGTAGATCACTACCTCAGTTCTCCACTGCTGCAGTACCTCACTGCCTCAGTACCCCACTGCCCCAGTTCCCCACTGCCGCAACTTCACTGCCTCAGTACCCCACTGCTGCAGTACCTCACTGCCTCAGTACCCCACTGCCTCAGTTCCCCACTGCCTCAGTAGATCATTGCCTCAGTTCCCCACTGCCGCAGTACCTCACTGCCTCAGTAGATCATTGCCTCAGTTCCCCACTGCAGCAGTACCCCACTGCCTCAGTACCCCACTGCCTCAGTTCCCCACTGCCTAAGTAGATCATTGCCTCAGTTCCCCACTGCCTCAGTTCCCCACTGCCGCAGTACTTCACTGCCTCAGTAGATCATTGCCTCAGTTCCCCACTGCCTCAGTTCCCCACTGCCGCAGTACCTCACTGCCTCAGTAGATCACTGCCTCAGTTCCCCACTGCCGCAGTACCTCACTGCCTCAGTAGATCACTGCCTCAGTTCCCCACTGCCGCAGTACCTCACTGCCTCAGTAGATCACTGCCTCAGTTCCCCACTGCCGCAGTACCTCACTGCCTCAGTAGATCACTGCCTCAGTACCCCACTGCCCCAGTTCCCCACTGCCGCAACTTCACTGCCTCAGTACCCCACTGCTGCAGTACCTCACTGCCTCAGTACCTCACTGCCTCAGTACCCCACTGCCTCAGTACCCCACTGCCTCGCTACAACATCACCTCACCATCTGCATTCATGTGCTGTTATCCAATCAGCCAGATGTGTATCAGAATGGGGCGGGTCTCAGCTTTGTGACTTGGTTGTGACTTGGTTGTGACTTGGTTGTTGGGCACAGATAGGCTGGTTTGTGTATTTCAGAAACTGTTAAGAAAACCAAAAAGCAAACCACAGGGGAAGCAACTGTTCTTGGAGACACATGTCTAATCTGGGACTCTCATGCGCACAGACTCACTCAGACCGGACAGCTGAAGGAGAAATGATCTCCTCTCCTTCCAGTCATCAGCTGGGTGAGCTTGTGCTCATGATAGTCATGATAGCCTCAGGTTCGTGTTCCTGGCTGACAGGAGTGGAACCTGACCTGGTCCTCTGCCGCTGTAGATTAGTGGTTATTGTGTTGTTCACGCCCAGATGCTTCTCAGCTCACCACAGTAGTTCAGAGGAATTATTTGAGTTACTATGGACTTCCTGCCATCTCAGACCAGTCTGATCAGTCTCGTCTGATCTCCTTCATCAGTAAGATGTTTTATCCTGCAGAATTTTGTTATCTCTAGAGATTAAATCTCACGTAAACACAAGTGGTAGAAATCTGGGTGTTTTACTGGACAGTGATTTTAAAGTTCACTCTGTTGCTAAAGTTAGCGTTTTTCAGCTTAGGCTATTATCCAAGGTCAAAAACAAACAAAAACAGATCTTTGAAAGATTATACTTGCTTTGATTTCAGGTCGGCTTGATTGTTGTAATGTTGTAATATCCTGGTGTTGGCCACGCCTCACTTGTGCGGTTCCAGTCGTGCCGTCCTTACGCTGGCCTTCGGTGCCATTCAGGGGGAAGTTTAAGGCCTTGTTAATAGCCTACAGAGCCGTGAATAATCTGTCACCTCATATATTTCTGACCTTTTAAAGCCGTACAGTCCAGCACGGTGTCTCAGGTCCGGTGAGCAGCTTTTACTTACACTTCCTAAATCTAGGTTGAAGAGTCGGCCATTTCCAGTAGCAGCCCCTGAACTTTGGACTGAGCTGCAAACTGTACATCAGACAGGCCCCGCCTCTTCCTATTGTTAAACCTCACCTTAAGACCTTTTTATACATATAACATTTAATACAGCGTGACGAGCCATTCTTCCCCCTGTTTTTTATTTAATTACAGTTTCATTCACTTATTTTATACAACGAGGGCGGACGTTTTATTGTTTTATATTGTTTTTATTTAGGATTGGATTTTATTTCATTTTATTTTCTTATAGTCGTCTGTTTTTATAGTCTGTTTCCAGGTGCAGCTATTTTAGGATTGTACAGCACTTTGGTCGACTGTGTTGTGTCAAATGTGCGTTAAAAATACATTTGATTTGACTTGAGATTATTGTGTTTGATAATGATTTCGTTTTAGAAGATCAGCAGCTCCTCAAATACTCAAACTAGCAACCATGTCACCGGTAACGTCACAGAGATCAGACTTGTTCTTCATTCTGATGCTCCATGTGAACTTTACGTGAAGTTCCTGATCTTTTGTGCATTTTGTGATTAGCTTAAGAACTGTACAAACGAGTGTGTGTGCAGGCGTTCCTAATAAAAAAGGAATAGCGACTGTGCACACCTATACCTGTGAGTTTTTGGGCCTTAGTGTGTTTCAGCTCCTCAGGCATTTCTGCTTTACTGCATCACACAGTGCTGATCTCTGCCGAGCTGACAGTCCTGCTGGTAACAGGCGATGACGAAAGTTAGCTGAAATAGGAACAGTCTGTCTGCCTGGCTAGGAATATATATATAAATATAAATAGATCTCAGGTCTCGCAGATGCATGTCCAATCTGTATATGGGGCTTAGTGTTGTGTGTGTCTGTGTGTGTCTGTGTGTGTGTGTGTGTGTGTGTGTGTGTGTGTGTGTGTGTGTGTGTGTGTGTGTGTGTGTGTGTGTGTGTGTGTGTGTGTGTGTGTGTGTGTTGTGGTGTGTGTGTGTGTGTGTGTGTGTGTGTGTGTGTGTGTGTGTGTGTGTGTGTGTGTGTGTACGCGTGTGTAGGTCCAGGTGGGTGGTCTCCACCTGTCTCCAGGTTCAGTCCACATCCAATCGGACAGCCTCCTGACGTTACCCGCCATCTTCAGCATTGCAGCAGGAGGAGGCCTGCTCTTCATCATCGTCATCCTCGTCCTGATCGCCTACCGACGCAAATCACACGAGAACGACCTCACGCTCAAACGGCTGCACATGCAAATGGACAACTTGGAATCCAGAGTGGCTCTGGAATGCAAAGAGGGTGAGAACAGTGTCAGGGCTTCATGCATGTTCTTTATTTTATCTTTATTGTATCTGAAATGAATAAAATCATTAATCGCTACAGTAACATGATTGACACTGACACTAAATACTACTGAAATCGTATAACGTGTGCAGTTTATACTCCTAAAATCATAGACTCGCTGTTTTAGAGGCATAGAAGGACAGAAACAAATAATCACTAGGCCATAAAACGATTCATAAAATTCAAGAAACATACACACAATTTATGGACAAAAGTATTTGTCCAAACCTGTTAATTATTGAATTCAGGTGTTTGAATCAATCCGGCCCCTTATCCCCAGGACAGTGAAGGACAATGCTTCAGTACAACAGAACTGTGGGACCGACTCCATACTGAAGTGTGTATGTGGTAAAATATCTTTGCCGTTTGGGGAAATACGTTTTGTTTGTATACAGGATGGGTGAAAAGTAACTAGGTATTAAAAATGGGCAATAAAGACCATATTTCTAATCCACATTTATATACTGTATGTATTTACTGTATATATGTAATTACAAATTGTACATGTTCTGCCTCCAAGTCATCCAGCCCCTTCAGTGTCTCAAAGCAGCTTCACAATATGAAAATAAAATTTATGGAAGTGTGTATGAGTGAGAAAAAAATGTGCTTAGATAATAATGAGATTGTCCCTGATGAGCAAGCCGAGGGTGACGGCGACGGTGGCACGGAAAAACTCCCTGAGATGGCAATAGGAAGAAACCTTGAGAGGAACCAGACTCAACAGGGAACCCATCCTCATCTGGGTGATAACGGAGAGCAGGGATTATATAACATCATGTGTGTTCGGCTGCTGGAAGTTCAGTAAAACAGAAGTCGTCCAAGTTATGATGAAGTCCAGTTCAGCACAGGGGTGAGTCAGCAGGTGCAGAGGGCAGATGGGGGTCTGGATCACTGGGAGCTCAGGAGCAGCATGTGTAGATCCAAACCATCATGAAGCAGAATCCAGCTGGAGCAGGTCCTTCTCTGCGTTCCTCAGGGTCCTCGCAGGATTGGTCTCTGTCTACTGAAGCTGGAACAATCTCCAGATGCCTCGGGATGGGTAGAGAAATAAAGAGCAGGTGAAAAGAATTAGTGTAGACGCTGTTCAGGATATTAGCAGCACTAGATAGGAGTGTGTATTTAGATGTACTGGAGTATGAGGTTATGAGTCTACTTTTAAACTGGAAGATCATGAAGGCTATTCCAAAGCTTAGGAGCTAAATATGAGAACATTCCACCCCCTTTTATAGATTTTGATATTCTGGGAACTACCAGAAGTCTGGAGTTTTCTGATCTTGAGGAGCGTGGTGGATTGTAACGTATCAGAAGACTGGTTAGGTATGTGGGAGCTCGACCGTTTAGAGCCTTGTACGTAAGTAATGCTGTTCTGTAATTAATTCTAAACTGAACAGGAAGCCAGTGCAGGGATGATAATATTGGGGATATATGATGATATTTTCTGGATCTAGTGAGAACCCTGGCGGCTGCATTTTGCACTAACTGTAGCTTGTTTATTGAGGATGCAGGACAATCACCTACAATTGCAAGAAAAAGTATGTGAACCCTTTGGGATTATGTGGAGTTTTGCATGAATTGGTCATAAAATGTACTCTGATCTTCACAAAGCTGTTTCAGTGAAGCAATATTCTTGGGATGTCTGGTGTGAATCACTCTCTTAAGGTCATGCACAGCATTTCAGTCAGGTTGAGGTCAGGACTCTGACTGGGCCACATTTCAGAAGGTGTATTTTGTTCTGTTGAAGCCATTCCTTTGTTGAATCAATTCAATTCAATTCAATTCAATTTTATTTCTATAGCGCTTTTAACAATGGTCATTGTCTCAAAGCAGCTTCACAGAAATGAAAAGAAGACTTATGGAAATGTATATATGTGTAAGAAAAATGTGACTAGATAATGAGATTGTCCCTGATGAGCAAGCCAAGGGTGACGGCGACAGTGGCAAGGAAAAACTCCCTGAGATGGCAACAGGAAGAAACCTTGAGAGGAACCAGACTCAACAGGGAACCCATCCTCATCTGGGTGATAACAGATAACATAAATTGTATAACATCATGTGTGTTATGCAGATGAAAGTTCCATAAACAGAAGTTAATTTAAATGAACACAAAGTCCAGTTCAGCTCAGGGACGAGTCAGCAGGTGCAGAGGGCAGATGGGGGTCTGGATCACTGGGAGCTCAGGAGCAGCATGTGTAGATCCAAACCAAAATGAAGAAGAATCCAGCTGGAGTTGGTCCTTCTCTGGATGCCTCTGGGTCAAAGCAGGGTCGGCCTCTGTCTACTGAAGCTGGCACGATCTCCAGATGCCTCGGGATGGGTGGAAAAATAAAGAGCAGGTGAAAAGAATTAGCGTGGTTGCCATTCAGGATAGATGTACTGGAGTATCAGGTAAAGAAATTAATTATGTGTATGCCAGATTAAAGAGATGCGTCTTGAGTCTACTTTGAAATTGGGAAACTGTGTCTGAGCCCTGAACACTGTCAGGAAGGCTATTCCAAAGTTTTGGAGCTAAATATGAAAAAGCCCAACCTCCTTTTGTAGATTTTGATATTCTGGGAACTCTCAGTAGTCCGGAGTTTTCTGATCTTAAGGAGCGTCCTGGATTGTAACGTATCAGAAGACTGGTTAGGTATGTGGGAGCTCGACCGTTTAGAGCCTTGTACGTAAGTAATGCTGTTCTGTAATTAATTCTAAACTGAACAGGTAGCCAGTGCAGGGATGATAATATTGGGGTTATATGATGATATTTTCTGGATCTAGTGAGAACCCTGGCGGCTGCATTTTGGACTAACTGTAGCTTGTTAATTGAGGATGCAGGACAGCCACCCAGTAATGCATTACAGTCGTCCAGTCTGGAGGTCATGAATGCATGAACCAGCTTTTCTGCATCAGATACAGATAAAATGTTCCTAAGCTTGGCAATATTTCTAAGGTGGAAAAAGGCTGTTTTTGTGATGTTGGAGATATGATTTTCAAAGGATAAGTTACTGTCTAATATCACACCCAGGTCTTTCACTGTCGAGCTGGTGGTAACAGAACATCCTTCTAAACGCAGGCTGTATTGTGAGAGCTGGTGTGTACTGGTTTTTGGGCCAATAAGTAATATCTCTATCTTATCTGAATTTAGTAAAAGAAAATTATCGGTCATCCAGTCTTTTATATCTTGAATACACT
>QNUK01000451.1:192500-547500 GCA_013621035.1 Clarias magur | reverse complement strand
CTGTCTCTCTATTTGTTTCTCTGTAGGTCTCCTGTTGTCTGTCTGTCTCAACCTGTGTGTCAATGTCCCTCCCTCTGTCTGTGTCCCTTCTTTTGTCTGTCCATTTCTCCATTTGTCTCTCTCTCTGTCTCCCTTTCTATTTTTCAATTGCTGTCCATTACTTACTGTCTCTCGCCTTCACCTTCTGTCTCTCTCTCTGTCTCTGTCTCCCTGTGTAGACGGTGTGCTGTGTGGACGGAGGACAGGAGACAGGGGGGGCGGAGGTGGTGGTGAAGGTGTTAAACTGCGACTCCATCACACAGGTGAAGGAGAAAATCCTCGATGCTGTCTATAAGAACGTCCCGTACTCTCAGAGACCACGCGCAGGGGACATGGACCTGGGTAACACACACACTCACACACATACACTGTCCCTCTCATAAACGTGTGTGTGTGTGTGTGTGTGTGTGTGTGTGTATCAGACAGATGGACGGACAGATTGTCAGCGCGATCATTAATTTGAACAAAGAACGCGAGCCAGCTTCATTTAGATTAGCGAAGCAGACCGTTCATCATCTGCTGTTCATTACTTTGATATTTTTTTGTGCCTGAGACAAAATAGCGTTCTGTCCTGGAGCGGAAGCGAAGTGATCTCATGTCTCATCTAATGCTATTGCAAGACTTTCTCTTTTCTGGTTAATTCTAATTATTCAGGAATCACTTGTTTACACACACACACACACACACACACACACACACACACACACACACACAATGCCCTGATGTGTGAGGAACGTTCCGGAGATTACACGTGTTTAGACACTCCAGCTCACACACACGGCTCTTACGCTGATTATTCAGCCACAAAATCCCTTTTCCAAACACACTCCCTCAGCCAGCAGACGTGCTCCATGTGTGTGTGTGTGTGTGTGTGTGTGTGTGTGTGTGTGCGTGCGCTTCTTCAGCTCTGGACTGAAACTATGATTCTGGTCTAGCTATCAGAAGTGTGATGCCTCTGCGCGTGTAGCGCGGTGAGGGTGTAAAGGCTCAGCCTGGGTCTGAGTGTCACATGATCCACCATCTCACGAAGAACAGGTGAGGATCCGACCGACCTGGAAACGAAGACAAGAATGGAAACGACTTCACAAGGACACGCGGCCAGAACATATTCATTATTGTTTATGTTATACAGACATGTCAGAGAAGCTCCGTCTGAAGTTAATGCAACACTGACGAGACCGATCTCACTTCACTAAAGATTTCTACTGGAGTTGCTGATTTTGGAGAGAATGTGGCAATTTTTCAGTGTTATACTGTCTCACTTTAATCACTTAAAATGCATATTATTCATATTATTCATTCTTACTGATACTGAAGTTGGTGTCAGCTTCCAGAAGCACATGATCTGTGGAAAGTGTTGCTGTAATTGGTTTTTGGTTAAAAGCTTAAAAATCAAAAAAAAAAAAAAACCTGTAGCGTCCGTAACCATGTCACGTTCACGTTGCAACATCTTATTTTAGAATAAAACACTTTTCTGGTTTATTTCTTTTTATATGAAATCTAAATTGGACAAATTTCATCTGAATGACAGTGAAGATCATTAAAAGATTGGAACATAAAAGGCCATGAAATTGTATTTAAAAATGAAGCGTGGATCAGGAGGCAAGAAGCGTTAAATATTCAGAAAAATGCAGTTATAAGATCTTATCTGAAAATTCACCTTTCCACCCGGGGAGACACTTTTAGCTTTGACACCATGTTCAGGCCGACTACAAATAAGTCCTTTAAATCCAGTCCCAGTCGAGGGTCGAGCTGCTGAAGGAGCCGTCAGTGCCAAAGTGCACAGGAAACCAGAGGGTCTGAACTAAACATGCTGGCGAGTGTGACGTCTCGAGTCAACCAGATGTGACACGCGGGTAAAGAACTAGGAAGCGCGCGAGACGTGAAACGGTGAAGAGAGCCTGGTCTCGGGGTCGCGACCGGCGGGGGGCGGCTGGTTCTGTCCCGAGTGTCCACGAGCTGATGGATTATTGATGACAGTGAAGGACGAACGCGCCTCAATTATTTAAAGTGGAAGTGATTGTTATGGGATAGAGATGAATTTTGCATGAGCACACACTCCTCTCTCACTGGTGTGTGTGTGTGTGCGTGTGTGTGTGTGTCAGAGTGGATCAGAGTAGGTCAGGCATCCTGGAGTGTTTTAAAATCCAGATCACAGAGTGTGTGTGTGTGTGTGTGTGTGTGTGTGTGTGTGTGTGTGTGTGTGTGTGTGTGTGTGTGTGAGTGTGTGTTTCTGTATATGTCTGCTTGAATTTTTGGTTAGTCACATGAGTCGGATGATCACAAGTGACAGCATTAAAAATGTGTGTGTGTGTGTGTGTCTTGCAGAATGGCGTCAGGGCCGCACGGCGCGGGTGGTCCTACAGGACGAGGACATCACCACTAAAATCGAAAACGACTGGAAAAGACTGAACACACTGGTGCACTACCAGGTCACCTCCACTCACCTTCACACACTCAGCTCGTGATAATGCCGTAATGCTAACTGGTTTCTGTTAATCCCGCACTGTTAGGATTTTAGGCCACGCCCATTCGATCTAATCTAAGTTCTGATGCTGTTTGATCTGGTTTCATTCAACCAAACGACAGATCCACGCCGTCCCAACGGTCTGGACTTACACGCGGTGTTCTTTATAGGAAATATTATATTTGTGTTTTTGATTTCAGACCCAGACAATAGAGACGGTGAAGTCAGATTGTGTCTCTGCACCGACGCGCTGCTCTTCTGTTACTGAGCTGGAGGCTGTTTTGCTTTTGTGACGTGATTTTGAAAAATGTCTCCAAGGCGCGTCCAGGGAAAGAAACTGGATTTTTGCCTTTAACTGTTTTTTCAACATAATAGCGTGACCGATCAACCCCACTTTCTATAACTCTGGTGCATAAAGTCCAGCGTGAAAAAGATTTACACTTTTAAACACACTTTTTTTGTTGATCCTGACTTTTTTCGGATTTTGCGCAACACACAGCGTTCAGGCTAATGCTACCGGTTTAGGATGTAACATAGTATTTCAGCAGTTTATAGTGTGTGTGTGTGTGTGTGTGTGTGTGTGTGTGTGTGTGTGTGTGTGTAGGTGCCTGATCGCTGTGTGGTGGCTCTGGTACCTAAGCAGATGTCCTCCTACAACATTTCAACATCAGCCAGCTTCCCGCGGAGCTTCAGCCGATACGGTGAGTCTCTGATCCTCTTCTGGACTGCAGGATGAACACGCTGGTAGTCCACATGATTAAAAAAAACAAAAGTCCGGATTATTGTGTTTCCTTACAACGTCATTCCTTTTGTTTCATTTTAACATTTGCATCATTTCTCTCTCCATCACAAAATAGTAAAGGGAAGAAACTGTGAAGAATCGCTTCATCTCTCAGGACCGCATTTCTTTTTAACAATATTTAATCAAGTGTGTGTGTGTGTGTGTGTGTGTGTGTGTGTGTGTGTGTGTGTGTGTGTGTGTGACGTATTCACAGCAGAAACACATTCGGTTTTTACCTTTTTTGTGAAGAAGCAACAGAACCCTTGTGCTTAAACGTAGACAAACATTCTGCAAATAAGATTCAAATATAACAGTTTTTAAAACATAGCTTATGACGCGCACACACACACACACACACACACACACACACACACTCCTCAGCCCTGCTCTGAGATTGTGTAATAACGCCGTGCCAGCATGCTGAGGGTCACAGATCGATCTTCACTCCCACAGAGGAACAAACACAGAGCACATCTCATTAAAGTTAAAAATATAAAACAGCTTTAGAGCTAAAACCACTGAACAATCGTTTCTTTAGGTCTCATAGCTCCCTGAAGGGTGTGTGTTCATACCCCGGCTCGGCTGAAACACCACTCAGGTAGTGCAGTTCACACACATCAAACTCCCTCTGTTTCACTCCTTATCTGAACAAGCTGTTTCAGTGTCTATGCAATTGAGCAAGAAACCGGGGGAGGGGCTCCGGGCTCTAGCCCCCTCCCCCCCCCCCAACCCACACACACACATACACGCACACAATGAAAGGGAAAATCTAATTAAACCCCGCCCAATACAAAAATAGAAAAATGACAAAAAAAACTTTTTCTAATGTTTACTTTGGTTGTTCACACACACATACAAACACACACACACACACACACCGAAGGCTCATCTGAATGTCTAAACATAACTAAAAAGTGAATTGTGCACAGTAGGTCTACTTTATATCATCATCTGCTGCATGTTTTCCTACTGCAGTGTGTTTCTGAACTGCACCCACAGTGAGGGCTGTAAATAGACACAGTTAAAACCCGGAATAACATAGAGGTGACATAAGAGTGTCAAATGTGTTATAAAGGTATCATGAAGGTGTAATAAGAGGGTCATAGAGGTGTCATAAGGATGTGATAATCATGTCATTAGCTTGAGGTCATACAATTGTCTTAAGAGGGCCATAAAGCAGTCATTAAGGTGGCGGCATGGTTATAATGGTGTAATGAAGCATAAAGTGTGTGTGTGTGTGTACGGCGCTCTGGGTAACGGCGTCTGGCCATTGCTGGAACACTACAGTGGGGACCTTTGGGAAAACTCTGTCCTGGGAACACACACACACACACACACACCCAGGCGCGCACGCACACACATAATTAGTGTAGATGTTTCCTTTTCATGGAACGGAGCCCATGCACATGTAACGACTCCAATCTGCGTTGTGTGTAACTACTGCGATAACTGACGCCTTGGATGGTAAATTTCACGCCTTGGATGGTATTTTTAATTCTGATAGAAGACATTTAAATGTAGTGGTCAATTTCACAGCAGTCTTACAAAAAGTCCTTCGACAACCACTCTTTTGCTTGGAGTGAATATTAATGACCTAACTGGAAGCAATTTCCAACATGGTGCCAGCCAATGAACAGAGAGTGCAGGTTGATTATTATTAAAGGGCCATACACAAACAAAAATTCAAGCAAGTGGAAGCACCTTTTTAAAAAACCTGTTACACTCCCCTCTACTGAATTCCACTTGCTTCCACATAAAACATGAATGCCAAACTATCATTGACCACAACATAACATCAGGTACATAACCCTAAGAACCATATACACGTAACGGAATGACAACATGAAAAATAAATAAAATAAATGCATTACATTTTCAAAACTTTGATTGTGATAGAGTGATTGGGTGTGATAGAGTGATTGGGTGTGATAGAGTGATTGATTGTGATAGTGATTGGGTGTGATAGAGTGGTTGGGTGTGATAGAGTGGTTGGGTGTATTAGAGTTATTGATTGTGATAGAGTGATTGATTGTGATAGAGTGTGAGATTGATTGGGTGTGATAGAGTGATTGGGTGTGAGAGAGTGGTTGGGTGTGATAGTGTGATAGAGTGATTGGGTGTGATAGAGTGTGAGATTGATTGGGTGTGATAGAGTGATTGGGTGTGATTGAGTGATTGGGTGTTATAGAGTGATTGGGTGTGATAGTGATTGGGTGTGATAGAGTGATTGTGTGTGATAGAGTGGTTGGGTGTGATAGAGTGGTTGGGTGTGATAGTGTGATAGAGTGGTTGGGTGTGATAGTGTGATAGAGTGGTTGGGTGTGATAGAGTGATTGATTGTGATAGAGTGGTTGGGTGTGATAGAGTGATTGGGTGTGATAGTGATTGGGTGTGATAGAGTGATTGTGTGTGATAGAGTGGTTGGGTGTGAGAGAGTGGTTGGGTGTGATACACTAATAGACAACACTTAAAGACAAACATGCACATTACATGTTAGGAACACAATGACAATTCAGACCGTTTGACACACAAGTTCTCCAGAAAACTGACTTGTCAGTCCCTGTTCCAAGTCAATGCATCACATCAAATCAGACTTACAGAATGTGAAACATTCCAAGCAAAACAGCAGAAACATTGTAATGACATATTATCTAATCCAACATATCATAGGAAAAAGAAAAGAAGAAAAATACAGAAAAATTAGTTACTATGTGAAACTCAAACAGCATATTCATATCTACCCAGAACTTTTTGCTGGTTCATTGTTTCAATAAATCTAGTAACTGGTTTAAACAGTCTACCAGCTTTTGATTTTACACGACTTAGCGACATTTCAGCAGAAAATTTACGGACCCTAATATTAGATCCTGAATTGGTTTCTACATGGCGACCAATATTAGGCCTTGTAGCACTCAAGGGGATAGGTGCAGATATTTAAATTTGCTCTGCAGATGATTCAGGTACGCTCCTGTCCATACCCCCTGTAACCTCATGACTCTCAGGTCTCAGCTGGGTCGTATCAGAGCTGTTATTCACGTCATGCAACAATTCATTAGACTGAGTCACATTCAAGAAGAAAGTTGACTGGCATCGAGTCTTCACAGTCTTCACCAGTATGACTGTGCTGAATTCTGTAGGTGTGACTGTCTTTGTTAAGTCCAACAACAGTGTATGTCGTATCCTCCCACAAATCAGCCAGTTTCCGTTTCCCACATGTCCCCTTGTTTGAAAGCAAAACTCAATCACCAACATCAATTGGTCCTCCCTTGACCCTCCTATTGTACAAGTCAGCATGTCTCTTCAGCCATTTCATGGCATATGCTTGCGCGACGCGCATTGCATCCTTCATATCTTTTCGAAGAGCTTGGCCATAACTGTCATAGTTCACAACATCAGGATTGTCCAGATTGTCCGCAGGCAACCATGGAACTTTCACAAACATCAACAGAAAAGGAGCATATCCTGTCATCTCATGGATGGTGCAATTATAAGTAAAAGTTATAGATTTGAGTACCTAGGGCCATTTGTGATTGGTATTTGCTGGCAGAGCACGTATCATACTTCCCAGAGTTCTGTTCATCCTCTCATTACCCATCGGATGATACGGAGTTGTTCAAGATTTCTGAACTCCAGCGACAGTTAACAATTCAGCAATTAGGGCACTCTCAAAGTTAGCTCCTCTATCCGAGTGAATTCGGCCTAGGAAACCATAGACACAAAAGTATTTATGCCACAGTTGATGTGCCACAGCTTTGGCAGACTGATTTGGACACAAGAAAGCACTAGCCATCTTAGTGAAGTGGTCAGTCACAACTAGCACATCCAGAGACTGATTGGCAGAGTCCTCCGTCGACCAGAAGTCATGCAGACGAGTTCAAGGGGCTCCGTCGTAACGATGTTCTCCAACGGTGCATGACCCTCTGGTTCTAGTGTCTTGCTGACCACACATTGACAACAACACCTCACATATTCCCTCACATCCTGCTCCAGGCTATGCCGAAAGAACCTTTGTCGAGTAAGATACAGAGTCCGCTGCTGACCTTGATGTCCCGCTTGGTCATGAACTCCTCTCAACATCACAGTTTTCACTGCATCAGGTACAACATACAGGTAGGTTTTCCTTTTGGCAACACTGTTCTTTGAAACCCTGTACAACACACTGTTTATCACTAATTTCTGCCAGTGTTTCATAAGTCTCAAGACAGTTGTTGGTTCATTCAATCGTTCCTGTTGGGGTTTTTCTTTATTCGTTTCCCTCTGCAAGCCAGTCCGTCTGCAACACACCTCTGAGCTCAGGAGAACGGGTCAAAGAACAACCAGAACACAGATGATTGCTCTTTTACCAGTCTAAATTTTATTCAATAAACACACACATATATAGTAGTTACACACCCTCCTGTGCGGGCGAAGCACAGGATAGGAGAATTATCAAGGACAGAAATGAGTAAATATTATGAGAGTTTGCTATGCAGTGTACCAAAATAAAAAGCTAAGAAGGCCGAAGAAAAACTAAAGAAAGCCGGAGAAATAGGAACAGAGTACGCATGCTCTGGACTTCTTGACGCCGTTTTCGTCCTTACACACAGCAAATATCCTTATCACATGAGGACAGAGACAGAGTGTCCCGTCCAACAGAAAATATCACGAGCAACCAAGAGATCATGGATGTCAGCAATTTTCCCTTACAGATGAGTAATAAGTGATTAAAAAAAGATTAAATGGAACAAGAAACAGTGTCGTAATTCAAGATATCTTTAAACAAATAATAATTCAGAAGGAGATTGAAGTGCATGACTAAATCTGGTTTGAAGTGATTCAATACAGTAGCGCACAGTATAATGTAGTATATACTTATATATCATTTTTCCCTTACATTCCCCTCTTTTATCCTTAAATCTTTATGGATAAATTTATACACGAGAACTAAACTCTAGATGTAAAATACATAGATGGTGCTGGAGGGGGAACTGGAGGGACAGGAATATACCCTTGCATGAAGCGATACATAAGTGACTGAAAACATCTCAAGATACATGGGCCACAAAAGAAAATCAACAAGAACACACACATTACTGGAACCACTAAAGACACATACGGGGCCCATTGGCCAAAAAGAGTATACCACAAACCCCAACCCACTTGTCCCTTTTCATCATCATGCAACTGCTCTGCTACCCGCTGCATTTCTTCCAGAGCGGTGGTTATCTGTCCGTGTTCGTCGTCGTTCGCGGGGACAAAGGTACAACAACTATCTCCCACCATGGCGCAGACGCCCCCTTCTTTGGCCAGGAGGATATCGAGAGCCATGCGGTTTTGAACACTGGTCAGCCGGAGGGCAGTGAGCTCCTCCTTTATGCCTTTTATGGCAAGATTCGTGGCGTTAGCAAAAGTGGCTAACCTATAATGTGTTACTTCGATCTGATTCCATAACTGAGTTACGCCATAATGGGGTAACATGGCCTGCCAAAATTTATTGAGCTTGGGCTGGAGCTGATGTTCAGGAGGAGGAAAAGAATCATCAGACGATCTGCGAGTACGATGGTGATGTTGGCTTCCATGTGGGTTTTGTGTGACTATCAAAAGGGAACCTCTAAATTGGGTAGGAGCACAGGTGCCAAACCAATGCTCAGGTAAAAACGTATAGACAGATGTACCGCACACCCAGAACCAGTCTAACGGCATCACTGTGGTCCCTTTTGCACCAGGATGGATGGCGGAACATGAATGATTTCCATCGCAAGTGTGATTCTCACCATACGGCCAATATGTGCGATTACAATGTCGAATGGAGGTATTTCCAACTGTTACGTTTCCTAGACCTACAAAGCATGTCGGAAATCCCCCGCTCACCAGGGCTTTAAATGTTAGCACCCGAGGCACGTCGCGTTTTGAAATTTTTAGGGTGGTACGCAGTGCCGTTACACAGGAACCCTGATCCGTGTTATTTTCACACCACCTAATCCCCGATTTTTCGGTATAATTCGCGTGAGTAAAATTGGAGGTGGAAGTGTTCGTGTTCAAACAATCGTCAGTTATACACACTCGAGCCACAGTAATTAAGGTGTCTGTCAAGGAAGCATTTTTGGTCTTCAGGGAATGCTGGTTAGTGGAGGGGGGGACAACCTGACACACATAGCAAGACTCATTAGTATACTGTCTGGCAGTCCAATTAGCGAATTGCCAGAAGACGTTATCGTGGGGATGGGCTAATCCCAATCCCATGGTTCCCAGGACCCAAACGAGTTTTACAACCTGCATGCTCCTCAATAAGAGGTGCCCACTCTCCTCCTAACTTTATCCTACACCAATAACAATGAGGAGGGTGTCCTAAGAGATAACACACGAGACGTACGGCGGGAGTAATCACATATATCATTAATTTGGGGTAACCATGACCATTCTTGACACGCGGGTGCTCGGAGTGCAGGCACGCCCTTTTACGCACTCGTCCCACCTTATGAGGTCGAAAGATACCCCTCTTAGCTAATTGACTATTATGCAGAACGTACTCCCTCAAAGTGTCGGTCTCACAATGATAAGAAGAATCAATAGTAACGTAGTAGTTTATCTGGTTGCAGGAACGCAGGAGGTTGTTTTCTCCGAGTAGCAAGCGAAGAGGATCCGCCGGGGCTCAATGAACAGCCTTGTTTCCTCAGGGTGATCACCGCTGTGGTGGCACGATGTTCAGCTCATGAAAGTCATCTACTCCTCCTCTGCACACATACATAAAACACACTAAAAGAACACAGAGTTATTTAATTATACAATTATACCTTCATTAAGCATATAGCATCGCATGCGCCATTACGCTGGCGCTTTCTTCAATCTGGAAGCATGTATCCACTGTGGAAACAAATCGGTTAATACGGCAGTTCGTGTTATCGCGACTATCTCTGCAGGTCCATCATATTTACATTGTCCTAATGGTTTTGGTTTCAATGATCTAATCAGAACCATGTCCCCTGCCTTAAAGGGATGAGTAGGCCGGGCGGACATGTGTGGTGCTACTTGAGCCACCTTTTCTTGATTTTTTGCCAATACTTCAATTAGGGCTGCAGAATACTCAGCGATATGAACATCCAGATCTGAGGTGCCCAAAGCAGCTTTGCCCCTCCTCCATGGAGTAGGAAAGGGGCGACCAAATATTATCTCATGTGGAGATAATTGTACATCTTTTCTGGGAGTCATTCTAATCTCGGCCAAAACAGCAGGGAGCAACTCTGGCCAATTTTTTGTGCTCCTGTCTTGCATGGCTTTGTTCAACTTATCCTTAATAGTACGATTGGTACGCTCTACAATACCCGAAGACTGTGGGTGGTATGGGATGTGAAAATGCCAATCTAAAGACAAATATTTGCACAGTGCCTGCGTGACCCGTGAAGTGAAGGGAGTTCCCTTATCAGAATCAATGACCTGTGGGATCCCATATCGTGGAATAATTTCTTTTGCCAAGATCCGCGTCACCACTTTTGCATTCTCACGTGCACATGGAAAAGCCTCAACCCATCGTGAGAATTTATCCACCAATACCAACAAATACTTAAAAGGTCCACAAGAAGGCATATGAGTAAAATCTACTTGCCATTCTGCAAACGGTACTGAGGGAAGAGGAAGGTGTTCGTGCTTCCCTATACCCGGCACGACATTATTTTGTGCGCACAGTAAACAACGTGAAAGTAGCGAATCAACAGTATTGTTCAAATTAGCGATGCAAAAAAGTTTTTTCATTTCTTCCTTAACCCCTCTTCGTGCGCGATGTGTAACACCGTGAAACTCACGCACGAGGAATGGCAAACAATGAGAGGGTAAACACAACCGCCCATCAGCAGAATACCATAGACCATCAGATGCCACGTACGCATGTTGTGTCTGCCAAAATGACGAGTCATTCGGAGTTGCCGATGATTGAATCGAAAGAAGGTCTAAATCAGGAATTAAGGAGCTAGCGAGGAAAGATGTATTAATCGAATCTGAATCGGAAGCAGGAAAGAAAATCTGTTTTTTGGCCGCTTCCTTAGCTACCCTATCAGCCAGCGAATTACCCCGAACTTCAAATAAGTCGCCAGACGAATGAGCCTTAGTTTTAACAATGGCCAATGATCGGGGGAGATGACAGGCATTCATTAAATCCTGAACCAGCGAAGAGTGAGAAAGAGGCTTGCCATCAGCTGCACAGAATCCACGGGCCTGCCAAATTCGCCCAAAATCGTGACAGACACCGAAAGCATAACGAGAATCAGAATAAATTGTAACATCTTTCCCTTCAGGAAGCACACATGCCCGAGTGAGAGCGAAAAGCTCAGCCGCCTGAGCAGAAGAAAAGGGGAGTGAGAACGTCTCTACAGTAATATCCGGAGGTGCGCATACAGCATAACCACAAAGAAACTTTCCGTCAAACGGTTTTGAACAGGAACCATCAACGAACAGGACATCACCTATTGCTAGTGGAGTCGAAGATAAATCAGAGCGGATGCTAGTACAGTGAATAAGCTCAGAACAACAGTCATGATCTGTCTCATGTAATGTGTCATCTTGGGCATTAAGTAGACGTGAGAGAGCGTGTCCCATGGTGCTCAAGGAGGAGGTGGGCTTAATTTCGAGATTATTAGTAGAACAAAGGATAATTTCGTAACCTGAGCGCCTCTGGGCGGTCATATGTTGTGTTTGGAGGTTGAGGAGCACTTGTTTTACCTGATGTGGGGAGTGCAAAATCAAAGGATACGAAAGAACAATTTTCTCCGCGTCCTGTACCATCAAAGCACACGCTGCCACGGCCCGAAGACAGGCAGGCAGGCCCTGTGCCACTGTATCTAAAGTTTTGGAGAGAAATGCGCATGGTCTCATTCCCCCCCCATGTTCCTGCGCCAGAACAGCAGATGCTGTGCCCTCGTGTTCGCATGCATAGAGATGGAAGGGTTTTTTATAGTCCGGAAGGCCCAGTGCCGGGGCAGAGCACAGCGCTCGTTTCAGTTCCTTGTACGCTTTGAGCATATCTGCTGTCCAGGTCAGTGGCTGCTGTAGAGGATCAGTATGAGAAATGGCTGACCTGAGACGCTTGTCATAAAAGGAGCAGTCAGGGATCCATTGTCGGCAGTAGTTGATTAGGCCCAGGAAAGCCATCAGCGCGTGTTTTGTGCCAGGGCGCTTGGTGTCGAGGATCACCCTGATGCGTTCATCCGCGTTCATTTTGGCCTCATACGGTACACAATGTACTAATCACACCTCGTCCTTGTGTTCTGCCCACAGTTCTCTCGGCACGCTATCGAGGCATTCAGGGAGCGAGCTGCTCTGTAAAAAGAGGAAAGAGTTATTTACAGCTAAATGTGCAAGAGGTGGTGGGGGGGCAGTGTCGGGCACTTCGACAGTAAGTTTTGCACCAGAGAAGATAAGAGACATATGCAGCCGGCTCATCAAATCTCGCCCTAGTAGATTAAAAGGACAGTCAGGCATACAGACAAAACGGTGAGAGAAATGAAGATTGTCATCATAAGAACACGTAACACTGAGTGATGGTGTGAAATAATTCCTTTGCGCAACCCCCTCTATTCCCACAGAGCTAATGCTTTTTCCAGAAAGAGGCCCCTCATAATCTTTGCCTAGAGATGACATGGTCGCCCCAGTATCTACCAAAAAGGAAAAAGGGTGACCTTCCACACACAACTCAATAAAAGGCAGTTCATTAACCTGGGGTGACTCAAAAGTGCAAAGCAACATGGCGGGGTGTAAGCTCTGTAGGCAACCCTATGCATTGTTATAGGGGTTTCCTGTGTCATGAGCGAGGGCATAGGGACCACCTGAGGGCGGCCCCCGGCCTTGGCACTGCTGTGACACAGGTGAGGCAGGTGGTGGAGGGAAGACAGTGTTCACATCATGCCACTGTCCGTCACTTAGAAGACCTTCGTCCCTAGCCTTCTTATGACATTCCCTAGCCCAATGACCTTCCTTGTTGCAATAATAACAGTTTCCTACTCGGCGTGAAGGCCCCTGTGAACCTCCGCGCCCTCTTCCAAAACCTCCGCGGCAGTCTTATCGACCCGATCGCTATCGGGGTGTAAACAGCGGACCTTTCTAACAAGCTCGTCCTCATCATACATTTCTCCTAACACATACTGTAAGATGAATTTGTAATCTACCCCAACTAACTGACAATGGCGAGAGGACTTAATTAACATGTCCACAAAATGCAAAACATTGCTGACCGGTGGCAACATTTTAATGATGTCCTTTAACATACTTATAGAAGGAGGATCAACTTTTGGACCACCCCTACCACTCACAGACCAAACAAAAGCACTATTTTTGCCTGACACCAGTGGGTTGTCAGGGTCTTCAGGGTATTCTGGACCAGATGGGTCATATGGGGATTCAGGGTCAAAGGGACCATTCTTACCATCATATCCCCTGCTTCCACAGCCCCGTGCCCCTCCAGACTCACCGTAACGGATCTTGTCCTCTGGTGGAGGGCATCCTAGTGAGGCGCTCTCTCTGGCCCCCACAGGTGCACTTCGTATGGACGAAGTGGTCACGGTGGGACAGCTGGGATTATACGGCGGAGGCAAAAAGCCTGCCACGCACGCTTTCATCTTAGTTTCCCGGGTTACCTTGGGGACCTTTGGGTCTCCCTTTTGTGACTTTGTTCCTTTATATTTGTCCCAGAAATTTTTCATTTCGACCCACTTTTGATAACAAGACCCCATATAGGGATAGTCCCAATTTGGATCACCGAGTCCCTCATAAATCTGTGAATGTGCAGAGAACAGATACTCAGGCTTAAACGTCCCCACACGAGGATAAGTCAAAAATTGAGGCTCAGATTCGGTCCAACCTGCAAGATTATCCAACCACGGAGTAGTAAAGTAAGCTAGACCACATCTGTTCATCCAATCTCGAGGTGTTTCCTCGGATTCAGGTTTTGGAAATGAATTGCCACTACCCATGCTGCTTTGGACACACTTGATCAAAACTTAATTCTTTAAACACAAATAAACAGACAAATAAAAGTAGGCGAGTGCAGAGGGACCGGACACTACAGTTTCAAAGTCCTCTGTGACTTTTTAGGTACCTATTTCGGAGTCCCGGACTCCTTTACCCAACTTACTATGTTCGATCCCTGTAATCAGGCAAATATCTCATAACAAAAGAAGAGAATACTCACCTAATTAGAGGGATCCCACTTCTGACACCAAAACTGTTGGGGTTTTTCTTTATTCGTTTCCCTCTGCAAGCCAGTCCGTCTGCAACACACCTCTGAGCTCAGGAGAACGGGTCAAAGAACAACCAGAACACAGATGATTGCTCTTTTACCAGTCTAAATTTTATTCAATAAACACACACATATATAGTAGTTACACACCCTCCTGTGCGGGCGAAGCACAGGATAGGAGAATTATCAAGGACAGAAATGAGTAAATATTATGAGAGTTTGCTATGCAGTGTACCAAAATAAAAAGCTAAGAAGGCCGAAGAAAAACTAAAGAAAGCCGGAGAAATAGGAACAGAGTACGCATGCTCTGGACTTCTTGACGCCGTTTTCGTCCTTACACACAGCAAATATCCTTATCACATGAGGACAGAGACAGAGTGCCCCGTCCAACAGAAAATATCACGAGCAACCAAGAGATCATGGATGTCAGCAATTTTCCCTTACAGATGAGTAATAAGTGATTAAAATAAGATTAAATGGAACAAGAAACAGTGTCGTAATTCAAGATATCTTTAAACAAATAATAATTCAGAAGGAGATTGAAGTGCATGACTAAATCTGGTTTGAAGTGATTCAATACAGTAGCGCACAGTATAATGTAGTATATACTTATATATCATTTTTCCCTTACAGTTCCCTTCTGTTGGGTTTCCGTCCTCTCTCAACAAAGTAAATCACTCTGCTCAAAACACTGTCGTCCTGTTGTCTTTTTATTAGATGGTCATGGGACATCACATCAACGGCAGGTGATTCAAATGGCATTACTGCCTGTGGGAGGTGAGGCAACAACAAGGCATGTGACCTGACGTGCGTATCACTATGCCTAGCTGATTACAGAACTGCTTCCACTTCCTGCATTGACATCATACCCAGTAGGGAGACTCTAGCATTATGACAGGCGACAGCCACGCCTTCAGTATCAGAAGTACTGCGCAAGGGGAGAGTAGACCAACGGAAGACATCTTGGATGTTGTCTGTGTTCACGTCTGCAGCTTCTGCCAATAGCTTGCTGTAAGGAACTCTTGTGAGACGATGGAGTGCACTCAGGTGTACAAAGGGCTCTCACCTCAGGGCGTCAGCAACCACATTCTTTGTACCAGAAACATACTTGATGTCAAACTGATAAGGTGCTAACTTAAATTCAAATTCAAATTCAAATTTTATTTGTCACATACATAGTCATACACAGTACGATATGCAGTGAAATGCTTATACGACCGCTCCGTGACCTTAAATAATTTTTACAAAAGAAACCTATAAAACAGATTCCAACAAAGTTACAAAATATATATATATACATAAAATCTGAAGTATGAAAGAATGTGCTCTTGTCAGAAGTGGGATGTGATGTAATATATTGCGACTATAGTCTGTGAAAACTTGAGGTAGTTTTTTTATGAGATGAGGGGGGTGTGAAAAGAAGTCCTTGAAGTGTGCAAAATGTGCATATGTGCATATATGTGCAATGTGCATTGACATAATTGTCCGTTCTGTTGTGTGCAAGAAAATGCAAAGGTGTTTAGTCCCGTGTGTTGGTTTGATTGAGAGACCGTATCGCCTGCGGGAAGAAGCTCCTTCTCAGTCTCTCTGTATTGGCCTTGAGGGAGCGGAAGCGCTTCCCAGACCGCAGCAGAGAGAACAATCCATTGCTGGGGTGGCTGAGGTCCTTCATGATCTTCCTGGCCTTGGTCCAGCACCGCTTGCTGTAGACAGAGTGCAGGTCAGGGAGCTCAGTTCGGATGATGCGCTCAGCTGATCGCACCACCCTCTGTAAGGCTCGTCTGTCCTGCATGGTGCTGTTCCCGAACCAGGATGCGATGTTTCCCGTCAGGATGCTCTCTATGGTGCAGGAGTAAAAGTTCCTGAGCACCTTTGAGGGCAGTCTAAAGTCTCTCAGGCGTCTGAGGTGGTAGAGACGCTGTCGGGCCTTTTTCACCACGGTGTTGATGTGACAGGACCATGATAGGTCCTGCGTGATGTGAACACCGAGGTACTTGAAGCAGTCCACTCTCTCCACTGGGCTCTCGTTGATGACGGGGGTCTGGTAGTTCCTCTGCTGCTTAGTGCTGAAGTCCACTATCAGCTCCTTTGTTTTACTGACATTTAGAAGAAGGTTGTTCCTCTGGCACCAGTTCTCCAGATTTCCAATCTCCTTCAAGTAGGCCATCTCGTCGTTGTCAGAGATCAGGCCCACCACGACGGTGTCGTCAGCAAACTTGATGATGGTGGTGGAGCTGGTAGTGGCCGCACAGTCATGTGTGTACAGAGAGTACAGCAGGGGGCTCAGAACACAGCCCTGTGGGGCTCCAGTGCTGAGAGTGAGAGAGGCTGAGACGTGTCCACCCATCCTTACAGCCTGTGGTCTCCCAGTTAGGAAATCCACTGACACAGAGATGAGCTGAGTCCCAGATGCTCCAGTTTGGTGGTGAGTGTGGAGGGAATTATGGTGTTAAATGCTGAGCTGTAGTCGATGAAAAGCATTTTAACATAATTCCCCCTTCTACTGTCTAGGTGAGTGAGTGTTGTGTGGAGGAGATGAGAGATGGCATCATCTGTGGAGCGGTTCGGGTGGTATGCAAACTGTAGTGGGTCCAGAGTGTCGGGTAGTGAAGTGGGCCGTTCAAAGCATTTCATCACCACTGAGGTGAGGGCTACAGGTCGATAGTCATTGAGGGAAGCAGGATGTGGTTTCTTCGGAACAGGAACAATGATGGACTCTTTGAAGCATGTGGGGATCACCGACTGAGATAAGGAGAGGTTGAATATCTCTGTGAACACAGGTGCAAGCTGGTCTGCGCAGGCTCTGAGGACTCGACCTGAGATGCCGTCTGGTCCTGCTGCTTTCCTGGTGTTCACTCTCCTGAAGGCTCTCCTCACGTCATGCTCGGAGATGATGAACGCGTTTCCGGTGCTGGCAGTGACTTCCTCTCCGCAGCCGTTAGCAACGCTAGCATTAGCAACGCTAGCATTAGCAACGCTAGCGTCTTTAGCTGCAGCCTCGAAGCGAGCATAAAAGGTGTTCAGCTCGTCTGCCAGAGTCATGTCCGCGTTCGTCATACCGGATGTTGGTGCTTTATAATCCGTTATTGTCCTTAGTCCCTGCCACAGGCTCCTAGAGTCACTCTGTTGGAGTTGTGACTCTAGTTTCCTTCCGTAGCACTGCTTCGCCTCTTTAACCGCCTGCTGGACGTTATAGGACGCAGCCTTGTACTGGTTCATGTCCCCCGATGCAAGTCCCGCGTTGTAGGCAGCGGCGCGAGATCTCAGAGCGTCGCGGATAGTTTTATCCACCCACGGCTTCTGATTGGGAAACGTTCTGATGGTCGTTTTCTGCACGGTATCATCCGCTAGTTTCCCGACGAATCCCACGACCGCTTCCGTAAACATGCTGACGTCATCGGAGCTGTTCCGGAACATGTCCCAGTCTGCGTCATCGAGTGCGTCCTGAAGCGCGGCCACCGATTGGTCCGTCCAGCGCGCGACCTCCCTCTGAACCGGAAGTTCCTGTTTAAGCCTTTGTTTATATTTTGGCATGAGGAAGATGGCGGCATGGTCGGATTTCCCAAACGGTGGACGAGATTGTGCCTTGTAGCCGTCCTTGACTGTTGTATAACAATGGTCCAGTGTCCTTTCGCCCCTGGTTGGGCATGTGATGTGCTGATAAAAGTTCGGCGCTGCGCGTTTGAGGTTGGCACTGTTAAAGTCCCCCGCCACAATAAGCGCAGCGTCCCGGTGCTGTGTTTGGTGCTGTGTGAGTGCCTCATGCAGCTCGCATAAGGCAGTGTCCGTGTCCGCTTGTGGCGGAATATAAACGGCGCTGATTATGACCGATGTAAACTCCCGAGGAAGATAAAAAGGACGACACTTGATGGTCAATAGTTCCAGGTTGGGTGTGCAGGAGCGTGCGAGAGGAACAACGCTCGCGCTGTTGCACCAGCCGCTGTTCACCATTAAACACACGCCGCCTCCCCTTGTCTTCCCCGAGTCCCTTGTCCTGTCCATGCGGTGAACCGAGAAGAACTCGGCCGGCTGGATGGCGTGGTCCGGCACCGCTGGGTTCAGCCATGTCTCGGTGAAGCAGAGAAGATTGCAGTCCCAAATGTCTCTCTGGAACTTTATCCTGGCCCTGAGGTCATCGAGCTTGTTCTCCAGAGACTGGACGTTGGCGAGCAGGATACTAGGCAGAGGAGTGCGGTGTGCACGGGCTCTCAGCCTGTTCCTGACGCCGGCTTGTTTTCCTCGGGGCCGCCGCTTCGCGTCGCGTCCTTTGTTTTCCCTCAGGATCTCACTCGGCTAGCTCGGATCCGGAGTCAAAAACGTCGAATTGTGAGTACATTGTAGACCAATAGAAATAAGAGTATCTCTATCGTACCTAATGCACTCAATTGTGATGAATTGGCCGGATTAAAGTTACTAGAAATTAAATAAGCAATTATTAAATTAGCAACCCATCTATGTTCACAAGCATCCAACTTAGTTTTGGACAAAATATATGTCAATGGGTTGTTGTCTGTCCAAACTGTGAATTTCTGACCCCCAGAGCCAATAATGGAATTTGTCACACAAAAACTCTAATCGATGTGCAGGGTATTGTGACTGTGCATAGGTAAGCGACTTGCTTGCAAAGGTAACAAGTCTAGCCTTTGTTCCATCAGCTGGAAGCTGGGACAAAACTGCCCTGAGCCCATTGCTTGAAGCATCTACTGAAAGCAAGACAGGCTGAGCCAACCCGACTTGATCAAGCAAAGCCTGCTTCAATTTGTGAAATGCTTGACTGCAATCCTCAGTCCAGTCTGAAGCTGACAACTCTTTCTGACACACTCGATGAGTCCACTTTCCATCCACTTTCCACGTGATGCTTTTCTTCCAGCAGTAAGATTGAACAGTGGTTTGGCAATAGATGAACAGTCTTCAATAAATTGGTGATATAACACTACCATACCGAGGAAAGACTTATTTTCTGCTCACTGGGGCATTGGTACCCTCATCCATAAGATCATCCTCAGTGACAGAAGTAATGGCTTTGACTTTTTCTGGATTGGTAGCAATACAATCTAATAATGTGGCCCAAAAATTTCACAGAACTCCGCAAGAGTGACACTTCTTTGGAGCAAGCTTAAGATTATGGGTCTTCAAACGCTTGAACACCATTTCCAGGCACTCTAATGCCAGATATTCTGTGGGTGCAAACACTAAAACATCGTCCAGATAACATAGTAGGTTGATGAAATTCTGATCCCCGAATATTGTCAACATCATCCACATGAAGGTGGCCGGACAGTTACACAAGCCCTGCGGTAAGCGATTATATTCATATAATCCAAAAGGTGATGTAAATGCTGTGTATTTCAGGTCATCTTTATGCACTTCTACATTATAATGACCAGATTTCCACCCATTGCAGCAAGAACATCTACCTGATGTGGAAGTGGATGCGCATCCTTGATTGTGCGAGCATTAATCCAACGAAAATCTGTACATATTCTTAAATCACCTGACTTTTTCCAGATTAGGACAAGAGGCAATGCAAACTCACTACAAGATTTTCGTATGATTGAACGTTCTTCCATCTCATTCACAGCTTGATGAAGCCTTTCATACTGATTTGGAGCAAGACGTCGATACTGCAACCGAAAGGGCTTTTCGTCACTCAGATGAATACGATGAACAAAACCAGTTGCCTTCCCACAGTTCAATGTTTGTCTGGAAAAGATAGACTGGTACTGAGAGAAAAGTTGGACAAGTTTTGCTTTGCATTCCGCAGACACATTACAAGACTTAATATCCAAGTCAGCTAAGCCTAAGTCGTGTCATCTGCAGTACCCGAGTCGTTTAATTCAGATTTGGTCGGCAAGTTGAAGGCATCTGTTACACTCATCTCAACCTGTCTGTAAGTTAATACATCAACTGCTCTCTGAACTTTCTGGTCAAAAAAAGCTTCTGGTCAAAGCTACCATCTTTCAACCAACACTGACATTGGCCTTGATTTTACTCTGCTGGGCTCTAGAATAACAGCACTGCCAGCTGAGATGTCATGAGTGCTCTCAGTGAGTCTGCCCCAAACTAGATTTTCAGTCATAGGTTCAAGAGACACTTCCTTTTTGACCTTTACTGTTCCTACCAAATCTGAGACAGTACCATTTCTCCACATTGGCTAACAGATCAGGCAGCTTGCTTTGCTCAGTGTTATCGCACTCACGTTCAGACACATAGAACTTCTTAGCTGATGGATCAGATGTTTCAAGAGATTACTGCCTATGATTAGATCATCACCCTGGCCTTCAACTACTAATGTTGGAATAGTGACATAACATCCATACACATCCATTTCCAGTTTGCTCATTCCTACAGGTTTTGTTCTGGTGCCTCCACATCTGACCAAAACAACATCTGTTGGGGCAAGTGAAAGGTCTTGCAATACACCAGCACTCAACAATTTCGGTAAGAGCTTGGAGCTCGGCCTCCGAGTGGCGCAGTGGCAAAAGCGCTCGCCGTATCATCCGGAGATTGCTAGTTCGAATCACGGGTGATGCTGTAACCTCTTACACCGCCCCCAACGGTGCGCGAGCGAGCAGTTCGAAAAGATGCGGTCGGCTGGCGTCACGTGGTTCGGAGGAAACACGTGATAGTCTTCGGCCCTCCCGACTGAGTGGTAGTAGTAGCCTTAATGTGGGAGCCCCCCTAGTGACGGGGAGGAATTGGACACGACTAAATTAGGGAGAAAATCGGGGGGGGGGGAGAGCTTGGAGCTCATTGTACAAGCCATTGACCCAGTGTTGAGCATTGCTTTTGCCTTAACTTGCTTGTCAATAATCACTGTGGTGTAGTCATATCATTAACATATCATCATACGGCTCCAATTTCTGTATATTTTGCAAGACGACTGTACATTCAGAGCTATACTCTTCACATATGCTTTTATATACTGATTCCAGATCATAATCGGAATGGGCCTTAATAGGCCTTCAATAGGCCTTACACTCACCCCCTCCACATGCAGGCCTATTCGTTTCCCATACATGGAACAGCATAAGATTCTGGTGCTATACTAACAGTGCAGGCTTTAGCTTTAGGACATTCTACACGTAACAAAGAAAACACAGATGATTTGCTCTGCAGTGGAAATGGGTGGTATGGCCAACATCTCCACACACTTCACATGGTAGAGTAGGCCATTGTCTGTTTCTGTGCGTCTTAGGCACATGTCGCTCTGTACTGGTTTGATGTCTTGGTTGCCCATTCTCCAACATTCCACCATTGCTAAGATTCATTCCATGGGGTCAGTGGGCTCTTTAGGTGGAGTATGACGTACAGCACATTCTGGTATAACAGTTGTCTTAACCTTTGTTTCAGAAGATTGAACAGCAACTTCCTGTTTCAAAAGAGTGATGGCTGGGGATACTCTGAGCACAGAGCTACATCTTTTCTCTTTACCATACTCTTCCAAACATGCATGAACATCAGCTGCTGTCCATTGCTCTGCAAGTCTGCACTTGAATATAAGGGAAAGCTCAGGGTCAGGACAATGTCTGATAAACATTATGGTGAGCTCACAGGACAGATCATCCGTCTTCTTATTCTGTCTCTTTAAACAGTCTTCTGCCATGTCTATGGCTCTATTTAGCCTCAGCCAGTAATCAAAAGGGTCCTCACCATCTTGTGGGAGTGTGCTATAAAAATCAGCTAACGGCATGCTGGAATAAGCTGTGTCACTGAAATGTTGTTTCAGTAAATCGAAAATAAGGCTTGGATTCAAGGATTACTGTGCAAACCCACCCTCACAACTTCTCGTGCACGCCCCATAAGTCTACTCATGACTTCATCAGCTTGTTCTTCAATTGGTGTCCCGATTTTGCGCAAATACGATAGCACTGTGACAAACAGGTTCTTTGATTTCAGATTTTAGAACTCTGTTTAACACAGATGATTCCACACTACTATGCCCACATACTTTTGACTCTAAGCAGGAAGCAATTCTCTCCCCAATAGAGCGTCCCATACGCTCTACCATCCCCACTATTAATTCCATTGACCCATTGCCTTCCATCAAACTTGGTTGTTTTCGTGCACATTCACTTATCAGAGGTGGTGGATGACTTAGCTTTACATTTATGTCTTGTGCAGTCTCTAAATCAACCATGGGAGTAGATGTGACAGGAGAATAAACTAATCTACCTCTCCCCACTGATAACATAGGTAAAAACATGAAAAGCCCTTTACCCCTTCCAAAACTGTCTTCTGACTCCATTTCTAACACTGACAATAGCAATAGTGATATAAATAAAAACATTCAAGGAGATGATACAAAAAATGCAAATATATCCTAGATTCAGAGCTCAAACTCCAATCAAAATGTATCAGTGCAAATTTACAATCTCTAGTATAAATCTCTTCAATTAATCTTTAACCAACAATGCCCCCCTTTTTTTAAGATTTCAAATAAAATTAATTATATATTTATTCTTCAAAGTTTAATCTACAACAGCTGTCTTGTCCAAAAAGTCAATTGATACTGCAATACCAGAATCTTGTTCCTGATAGCGATGAGAAAAATGCCCTAAAAGCGGTACTGCACCCTACAGCTCCTCCCTCGAAAAGCTGACGTCACCCTCGGTACAAATACCTCTGGAAACATCCGATTACTCAGCTCAGCACGCTGCTTTCCAGAGCTGCTTCCAGAGTCACGGTCACGGCCTGTAAACCTGTTACACACACTCTGGTGAAACTTGCACACAACTGGGTTTCTGCAATGATAAAGTCGCGTATCCAATGAGGCGGAGATTAATGTTAATATTCCTGTTTCATCAGTCATCCGTTTCTAAACCCATTAGAACTCATTTAAAGGTTTTATTGTTACGTTCCGCCTGGAAGTAGAGGAATCTGAGATTAAGCTAGTGAGTCTCAGGACAAGTTGAGCGTGGAGCAGCGCTTTTGTTCATTTTGAGATAAGCATGTGTGAGTTAATGAGTGTGAAAGTGTGCCGTGACCTTGCAGTGTGAACGAAACATTTCTGCAGAATGACCTCGAGTGATGAGCTGCTGCGGGCGGAGAGAGCAAGAGAGCGAGAGAGAGAGCTAGAGTTCAACCTGTCTAATCTGCTGATGGAAGCAGAGGCTAATTAGGGAGAGAACTGCTGTTTGTGTGTGTGTGTGTGTGTGTGTGTGTGTGTGTGTGTGTGTGTGTGTGTGTGTGTGTACATATCCTGCTGTGTATTTCATTAACCTCTTCATCCCTCCTGGCACACACCCTGAGCATGAGATACACCAAGCTTCACATTTTCTAAATAAACACAAAGAATTTTAAAGTCTGAAAAGCCAGGCGGAGTTGCACTTGAAATTATTTAACCATTGACAGGGTTTTCTGCCCAAAATCACAAACTTGCAGCTGTTTTGTAATAAATCAGAATAAAGTGCATTTTAAATCGCTCAACACAACTAATATAACCAGTGATTTCTCCAACTCAACACAAATGTCTCTGAATGTCTACCGCAGTCTCCGAATTATTGAATAAACTGAATAAAATCCTTTGTTAGAGCAGAAATGTGTAAACCCGGTTTTGTCTCGGGTGCTGATGAGACACGTCAGGTCTTTGTGATTTAGAACAAATCGAATACCTGGAACTTTCTAGAGATTGTTGATGGAGATGTTTGACTGCAACGTTTCACAAGTTCACAGTTAAAGGCACAGCAGCTCCACCTCCTGGCCGTGGCAAAAAGCGGAAGTCCTCAACTGCTGCTACGTTTAAAAAACCCTCGACTGTCTGCAAAAGAACTGCAGAAGGATTCAGTGGCAGCGGCACTGCAAGGCCCAAGGTCACCCCGAGACAAACTGTACCCCACTACTGACCCTAAAACACACAAAATGTCGGCTTCATGCTAAAACACATAAAAGAGACAGAAGTTTGGGAATTCTGTTCTACTGACTGATGAAGCGAAACACGACCATCTGGGGCGTCTGAATCAGCTGACTGGCGCCTGTGCAGTGACGTGCGCCTGGCCGACACTCGAGCACGGATGCTCAGGGGGGTAAAACGTGCCTCAAACGCTCTGAGCTTTAACCACTGCTGTGTACATTACTGAAACTCCGCTTTTAATCTACTTTGTTTTCTTAGTTTTGTTCTTTATGCATTCTGGTGTTTATACTCCTTTATCTTTCCTTTCTGAGCTTCTATAGAGACCGTGCCAGTTCTCTTTGCACGCACGATATATTCTTCCTAAATATCTTATTGCTCTGGTAATCTTCCTTTTTATTGGATATTTACTGATTTATTTTATACTCACCCCGACAAACGGCCTCTTTTCAAACTCATAGCAGCGTTTTGTGTTTGCTGTAAATGTTTGTGTAAACCGAGTCTACTGTAACAAAGTCACTTCCCAGGAAGTGTTAAAACCTGATTTTATTTGTACATTCATGAAAACCCAAATCGTTGTGTTTTTGATACAAATCATGTCCATGTAGTATAAAACGTGCAATAACCTGAATAAAGGACGAGTGACGATGCACAGACGGTCTGGGACACGATTGAAAGAGTCGAGAGACGCTTCTGAGAATCGAACATCTTCCAGAATCTAACGAGTTTCAGAACAGCGTTAAGTGTCTCGTCTGAGGTGCTGGAAGCGTTGTGCAGTGCTTAAAGAAGGCGGGCGTGGCAAAGAGAACCGATTGATTTACATCCTCTGAAGAAATCTTTCGTCAGCAGAGGAACCGGTTTAGCGCTAAAGGCTACACGCGCCTCCGGCCTCGTCCTCGTTATCAGACTGCATGAGAGGTGTTATTGGTCATAATTTATGGCTTTGTGTTGCCTCCATTTCTTTATTTTTCATATTTTTCTTTGTAATTTTAATTGCTGCATATAATATAAAACCGGTCTGATGGTGACGGCAGATTGCGTGATGAGAAGTCCATCAAGTTGAAGTTTGCGTCAAATACACTGGAATACATAAATAACTGGAACAGGTTCACAAAATCAAGGCTGGATGAATGAGAGCAGATGTTTAAATGTTCTATTAAAGCCGTTTTTAATGAATCTGTGCCTCTTTATTCATGTTCAGTCAGATTATGTTGAATATATCTGAGATTTTGGTGATAAATTCTTTATGTTAAGTTTAAAAGGCTTTTTTCTTCACTAAATTCCAGATACACATCAGTGGTGTTAGAGGTGACCCTCTCTCTCTCTCTCTCTCTCTCTCTCTCTCTCCTGCGCTCAGTATCAGCGGGCAGTCCGGAGTCCTCGAGCTCGCACGTGCCGATGATCACGCCGGATCTGGAGAGCGGCGTTAAAGTCTGGCATCTGGTCAAAAATCACGAACACGGAGATCAAAAGGAAGCTGAGCGAGGCAGCAAGATGGTGTCTGAAATCTACCTGACCCGCCTTCTGGCCACCAAGGTCAAACACACACACACACACACACACACACACACACACACACAGACACACACACACAGTGTACTGATCCTAAGTACCAGTGCTGTGTGTGTTATTGCAGGGCACGTTGCAGAAGTTTGTGGATGATCTGTTCGAGACGCTCTTCAGCACGGTGAATCGTGGCAGCGCTCTTCCACTCGCCATCAAATACATGTTTGACTTCCTGGACGAGCAGGCGGACAGACATAGCATCCATGACCCTGACGTCCGACACACGTGGAAGAGCAACTGGTGAGGCACAAGCTTGCACACACTAATGACTGAACTTTACTGTCTGACTGAACTGAAACTATCCTGTAACTAGACAGACGTTTAAGCCAGTTCTTTAAATGATATTCTTGTTTCTGTATTTCTCCTGGTTCTTGTTGGACTTCTCTCCTGCAGTCTTCCTCTGCGTTTCTGGGTGAACGTGATCAAGAACCCTCAGTTTGTGTTCGACATCCACAAGAGCAGTATTACGGACGCCTGTTTATCCGTCGTGGCCCAGACCTTCATGGACTCCTGCTCGACCTCGGAACATCGACTCGGCAAAGACTCGCCTTCAAACAAACTACTCTATGCTAAAGACATCCCGCACTATAAGAGCTGGGTTGAGCGGTAGGTCTGCTTGTGTGTGTGTGTGTGTGTGTTTGTGTTTGTAAGAGACATCTGACCAATGAAATCTAAAAATTGCTAACGTTCTACACCGTCACATGCAGGAAAGTCATGTATCACATATGACTTAAGATCTTGCCAGAAAAAAATGAAATAAATAATCTCCTTCCCAACTGTGTGTGTGTGACTGCTGGCACTTGGCTCACTTCCTGTCGTAACCCTGTGTGAGGATCTGTCCAATGTCGGGAAATTCAAAGCACTTTCGTAAGTTGCTCTGGATAAGAGTGTGTGCCAAACGCCTAACTGTAAAGAATAAATTAAAAACGAGGATTATTCATGGTTTTAAACAAAGCAGTGAAATGACAGACGGCTGAGACGCATCACCATTTGCCAGCTGTTGTAAAAGGCGCGCGGCAGACCGCTGTTCTTCATGAGGACGTAGCAGGTGTGTATGGGTAACACAGAATGAGCCAATCAGGGGAGAGGAAGGAGAATCTCTGGCTGTCTTCTGTACATTTAATTCCGAATACTCACTACAGTGTGAGACAGTCATCCAGAGGAACTTCTGATTTAAACTCCTCACGGCTTTTCCTTCTCACGCTATTTGTTTGTCTCATCTCCAGGTACTACGCCGATATAAGCCGACTGCCATCTATCAGCGATCAGGACATGAATGCGTACTTGGCTGAGCAGGCGCGCGTTCATTCGCAGGAGTTTAACACCCTCAGCGCTCTGCACGAGATCTACGCCTACATCAGGAAATACAGTCAGGAGGTATGGCACACTTCAGCTCTGACTCACACTTATCATCACGGCTCTGGTGCAAGATAAAGTTGTTAAGGAGAAAATAACGAGGAACGGTTGGAGTTTGAACGGTCAGTTAGTACTTCTACTTATTTCAGGGTTTACTGAATGATTATTCATTCTGGTCTCCCAAAAGCAATGAGTAAAAACAGCTGAGGAACCTCCAGGGACAACTGAAGACAACAGGGGCACAGGGGACTATATCAGACCATTTAGATTCTGATCACTCAGACACGCATCATGTACCGCACACTGAGAAATGCAGAACTTGTGTCCTTTAAAACGTCCTCATCTCAGAGCTCCATGAGATCTACCTCGCCGTGATCTTTACCCAACATTCCGTCCTCTCACTTCACACTGAATAAAAAACTCTTTTCGGTGCCAGTAAATGGACACACCATGGAGTCACCACTTACTCAGATATTGTACTGGGAATGTCGGTGTGAACTCCATCGCAGACAATTCAAGCCTTTAGCTTTGCTGGGAATTTTTTATTGAGACATTCTGGAATCCGGACGTTGTCCCGAGCCGGGTTTACACTCGCCCGCTGGCGCTCTGTCAGAAAGGTCCAGCTGCCACGGGATGTCTGGATGTAGGAGCTGCACTGGGAAACTGCACGGTGTGTATTTACTCGATTAGTCATGTGGAGATGTGAAGACAGGAGACTGTAACTCCGGCACCGCTGTTGTGCATTAAATACACAGCACTTAGCAATCCAGGTGCAGTTTATATACTGTAGATCAATACTGCAGGCTGGACAGTTACCATTACATCATTATGGTATTAGTGTCAAACTTAGGACTTGTCTGTCTTTGAACATGTAAGGTATACGAGTGTCATTATTGTCCTCCCCTGCCCTCTTGTGGCTCTGTGCAGGTAGTGCAGTCTCTGAAGCGCGACACCTCGGCCCAGAAACAAAGACTTGCCTACAAACTGGAGCAGCTTATTGCTGACATGGAGCATGAGAGCTGATCTGAGATCCCCAAAGAAATGGACCGAAACCATCGACAGATCAACTGAGAGAGAACTGAACCGAGATCACGAGTCAGACAAGTGGTGGTGACGAATCGTGGTGCAATAACCTCCCATTGCGTTCTCAGTACACCACAGCATCTGCTTACATCTTAAACTAATGGTAGAACTGTTTCAGATTTTCTTATTACAGCTACAGGATTCCATCCTGCAGAACACAGAGACACTCCTCGTCCTGCCTGAGAGGAAGAGACGGATAGAAGTTATTGGAGAAACACCGCCATCTGCTGGCTGATGTGAGAAGTTCTGCTCCAGTTCTCAGTAGGCTCCCATCTTTACGCAGGAATGTGAATAACAAATATGAAGGACAGAATATTACACTTTTATAGACGTTCAAGGGAATGCCGAGGTTTTGGGATTAAATTATGCATGACAGAAATAAGCTTATTTACTTTAAGCTTACTTGTTTATACTTCCAAGTTCATCTAGGTTTTGGTTAGCGTGAGTGTGTGTGACCCGAGTCCGTAGCGGATGTTGCCGAGGACTGGAGAAGTGCGTGAAATGTCCTGACTTTCACAGCACATTGACTTTTAATCACACCAGTAAATAAGCTCTGTGTTTATGGACCAAGGGTTTCGCTCGGGCCAAAAGTCCTGTCTTTTAAAATAAAATACGAGTTTGTGTGTTTGTACGTGGGTATTGTTTACAACCTGTCTCGAGACTGATGTGTGATTAACAGGATTTATAGTTAGAATAATTCAGGTCATATCTTATACTTGAACAAACTTTAGGGTCATTTTTTTTTTCCATCACAGTACCGATGAGCTTCCAATGACCTTTTATACACACCTTCCTTTCTTCTCACATGGGTGATGGTCTCGTGGTTGTTGATGATGATACCGTATGTCGCATGCTAGGTACAATGCTTTGACAAACCAGATTTGTAAGACATCAAAAATGAAGCTGTATAAAATGAAAAAACAGTGTCGTGTTTTGTCTCTAAAATTCACCAGTTTGACTCCTGACATAATAATTCAAATGAATGTTGTTTTACTATATTATTATTATTATTATTATTATTAGATTCCACACTAAGCTTGTTTAATATTTCATCCATGTTTCTTCTCATGCTGGTGTGTTTGCAGTAAAACCAGTATTCCCAGTTTACAGTATGTAGGAGCTACCCTGTTTTATGAATATTAGTATCAATGTGACTCTTTTTTTTTAGATACAGCTTGATTTTATTGTGTTTAAAGTGTAAATACTAAACATTGCTATTTTACAATTATACCCATTTTTATGGTTGTAATAAGTTTGTAAAATCAACAAATCTTTTCAATTCCAATTCCAATAAAGCTCCGAGTGCCAGCCGTTTACTAAACTGTAAATGTTACCCAACAATTTCCGATAACTATTGAACAGTTATACATTATAAACAAACAAAACAAAAAAATCAAGTTCCTTTAGTGTTGAAACTGTGCAACTCATGTCCAGAGGATTTACACTGAAAGAACCAGAGAAAGGAAAAGAGCTTCCGCCAACAAACAACTGTAAAGGTTCGTTTGTACACTTACACTTAATGATTGTAAGATTGTTCATGCAGGCTTTGACGTGATGGTGATTCAAATGGGGGCTGACGGGAAGCTGAATCCTGTGAATCAGCGAAAAATGTAGAAAATTCCTGCATGCTTGTTACGTGCAACAAGATCTGCTTTGTTTGTGTGGTAGTTCAACATTATACTCAATGTACAGTTCGCATCGTTGTTTGCGTAAAACATAATCACAGACTGCAAATAATAATGTGAAAGAAAACATTCCTTTTTTTCCCCAACTTAATACATTAATACACCCCCCCCTCCCCCCCGCCCGTTCACTTTCGATGATGTTTTTCATCTCTGGACATTTGGATAAGGAATGTTAGTAGTGAAAATGTATATAGTCTCTTGTATAATTAACAGATATCACAGGGTTTAAAATGTACTTTAATACTGTAATAAAGCCCACATGACTTGCTAAGGATGTTGTAAGAGTGTTCTTTCAAGAGAAGTTTTGTAAACCCCCACAGAATTAGTTGGACGAGTCCCAGCTCAGCGGTTCCTCCCGTCAGTCTTGGACACTTGGCTACTTCTTCATCCTGGAGTGAAAATCATGAAACACGGCAATGCGACAATAATTCAAACGCGTCCGCTTGCTCAGTTCATCATGGCAAATTTGATGTCCTAGAATGATCTCAATCTCAAAAGCATCTTCTCTCTCTCTGTCTCTCTGTCTCTGTTCCAAACTGGGGTCAGTAAGATTTACTGTGCCTTCTGCTTATAACTTCCTGCTGTTCACAATCAAACCACAAGCCAGCGATATCCCTGGCATTAGAATTGGCGTCCAGATGGAAGTACAACCATAAATACCAGTAATTAACTCTCATTCCTGTCTGAGACTGGGCTTGAATAGAAGACAGTGGACGGTACTATAAGCCCGTGAGGAGGCATTATACATCCAGAGGTTTACATTTTGATAACCAGGTATTTAATTAAGACAAGCTGCTGAAAAGTAATGACCTGGAGTTTCCTTTCCCCTTTAATGTAATAAAGACCGATGCATTGGCTTCAGGAACAAATCCATGTGGGCTATATTTAGCTCATTCTCATGGCACACTTGGAGGTGATGGTGAGAGTGCCAAATTTTATGGACCAGGCTAGATGAATGTTATTGCAACTATTTTGGTATTCTTGTCTCCAGCTCATGCCAACATCAGATTAAGTTGCACAAGTGTCCGTCTCAGCTGTCCCTATGACTAATGCCCTGACATTTAATGAATTACGCAGCTTTCCGTGGTCTTATCTCTCCGCCTCTGTGATTCATTGCAGTGTACCTTTCATCATGTAGAGCTAGTGAGTACTGTACGTATCACAAGACATGGAGATGCATTTAACTGAGGGCCAATTAAATAAGTAAATCAGTGAGGAGAAAATTCTCCAAATACATCAAGCAAGATAAAGTGAGTGTATTGTGTATATCTATCTATCTATCTATCTATCTATCTATCTATCTATCTATCTATCTATCTATATATATATATGTGTAAAAAAAAAAATAAAAAAAAACTTTGCACATGAAGAAAGGGGGAAAAAAAACTTTATTATAGCACACAGCCAGTTGACTGTAAGGGGAAAATAAGCACTATTTTCATTCTAAACATATAAAATAACCAGATGCAGGATGACTGAAACACTTGTGAACACTTGTCCAACACAAGGAGGTTGGGTTACCAGTAACAGTCTATACAATTTTACTGCTTCAAAGGGTCTCGGTGTACTGTACAGTATGTGGTATCATTTTCAATACATGACGGGAAGCTTTGAAAGACCTTGTGGTCTCCAGAGCCCGTGTGCACATAGTACAGTTCAATTTTCTCTCTAAAGTCGCGTACATCATGTGTCCTGGTAGCACACGCGTATTCTTATATCACGCCCTACAACCAGAAAGTGTTGACATTTTTGTTTATCCTCCTGTAAAAGGTTTCTCTCCAATCTTATTTATCATAACAAACTTTGGACGTGTGTTATAGTGGTATTACAGTATTACAGTATATGTGTATATTACAGTATACTTGTATTAGAGTATTATAGTTGCATTCAGTCAAAAATAATTAACTTTTAAACAAATGTTTGAACAAATTTCAAAGAACAATATTTTTCAAAGCTAGTCTTATTAAATTATATATATATGTATATATATTATATTCATTCATTTATTTATTTTACTACTTACAACATACCACTTCAGACTCTTGAAGTCATCTTCACAGCCTGTAGAGGGAAGAAAGAACAAATACAGAGAGTAAGAAAACTCTTTTCTGTGAGTTCACATCCATACTGCTGGGTAACTGCACCGTTGTCTTTAAAACACCAGTCCTGCCAAGGCGGTGTGAGCTGCTGTCCACCTGTCCACCCCACCCTTGGGCCCCGGGGACTGGAAAGCTGGCTGCTTTCATTCAGTTTATTAATAAAAATGCTCGAGTTGCGAGAGCTGTGCAACAGTATAAAACTGGCATCTAAGCTCTCCCACCGGGGTCAATCCTTGTTATCCAGAAAGTCACATGAGCCGCCTCTCTCATTAGATGGTATTTGTACTGCAGATTTTTTTAACCACACTTGGAGTCACGCCTTGAATACAATACAGGATATATTCTTTTAAAAATCAGATAAATAAATATTGATTTGGGTTTGCAGCTTCATGAGGACATATATGATGGCAGAGTAAAGACGAGGCTGTCCTGGTGGTCCTGAACAAAGTGCGTCACGTGCTGCAGGAAGCAGATTTCCTGGCATGGCAATTGCTTTCAGAAACAGACTCAAGAACAACACTGCTCTGCTTAAGATTATGTTTCATGTATACATTATCCTGGATTAAATGGTGCATGTATGCTAGAACAGAGGCAATGAAAAAAAAAAAAAAGAAGAAGAATATAAATAGTCATTCTTGGCTAATGCTCAGGAGTTGAATTAAAAGTGACCATCTGAATGTCATGCTGCTTATTAATAAAAATGTGTGTCTGCAAATTCCATGACACTGAATACCAGTGTCGGCATTTAACAGCTTCTCCATTGTCAAGTCAGGCACTGTTGAAATGCAAGTGGGATTAGTCTATCTCCGAGCTCAGTACTAAGAATGATAAGCACCTAATTAGATTTATACTAAGCCAAAGGGTCTGGATAGTTACTACAGGCCTGAAATATAAATGTGAAATTAAACATACATAATAACTCCTGTTATGTGACTAACACCTGATTTACTGTCATTACATCATAAATCCTATACACCATTATTCTGATATTCTCACCTTTTAAAGAGATGACCTAAAAACGTATTTTACAGAAATGTTAGTGAAAAGTCCTGCTGACTTACTGTCTAGTGTTTATTAGGAAAGGTGTCTTCCTTGCAATACATAAATAAATCACATGAAATGTATCACATACTGTCACACTTGTGTTAAAGACTATTGATCAGCAACTATGATAAAGATAACAGCCAAATTTCACACATAAACACGGGATGATGGCTTAACAACTTAAATCCCTGGCCAAATAAAGCAAGTCACTCACGCTGACTGAACAATTCGAGTGTATATATACAGATCAGCGCTGGACTTCCCTAAGGACAAATAACCACCCAGTGTAGGTGAGACACATCGCCAAAACATGTCTTTACACTTAATTGTTGTAAATCATTCACCTTTATTTAAATAAATTGAACATTAACATGCTTTAGTTATGTTGACGCTTCTTGTCTTGAACTGTTTATTAGAATTAGAAATTTTGAGTTTTCATAAAGTGATTATGCATTTCAGAATCCAGGGCTGGGCTTGCAACCTTTTGGCCTGGGAAGAGCAACACAGTAAGTTCTACAGAAATCACTTACAGATTTTAAGGTGCATTTTATCATCAAGAGGTTGTAATGTGGCAGGTTTCCTTACCAAAGAATCTGGAGTCATACCTGATGGCACCTGGTTAACAGATTTGACAGAAAGCTGGTGTTTGAGGATAAGGTTGGAGATACCTGAAATGTTGTAAAAGGCTGGATTTCTACATAGGTCAATGTAATTCAATATGTTGCCTCTTGCTGTCAAGTTCAGAAATTGAATTTAAGCATTTTATTTGAACAGAAAAAGCCCACCATGGGAGATGGTGAGATGGAGTGTTTCGGCCCGGCGGCCGTCTACCTCCGAAAGCCGGAAAAAGAGCGGATTGAGGCTCAGAACAGACCCTTTGATGCCAAGTCAGCAGTCTTTGTGACAGATGCAGCTGAGATGTATGTCAAGGGTACACTGAAGAGTAAAGAGGGTGGCAAAGCCACTGTCGAAACTCTGGACGGCAAAGTAAGTTAAAAGATAACTGACAAAACTATAGATTTTATATAGAGTTTATACTCCTGCATGCATCTAACCATGTGCATTTAATCTGTATCTTCATAGAGTGTCACAGTTAAGGAGGATGAAGTTCATCCCATGAATCCCCCCAAATTTGACAAGATTGAGGACATGGTCATGATGACCCACCTCAATGAACCTGCTGTGCTGTATAACCTCAAAGAGCGTTACGCAGCATGGATGATCTACGTAAGTCAAACCAAGAATTAATGTTATAATAGAGAAATATAAGAGACTTCAGTGACATGAACTTAAGAACATTTAATTTCACGCGTCCTTCAGACCTACTCAGGGTTGTTCTGCGTCACTGTGAATCCCTACAAGTGGCTCCCAGTGTACGATGCAGTCGTTGTTGCTGGATACAGAGGCAAGAAGAGGATTGAAGCTCCACCTCACATCTTCTCCATCTCTGATAACGCCTATCAGTTCATGCTCACTGGTATGAAGTTCTTATCATATTTCTAAATGTTCTATTCACTTTATACGTGGCTGATTGCATTATATAAAATGTTTAATCTCTTCTGTTATTCCTTTAGATCGTGAGAACCAGTCAGTCCTGATTACGTGAGTCAAAACCTCTTCCTAAAGTATAATTCCCTAATAATGTGCAGATGCAACTGTAGATATATGCACTTGTATTGAACAGTTGTTCATGCTGGACTCTCCTGTTCTCCCCCCAGTGGAGAATCTGGTGCAGGAAAGACTGTGAACACAAAACGTGTCATTCAGTACTTTGCCATGGTTGGTATGACTACATCGAAGAAGGCAGAGCCTGTTGCTGGCAAAATGCAGGTAAGAGAATCGTTATTATTGCTATATAACAGAATCAGACCTCCGACCCCTCAATAAAAACCTGCATTAAATCACCAGGGTTCACTGGAAGACCAAATTGTTGCAGCCAACCCCCTGCTGGAGGCTTATGGTAATGCCAAGACTGTGAGAAATGACAACTCCTCTCGTTTCGTAAGTAATCCTAGATTGCATGACTACTGAAGTAAATATGTTACAAGATCATGAATGTCAAAATTAAACAGTAATTTAACCATCTTGAAACTTTATAGGGTAAATTTATCAGAATTCATTTTGGACAAACTGGAAAGTTGGCCTCAGCTGATATTGAAACTTGTAAGTTACATGATACTTTTTTCCTCCTAAAATAAAAAAGTATATAAGGGTATGTGAGTATTTATCTTAATGTGCCCAGATCTGCTGGAAAAGTCCAGAGTCACCTTCCAGCTGTCTGCTGAGAGGAGCTACCACATTTTCTACCAGCTCATGACTGGACACAAACCAGAGCTGCTTGGTAAGGAATGTCAAAGTCATCATGTTAATAAACACTTTTACTTCATAAAAAACTAACTAGCCTTAATACAATTTGAATTAATTATTAAACAGAGGCACTGCTCATCACCACCAACCCCTATGACTACCCGATGATCAGCCAGGGTGAAATCACAGTCAAGAGCATCGATGATGTGGAGGAGTTCATCGCCACAGATGTAGGAAGATTTTTTTTATTTCACTAAATAATGATTTCACATAGAATCAACAAAGAAACACACAAGTAAGCTCTCCTTTTTGTCAAAGACGGCTATTGACATTCTCGGCTTCAATGCTGATGAGAAAATCAACATCTACAAGCTGACCGGTGCTGTGATACATCATGGCAGTATGAAGTTCAAGCAGAAGCAGAGGGAGGAGCAGGCTGAGCCTGATGGCACTGAGGGTATAAATACAATCACAAGATATATCTAGTCTATCCATATATAAAGTACTAGATGTGTGCCATTCTTGACTATTAAGACGATCTTTTTTCACTTCAGTTGCTGATAAAATCGCCTACCTTCTGGGCCTGAACTCAGCTGACATGCTGAAAGCTTTGTGCTACCCCAGAGTCAAAGTCGGAAATGAGTTTGTGACCAAAGGCCAGACTGTACCTCAGGTAATGTCTCATTATTCAACCTTTAAAAGTGAGAATAGAGTTTTGCGTTATATAGAAGCAAACCACAGGATAAAATATCAATAAAACTTTTGTATTCTTCAGGTGAACAATGCTGTATCGGCTCTCTGCAAGTCCGTCTATGAGAAAATGTTCTTGTGGATGGTCGTCCGTATCAATGAGATGTTGGACACAAAGCAACAAAGACAGTTCTTCATTGGTGTGCTGGACATCGCTGGATTTGAGATCTTTGATGTAAATGATTTTTATTCTCTATGATTTGGTGAATTTTAAGTAGTCCTGGCAATATCTAATGTACTGACCTCATGTATCAGTTCAACAGCTTGGAGCAGCTCTGCATTAACTTCACAAATGAGAAACTGCAACAGTTTTTCAACCACCACATGTTCGTGCTGGAACAAGAGGAGTACAAGAAAGAAGGTATCGATTGGGAGTTCATTGACTTCGGTATGGACTTGGCTGCCTGCATTGAGCTTATTGAGAAGGTGAGCTTGAGGTGTCAGTGATGCCATCAACATTTTCAATGAAATATTCTGAAATTCATCACTAATACTGCAGTGATGACTCATAAAAATAAATCTGTCACCAACAGCCAATGGGCATCTTCTCCATCCTTGAAGAGGAGTGCATGTTCCCCAAAGCCACAGACACATCCTTCAAGAACAAGCTTCATGACCAGCACCTTGGCAAATGCAATGCTTTCCAGAAGCCAAAGCCAGGCAAAGGCAAAGCTGAGGCCCACTTCTCTCTGGTGCACTATGCCGGCACTGTGGACTACAACATTTGCGGCTGGCTGGACAAGAACAAGGATCCATTAAACGAGTCTGTTGTACAGCTGTACCAGAAATCAGCAAACAAACTGCTGGCCCTCCTGTATGCTGGTCATGCCTCTGCTGATGGTAAGCTATGAGTTTTATCTTGATTTAAAATTTAACAAAAGCAAAACTTAGTTTACATTAGTTGAGATTTGTTTAAAATCAGGACTATCATACATTAGTGAATGTGTCCATCTGATTAATGTAGAAGAAAAAAAAAAGATTTTGCATTTAAAGCATTCAATATTTTTCTAAACATTCTACTGAGCAGGTGACAGTGGTGGTGGAAAGAAGGGTGGCAAGAAGAAGGGTGGTTCCTTCCAAACAGTATCTGCTGTCTTTAGGGTGAGAGCTTTAGGGTGAGAGCTCTAATATACAGTACAGTGTATCAACTTGGTAATGGCTTACCTGGAAGGTGTGTTTCCTGCAGGAGAACTTGGGCAAGCTGATGACCAACTTGAGGAGCACTCATCCTCACTTTGTGCGTTGCTTGATTCCTAATGAGTCTAAGACTCCAGGTATACAAAATTTCCTATAGAACTAATTTATATGCTCTTCTGGTAATACAAGCTGGATCTTACAAAGCATAAAATTTCTACTCTAGGTCTGATGGAGAACTTCCTGGTCATCCACCAGCTGAGGTGTAACGGTGTGCTGGAGGGTATCAGAATCTGCAGAAAGGGATTCCCCAGCAGGATTCTCTATGGTGACTTCAAGCAGAGGTGCTGTGATTCACAATGTTTATACTGTATAAATATGATTTACAGTATGTTATGTAGAACACACAAAACATACCATTTGCTTCGACACATGGTATGTTAAGTATTTCATGCCGAGATAAGAAAATAAAAGGTTTTTAGAGGATATGTACTTAGAACTTATACTTATTTGATCTGTAATACATGATTTTAATTTTATCATTCAGATACAAAGTCTTGAATGCCAGTGTGATCCCAGAGGGACAATTCATTGACAACAAGAAAGCTGCAGAGAAACTCTTGGGCTCAATTGATGTTGATCATACCCAGTACAAGTTTGGACACACCAAAGTAAGTAGTTGTCCCATTTAAAAAATAAAATAAAATAAAAAATATATATTGTAGGTAGAACATGCCAAAATAAGGAAGCTAAAAGAGTACAACTGGGACTTTCTTTAATTCCATACGAACCATGGCAAATTTAAACACAGGCTGTTATGTACTCTGTTTCCTTTTATTTATTTTCTGGGGTACAGACTCGTGTTTTGAATATCTCTAAACAAATGTAGGTTTTCTTCAAAGCTGGACTTCTGGGTACCCTTGAAGAGATGCGAGATGAGAAACTGGCTTCATTGGTGACAATGACTCAAGCTTTGTGCCGTGGGTACCTCATGAGGAGGGAGTTTGTTAAAATGATGGAGAGGAGGTAGGTATAGATGAAAAAATGTCAAATTAAAAAACATGCACAATGTTACGTTAAACAGGTGCAAACTGGCCTTATCTAATGTAAATTCCAGAGAGTCCATCTACAGTATTCAATACAACATCCGCTCATTCATGAATGTGAAACACTGGCCATGGATGAAGCTGTACTTCAAGATCAAACCTCTTCTCAAGAGCGCAGAGACTGAGAAGGAAATGGCTGCCATGAAGGAGAACTTTGAGAAAATGAAGGAGGACTTGGCAAAGGCACTGGCCAAGAAGAAAGAACTTGAGGAGAAGATGGTGTCTCTGCTACAGGAGAAAAATGATCTGCAACTCCAAGTATCATCTGTAAGTATTTCAAACAGAGTTGTCGATTTTGAATAGAATCTAGATTACACAAATTACATTAAAATAATCACAATAACAGGAAACTGAGAACCTTGCTGATGCTGAGGAAAGGTGTGAGGGGCTCATCAAGAGCAAGATCCAGCTTGAAGCTAAACTCAAAGAGACAAATGAGAGACTGGAGGATGAGGAGGAAATCAATGCTGAGCTGACTGCCAAGAAGAGGAAACTGGAGGATGAGTGCTCTGAGCTGAAGAAGGACATTGATGACCTTGAGCTCACCTTGGCCAAAGTGGAAAAGGAGAAACATGCCACTGAGAACAAGGTTGAACTTAATTAAGTGAAGCATATAGTGTACTTTCATAATAAGAAAATACAAACATAACATTATCATAATGCTCTGTGACAGGTCAAGAACCTGACTGAGGAAATGGGCTCTCAGGATGAGAGCATTGCCAAGCTCACTAAAGAGAAGAAAGCCCTCCAAGAGGCACACCAGCAGACTCTGGATGATCTCCAGGCAGAGGAAGACAAAGTCAACACCCTGACCAAAGCAAAAACCAAGCTTGAGCAACAAGTTGATGATGTAAGAGGTTTCTATTTTGCTATTTCCTAACCTGTTATAGATTGTCAAGTAAAAAATGTAACATTCCGACATACACAGCTTGAGGGTTCTCTGGAACAAGAGAAGAAACTCCGTATGGATCTGGAGAGAGCCAAGAGAAAGCTTGAGGGTGACTTGAAACTGGCCCAAGAGTCCATAATGGACCTGGAGAATGACAAGCAGCAGTCTGATGAAAAGATCAAAAAGTGATTATGTTTAAATTAACTTTCATGTTCTAACAGCACATATAGAGATCTTGTGAATATTTGCTATGTTAGTCAGTAATAGTATATTATTATGTTTGTTTCTTCCTAATTGCACAAAACAGGAAAGATTTTGAAATAAGTCAGCTTCTGAGCAAGATTGAAGATGAACAGTCCCTGGGTGCTCAACTTCAGAAGAAGATCAAAGAACTCCAGGTAATTATGACATTTAAAACATCTTGACTGTAAGCTCTGCAAACAAGGCCATTCATTCAGACAAGAATAACTTTTTTAATCTTAGGCACGCATTGAGGAGCTGGAAGAGGAAACTGAGGCTGAACGTGCAGCTCGAGCTAAAGTTGAGAAGCAGAGAGCTGATCTCTCCAGGGAACTTGAGGAGATCAGTGAAAGGCTTGAGGAAGCTGGAGGTGCCACTGCTGCTCAGATTGAGATGAACAAGAAGCGTGAGGCTGAGTTCCAGAAACTGCGTCGCGATCTGGAAGAGTCCACTCTGCAGCATGAAGCCACGGCTGCTGCACTTCGCAAGAAACAAGCTGATAGTGTTGCTGAGCTTGGAGAGCAGATCGACAACCTTCAGCGTGTCAAACAGAAGCTGGAGAAGGAAAAGAGCGAATATAAAATGGAGATAGATGACCTTTCTAGTAACATGGAAGCTGGTGCCAAAGCAAAGGTATCATAATGGACTTTACTTCTTATAAAAGAGCACCCAGATAAAGAGCACTGATACAAATTACTAAAGCATTTTTTGCTATTATGATATAGGCCAACCTAGAGAAGATGTGCCGCACTCTTGAGGACCAACTGAGTGAACTCAAGAGCAAAAACGAAGAGAATGTCCGTCAACTAAATGACATTAACACACAGAAGGCAAGACTTCAGACTGAAAATGGTGAGTATTTTGATCTAACATATAATTAACATACTGACGTGTAAAAAAACATAGCTAACGCCCCGTTGTTGGTGACAGGCGATTTTGGACGACAAGTGGAAGAGAAAGATGCACTTGTTTCCCAGCTTACAAGAGGAAAACAAGCTTACACTCAGCAGATTGAAGAACTCAAGAGAGTCATTGAGGAGGAAGTGAAGGTAAATAGTGAAAGTAACTAAATTAATCTATGCAGTCCATTAGTGTGCTTAACACAATTCATACGGAGTAGTGCAAATAAAAAATAAATCTTATTTTCAGGCCAAGAACGCCCTGGCTCATGCTGTCCAATCAGCTCGTCATGACTGTGATCTGCTCAGAGAGCAGTTTGAGGAAGAGCAGGAAGCCAAGGCTGAGCTTCAGCGTGGAATGTCCAAGGCCAACAGTGAAGTAGCTCAGTGGAGAACCAAATACGAGACTGATGCCATCCAGCGTACTGAGGAGCTTGAGGAGGCCAAGTAAATTCATACTGCAATGACAAACAGTTGTGTCCAAACAAATAACCCAAAATCAAAGCCACATTTACAACATATTGCTGATTAACATCCTTATAGGAAAAAACTTGCTCAGCGTCTTCAAGAGGCAGAGGAGTCCATTGAAGCTGTGAACTCCAAATGTGCTTCTCTGGAGAAGACCAAGCAGAGACTGCAGGGTGAAGTGGAGGACCTCATGATCGATGTTGAGAGAGCCAATGCCCTGGCTGCAAATCTTGACAAGAAGCAAAGAAACTTTGATAAGGTGACCATCTATTGACAAAAATACACAAGTTATTAAACTGGTACAAGCATGAAGTTTACATGATCTTTTTTATCATGACATTTAGGTCTTGGCAGAATGGAAGCAGAAGTATGAGGAAGGCCAGGCTGAATTGGAGGGAGCTCAGAAAGAAGCTCGCTCTCTCAGCACTGAGCTCTTTAAGATGAAGAACTCATATGAGGAAGCTCTTGACCATCTGGAGACCCTGAAAAGGGAGAACAAGAACCTCCAGCGTATGTTAAACAGAAATTTACAGGCAAATCCTTAGTACCCATGTAATGGAAACAATTAACCAACAAATTTTCTATCATCTACAGAGGAAATCTCTGACCTGACTGAACAGATTGGCGAGACTGGAAAAACCATCCATGAGCTGGAGAAAGCAAAGAAGACAGTGGAAAGTGAGAAATCAGAAATCCAAACTGCTCTTGAAGAAGCTGAGGTAACTATGCATAACTGAAACAAGCAGAAAATAAGGTCAAACTGGATCTGCGTTAACATCGTTGAAAATATGTGTTTAGGGCACACTTGAACATGAAGAGTCTAAGATCCTTCGTGTCCAGCTTGAGCTTAACCAGATTAAGAGTGAGATTGACAGGAAACTAGCTGAGAAGGATGAAGAGATGGAGCAGATCAAGAGGAACAGCCAGAGGGTAATTGAATCCATGCAGACGACTTTAGATTCTGAGGTTAGAAGCAGGAATGATGCTCTGAGGGTCAAGAAGAAGATGGAGGGAGATCTCAATGAAATGGAGATTCAGCTGAGCCATGCCAACCGTCAGGCTGCTGAGGCCCAGAAACAGCTCAGGAATGTCCAAGGACAGCTCAAGGTCTTCCTTCATCTTTTTCTTTGATTTACAACAAAAGTTTTAAAAAGTGTAATATGAAGGATCTAGTCAAAATTATATCAACTTTCACATCAGGATGCCCAACTACACCTTGATGAGGCTGTCAGAGGCCAGGAAGACATGAAGGAGCAGGTGGCCATGGTAGAGCGCAGGAATAATCTGATGTCAGCAGAGATTGAGGAGCTGAGAGCTGCACTGGACCAGACAGAAAGAGGCCGCAAAGTGGCTGAACAGGAGCTGGTCGATGCCAGTGAACGTGTGGCATTGTTGCATTCTCAGGTAGAGACGATCTACTAGCTGTTCCAACATTGATGTTGGCTTTTTCTTTGATGTTTTATGACAAAAACACCAAATCTCACTTTGTTACCCCTTTGACAGAATACCAGTCTGATCAACACGAAGAAGAAGCTTGAGGCTGATCTGGTTCAGGTCCAAGGTGAGGTAGATGAGACCATCCAGGAGGCCAGAAATGCTGAGGAGAAGGCCAAGAAAGCAATCACAGATGTAAGTGTTCAAGAACACAAGAACATAGATTAGCTTCCTTTATAATTACATGAAAAGCAACCCTGACATTCCATGTCTCATACACTAGGCTGCCATGATGGCTGAGGAGCTGAAGAAAGAGCAGGACACCAGTGCTCATCTGGAGAGGATGAAAAAGAACCTTGAGGTTACAGTCAAAGATCTGCAGCACCGTCTGGACGAGGCTGAGAACCTCGCCATGAAGGGTGGAAAGAAGCAGCTCCAGAAACTGGAGTCTAGGGTATTCCACAGTCTTTTATCAGAGGATACAACTCAAAATCATTTTCTATTTTTTTTCCACAAATAAAATGTCTTTTTTAGGTGCGTGAACTGGAGAGTGAGGTCGAAGCTGAGCAGAGACGTGGAGCTGAAGCAATTAAAGGAGTCCGTAAATATGAGAGGAGAGTGAAGGAGCTCACCTACCAGGTACTAAATATATCTGCCAATAAGGAGCACATGTGAAAAGTAACTAAAACTAGCAAAATATACATAAACACCAATCTCTACAGACTGAAGAGGATAAGAAGAACGGGATTAGACTGCAGGACCTTGTGGACAAACTGCAGCTGAAAGTGAAGACCTACAAGAGGCAGGCTGAGGAAGCTGTAAGTTCACAACCTACACTGGTCATTCATGTAGAGCATCACAATGAGCATGGGGATTTCTTTTTTTGTTTTTTGCTTCATTTAAAAGACACTAAATTGGGTGTTATTTGATCATCACAGGAGGAGCAGGCCAACACTCACCTGTCCAGGTACAGAAAAGTGCAGCATGAGATGGAGGAAGCTCAGGAGCGTGCTGACATTGCTGAGTCCCAGGTCAACAAGCTGAGAGCCAAGAGCAGAGATGCTGGAAAGGTGAGGCGCAGTCGTCTTGTTTTCCATTTTCATAATTCTTAACATGCTCTTTTTTTATTAAATCACTTTCACTTAACAATTTAAAAGATTTCCTCTAACTCTACTCATTGAATTATATTTTATAAAGGGCAAAGAAGAATAAAGTGGAGATAAACCAGGCACCAACAAGCAAGCATAAAATATGACTGACTTGTGATGTCTTAAATTTTACTTTAAATAAATCATGTAAATGCAACCCTGACTTTTAGCCTTTTTGTGAAAATAAAACACCTGCATAGAAGCAACACTCTAAAGCTACACTAAAGAATATCACCTTATACTGTTTCCCAATGCAACTGCAATGGACCTTCATAAATTTCAGAAATTTAAGGCAAAAACTTTTTTATTTAGGCACACACAATGAACTCCACATAAGAATGTTAACAAATGCACAAGCTTGAGCTAAAACCGATCACCCAATTTAACTATAAGAAACTGACAATATTAATCGTGTGCCCACTTGAGAATTGGGACTTCAGAAACAGACAATGTGAAAATGTCTCACAGCACTACTATTAGAAACCTGGTACTGCTGTTTCATTTGGAACAGTGAAGCATGTACACATGAAAATATCAGTAGATTATCAGTAGATAATTCTAGGACCAAATAAGAATGCTGTGCAAGACAATCTGTGATGGACTGGCACCCCGTCCAGGGTGTACCCTGCCTCGTGCCCTAAGTCTCCTAGGATGGACCGTGAGGTAATGAGTGAGTGCGTGCAAGACATCTAAAAGAATTGGCGAGTGTGGTAATGCGTCTTAGATTCTATCAGATGTGGGTAGAGTAGACAAAAATGTTCTCAAGTAAGAGTAGCTGTACTTCAAAATAGTATTACTCAAGTAGAAGTAAAAAGTAGTCATCCAAAATATTACTCAAGTAAGAGTAAAAAAGTACCCTGTGAAAAGATACTCAAGTACTGAGTAACTGGCTCAGTCTTAATGCTGAAGCGTTTGTCTGCTTTGGCAGATAAAGAAGACACCGCAGTATGAAGCTGTCTGCAAGCGAAACATGCTTTGTATATGATGCCAGTGAAGCATCTTTATAGAATAATTGATAGAACACCGGCTAAAGACCTGATTGGTCAAACAGAGTCACGTGATTATTGTTTCTGCGTCTGATTGGTGAAACAGTCATGTGATAGATCTACCGGCTGCATGTGTAGAATAAATGGTTAGAAAAGTAACTAGTCTAGTAAGAGTAGCGTTTCTTCTTCACAAATCTACTCATATAAAAGTAAAAAGTATGCTGCAGTAAAACTACTCATAGAAGTCAACAGAACACACAGGACTGGGACTAAACAGCTGTGTGTTCATAAGAGAACCAGTGAGACTCATCAGAAAAAAAGTCTTCAGTTTGTTAGGGAGCATAAAAACTGAATTTTGGAGCAATGAAAAAAGGTCATGTGACCTGATGAGTCCAGATTAACCCTATTCCAGAGTGATGGGCGTGTCAGGGTAAGAAGGGAAGCGCTGTAATGAAGCGATGCTCCCATCAAGCATAGTGTCCACTGTACAAGCCTCTGGAGACAGTGTTCTGATCTGGTGTCGCTTCAGTCGCTCAGGTCGAGACTCGTTATGTGGCATTAAAATGAAGTCACGTGACCACCTGAATGTACTGAATTAGCAGATAAGGAGTTTTTCTGCCCTGAGTGTGAAAGAGTGGTTCTGGGAGCATGAGGAATAATTTTCACACATGAACTGGCCACCACATTGAATGCTTTAATCAAAGCTATAGATGACTGAATGAAATCTTAGAGACTTTCTGGCCAGGTTTTTTTTTTTTTTTTTTTAGACAGCATTGCAATCTAGCCGATTTTAGCCAAAAGGTTGTGGTAATGCACCAAGTTTTAATACAGATTGAGTAAGTAGCCATCTGGAGAGACGTAAAAGTACATTTTTCCCATGAACTTTCTAATTCTATGCTTTTTGCCCAAATTCAAACAAAAAAAAAAAAAAGAAAAAAGAAAGTACTTTGTTTTTAGGTTTTGTTTGTTGCTTAACCAGTAAAAACTTACAGATCACTTGCTCACTCACTCATTCACTCACTCACTCATCGTCTATACAGCGTTATCCTGTATTCAGGGTCGTGGGGGGCCTAGAACCTATCCTAGGAGGCTTAGGGCACAAGATGAGGTGACAATCCTGAGCTTGCGCCAATGCCAATTAGCCTAATCCGCATGCCTCTGGACTGTGGGAGGAAGGCGGAGCACCTGGAGAAAACCCACCAATCACGGGGAGAACATGCACACAGAGACGAGAATCGAACCCGGTCATCACTTGATTAATGCCAAATAATATCTTTCAGATAACATCCTCTTTAGTGTAATGAGTAACAGCATATAATCACATTTCTATTATAAAAAGATGTTGTAAAAATTTTGGAAACTGGGACTATACATTACATTAAGGCCAATGTATTCTTTACTTTATGGTAAAAACAAACACAACATCAGCTTTTTAGATTAGAACATTTCAAAAAGTACATACTGTATATTGTAACATCTTAATAATTTTGAGTACATCTTTTAAAAAAATATATGACACGTTTTTTTTTTAAGTACCTTAAATGTTTCCATTAGATTAACAAGGATTTATAATAATTCTACTAGATTTCAATTAACAGGGAGACTTCCTTGACTTGAAGATGACAACAAACAGGAGGTCTTACTGTATGTAGCATAACTAACCTTATCTATATTGTGATCTGAAGTGCACTAAATTCTGGAAGCCCACACCAGACCTCTTGTTAGTTTCTATATTTGTATTTAGTCCTAATAAGAACATTCAGCTTGTAATATTCAGTTTCAGCATTTCATTTTATGAATCCAACTAATCACTTCTAAATTTCACTGCCTCTTAAGCAACTGCCAAAACATATTATCTTTCTTTGGCAAAGGGCATTATGGTCAGCCACTGGTAATCTTACACTAAAATTTGTGCTATTTTAATTTGATACTGCACTGGCATGAAACAGCACTGAAAGTTAGATCCCCTAGATCTTAGTACGTATCCATAGGTTTGGGCAAAATGATTATTATTTTTTTTAAAGAGCTTGTTTGTCGGACTTAATGCTAAATGCAGTTTTTCAGTTAACACTTTTTCACGTTTATGAAAGTCACAAATCTTAACTTTGAAATTCTGCCATAAAATATCCACTGATGTGAGCTTGATTTACTGTTGATTGAAATTCATATTTATCTTTTTAGAAATGCTCAAAATATACAACTGTACCCTTTTTAATGAAATGCGGAGATATTGACGCGCTCTCGATTACTACATGAACATTCTTAACAGAAAACACTGAAGATTAAGTCATGCTTTTTCCCCACACAAAACATATATACATTAGTGAATTTAGACACAATTGAGACGAATGAATTAATAAACGCTTTTGAACACTCAGTACCTAGAAATGTGATTATATTTTTGGAAATGATGGCATTGACCTTGGAAATGAACACCAGTGGGATCAGAGTGCTTTTCCATGTCCAATTTTAGTGTCTCTTCAATGCCAGAACTCATTAAAATGATTGGGTTCAGGAACCTTTTAAAAACAAACAAGCAAAAAAAGATATATATATATATATATATATATATATATATATATATATATATATATATATATATATATGTAAAGATATATATAAAAATATATAAAAAATATATAATATAATATAAAAAAAGTCTAAACAAAATAATAATTGATACAAAACAAACACAAATATGTTCTGAAAAAAAAAACAAATAATCAAAATGAGTTTAAGTGTAAATATTTTTGGTAATGGTAATATGTAGTATAAACATAAAAATGTATTATCCTTTGTTCTGAAACACTGCTATTATTTTCGAATTTGCATGACAAAAATTGTTGCTTATTAATGAAAAAAATTAAGGTGTATATATTTAAGAAAGAACAGAGGCATGTCCTTAATAGTGTTACTTAAAGCAAAAATACACTGCATCACCTAAGGCTACATGGCCATATATAGCTAGAAAAATCTGCTGAGTGAATGGTAATGCTGCTATATAACAGGCTCACACATTAACTGAAAAACACTCAAGCAGCCTGCCAAGGTGGGTCCAGTGCTGTGTTTGACAATGATCTTTGAATACTGATAGATTTGCAAAATGTTGCATTTTCATGAATATTTTAACTGATCTTTACTCTTTTTTTCAGTGTTCCAATCTGCCAGCCAATCTACCATCTGCCAATTCCTCCACTTGACATCAAACAAGGTACAGTATTAAATATCATAATGGAAAAAAAAATAATTAAAGCATGATAAATGTGTATTTATATAGTGTGGATTTTGTTAGCCTATATAGAAATTTACAGGTTGAAAACAGAATGTGGTGGGAAGAAAAACATAAAATTTGTAAAGAAATACACAGATATCCAAAGAGATGCCAGGATTACCAATTTAAATTCGACCTCACTGAAAATTTGTGATGACGTTGAGATAGTCGTACTGTGAAAGGGATTTGCCTCAAATAGAAAATAAGAACATTATCCTTGCATTAACTTTGCAGCGCATATGTACGTATATACACTGCCTAGCCAAAAAAAAGTCACCCATGGATTTAACTTAAAAATACATAAAAGTCTTCCATTGGATAATTACTGCGCTGATTAATATGATTAAACTTGCAACAAGTTATTTAACCCTAACTGATGCAATGATGAGGTACTCATGACTTATATAAACCATATATAAACCACTTATAAACCATATCAGGAGACAGATCCTGCAGTTGTGGCAACAATGTTGCTCTGTTTCAGAAACATTAAATTATTGCCCTGGTGAAACTTTTACTACTAACTGCTTTAGGACCTGGGTTAGGAACTGTAAACACAGGTTTAAAACCTGGAAGAACAGAGTTGAATCATCATCTTTGAGGAAAGAATGTGGTCTGAAAAAAATCCTGAATGAACCTACTGGGAGATCATTTAAACATTTAGTGAAATCAAAGCATGAAAAAGTTTAAATGAAAGGTAAAAAAGCTGTAATTTAAATAAAAGGCGGTCCAATGAAATTTTACAGTGTGTGCCATTTTTTGGAGGGGCAAACAGTGTATATGAGAAAAAAAAATTAATTATGAAATAAAACAGCTCGATGGTTCAAATGTCTCCATTGAAGGTAAATTAAAATACATTATTTACCTCCACAGTAACCTGCCACCATGGGAGATGGTGAGATGGAGTGTTTTGGCCCGGCGGCCATCTACCTTCGAAAGACAGAAAAGGAGAGGATTGAGGCTCAGAACAAACCTTTTGATGCCAAGTCAGCAGTGTTTGTGGCTGAACCTAAGGAGATGTATGTCAAGGGTACACTGAAGAGTAAAGAGGGTGGCAAAGCCACTGTCGAAACTCTGGATGGCAAAGTAAGTGAAGAGATTGTGACAATCTAATAGTGCAAGGATCTTTCAAAATTTCCATTAATAACTATCGTTTTGAATGTGTTTCATCAACCTTATTTTATAGAGTGTCACAGTTAAGGAGGATGAAGTTCATCCCATGAATCCTCCCAAATTTGACAAGATTGAGGACATGGCCATGATGACCCACCTCAATGAACCATGTGTGCTGTATAACCTCAAAGAGCGTTATGCAGCATGGATGATCTACGTAAGTCAAACCAACAATTGATCTGTTATGATAGAGAAATATAAGAGACTTCAGTGACATGAACTTAAGAACATTTAATTTCACGCGTCCTTCAGACCTACTCAGGGTTGTTCTGCGTCACTGTGAATCCCTACAAGTGGCTCCCAGTGTACGATGCAGTCGTTGTTGCTGGATACAGAGGCAAGAAGAGGATTGAAGCTCCACCTCACATCTTCTCCATCTCTGATAACGCCTATCAGTTCATGCTCACTGGTATGAAGTTCTTATCATATTTCTAAATGTTCTATTCACTTTATACGTGGCTGATTGCATTATATAAAATGTTTAATCTCTTCTGTTATTCCTTTAGATCGTGAGAACCAGTCAGTCCTGATTACGTGAGTCAAAACCTCTTCCTAAAGTATAATTCCCTAATAATGTGCAGATGCAACTGTAGATATATGCACTTGTATTGAACAGTTGTTCATGCTGGACTCTCCTGTTCTCCCCCCAGTGGAGAATCTGGTGCAGGAAAGACTGTGAACACAAAACGTGTCATTCAGTACTTTGCCATGGTTGGTATGACTACATCGAAGAAGGCAGAGCCTGTTGCTGGCAAAATGCAGGTAAGAGAATCGTTATTATTGCTATATAACAGAATCAGACCTCCGACCCCTCAATAAAAACCTGCATTAAATCACCAGGGTTCACTGGAAGACCAAATTGTTGCAGCCAACCCCCTGCTGGAGGCTTATGGTAATGCCAAGACTGTGAGAAATGACAACTCCTCTCGTTTCGTAAGTAATCCTAACTTGTATGACTACTGAAGTGAATATGTTACAAGATCATGAATGTCAAAATTAAACAGTAATTTAACCATCTTGAAACTTTATAGGGTAAATTTATCAGAATTCATTTTGGACAAACTGGAAAGTTGGCCTCAGCTGATATTGAAACTTGTAAGTTACATGATACTTTTTTCCTCCTAAAATAAAAAAGTATATAAGGGTATGTGAGTATTTATCTTAATGTGACCAGATCTGCTGGAAAAGTCCAGAGTCACCTTCCAGCTGTCTGCTGAGAGGAGCTACCACATTTTCTACCAGCTCATGACTGGACACAAACCAGAGCTGCTTGGTGAGGAATGTCAAAGTCATCATGTTAATAAACACTTTTACTTCATAAAAAACTAACTAGCCTTAATACAATTTGAATTAATTATTAAACAGAGGCACTGCTCATCACCACCAACCCCTATGACTACCCGATGATCAGCCAGGGTGAAATCACAGTCAAGAGCATCGATGATGTGGAGGAGTTCATCGCCACAGATGTAGGAAGATTTTTTTTATTTCACTAAATAATGATTTCACATAGAATCAACAAAGAAACACACAAGTAAGCTCTCCTTTTTGTCAAAGACGGCTATTGACATTCTCGGCTTCAATGCTGATGAGAAAATCAACATCTACAAGCTGACCGGTGCTGTGATGCATCATGGCAACATGAAGTTCAAGCAGAAGCAGAGGGAGGAGCAGGCTGAGCCTGATGGCACTGAGGGTATGAATACAATCACAAGATATATCTAGTCTATCCATATATAAAGTACTAGATGTGTGCCATTCTTGACTATTAAGACGATCTTTTTTCACTTCAGTTGCTGATAAAATCGCCTACCTTCTGGGCCTGAACTCAGCTGACATGCTGAAAGCTTTGTGCTACCCCAGAGTCAAAGTCGGAAATGAGTTTGTGACCAAAGGCCAGACTGTACCTCAGGTAATGTCTCATTATTCAACCATTAAAAGTGAGAATAGAGTTTTGTGTTATAGAGAAACAAACTGCAGGATAATATCAATAAAACTTTTGCATTCTTCAGGTGAACAATGCTGTATCGGCTCTCTGCAAGTCCATCTATGAGAAAATGTTCTTGTGGATGGTCATCCGTATCAATGAGATGTTGGACACAAAACAACCAAGACAGTTCTTCATTGGTGTGCTGGACATCGCTGGATTTGAGATCTTTGATGTAAATGATTTTTATTCTCTATGATTTGGTGAATTTTAAGTAGTCCTGGCAATATCTAATGTACTGACCTCATGTAACAGTTCAACAGCTTGGAGCAGCTCTGCATTAACTTCACAAATGAGAAACTGCAACAGTTTTTCAACCACCACATGTTCGTGCTGGAACAAGAGGAGTACAAGAAAGAAGGTATCGAATGGGAGTTCATTGACTTCGGTATGGACTTGGCTGCCTGCATTGAGCTTATTGAGAAGGTGAGCTTGAGATGTCAGTGATGCCATCAACATTTTCAATGAAATATTCTGAAATTCATCACTAATACTGCAGTGATGACTCATAAAAATAAATCTGTCACCAACAGCCAATGGGCATCTTCTCCATCCTTGAAGAGGAGTGCATGTTCCCCAAAGCCACAGACACATCCTTCAAGAACAAGCTTCATGACCAGCACCTTGGCAAATGCAATGCTTTCCAGAAGCCAAAGCCTGCCAAAGGCAAAGCTGAGGCCCACTTCTCTCTGGTGCACTACGCTGGTACTGTGGACTACAACATTTCCGGCTGGTTGGACAAGAACAAGGATCCACTGAACGACTCTGTGGTGCAGCTGTACCAGAAATCAGCAAACAAACTTCTGTGCCTCCTGTATGCAGCCCATGCCTCTGCTGATGGTAAGATAAACAATTTAATTTTTATTTATTACACGGACGACCACCTATGAGGAAATGGCATACCTATGATCAAATAATATTCAAAATAAAAGTAACATTTAAAATCTACAAATCTATAAATGTTCTGTTGAGCAGCTGACAGTGGTGGTGCAAAGAAGGGTGGCAAGAAGAAGGGTGGTTCCTTCCAGACAGTGTCTGCTCTCTTTAGGGTAAGTGTTTTTGCAGTTGGGCTGCATATTACCCTGGCAAAGGCTCACTTGGCAACTGTGTCTTCTGCAGGAGAACTTGGGCAAGCTGATGACCAACTTGAGGAGCACTCATCCACACTTTGTGCGTTGCTTGATTCCTAATGAGTCTAAGACACCAGGTATACAACATTTCCTATAGAACTAATCATGATGCTCTTCTAGTAATACAAGCTTGATCTTGAAAAGCATAAATTTTTTATTCTAGGTCTGATGGAGAACTTCCTGGTCATCCACCAGCTGAGGTGTAACGGTGTGCTGGAGGGTATCAGAATCTGCAGAAAGGGATTCCCCAGCAGGATTCTCTATGGTGACTTCAAGCAGAGGTATGGTTAATCACAGTGTTCATTGAAATATGATTTACAATAGTTGTGAAATACTCCATGCATCGCCACATGGGTTGAAATGATAGCTTGGTGAGAATATATACATATTTGTTCTGTAATACATGTTTCACTTTTCCACTTTCAGATACAAAGTCTTGAATGCCAGTGTGATCCCAGAGGGACAGTTCATTGACAACAAGAAAGCTTCAGAGAAACTCTTGGGCTCAATTGATGTAGATCATACCCAGTACAAGTTTGGACACACCAAGGTAAGGTGTCTTGTTATTTAAAAATAACTATGCTGTTTAGGTAGAATTTTAAAATATCTTAAACAATAGTGCAAACTGAGCAACCTAAGGAACACAGCTTAGCTTTCCTTTAATTCTATAAGAAGGAGAGCACATTTGAACACAGGCTGTTATGTACTGTATGCTATTTCATTTAAAGTATTTTCTGGAGTACAGAATCAAATCACATTTTCAATATGTCTAAACATATCTGCAGGTGTTCTTCAAAGCTGGTCTGCTGGGTACCCTTGAAGAGATGCGAGATGAGAAACTAGCAAATCTGGTGACAATGACTCAAGCTTTGTGCCGTGGCTTCCTCATGAGGAGGGAGTTTGTAAAGATGATGGAGAGGAGGTAGGTTTAGATAATGAAAACTTGCACAATCTTAAGTTAAACAATGTTGGATGTTGAATGTAGACCATATTTAATGTAAATTCCAGAGAGTCCATCTACAGTATTCAATACAACATTCGCTCATTCATGAATGTGAAACACTGGCCATGGATGAAGCTGTACTTCAAGATCAAACCTCTTCTCAAGAGCGCAGAGACTGAGAAGGAAATGGCTGCCATGAAGGAGAACTTTGAGAAAACGAAGGAGGACTTGGCAAAGGCACTGGCCAAGAAGAAAGAACTTGAGGAGAAAATGGTGTCCCTGCTACAGGAGAAAAATGATCTGCAACTTCAAGTAACATCTGTAAGTATTTCAAACAGTTTACCAATTTTAATTAAATTTGGATGACACCAATTACATTAAAACAATTACAATAACAGGAAACTGAGAACCTTGTTGATGCTGAGGAAAGGTGTGAGGGGCTCATCAAGAGCAAGATCCAGCTTGAAGCTAAACTCAAAGAGTCAAATGAGAGATTAGAGGATGAGGAGGAAATCAATGCCGAGCTGACTGCCAAGAAGAGGAAACTGGAGGATGAGTGCTCTGAGCTGAAGAAGGACATTGATGACCTGGAGCTCACCTTGGCCAAAGTGGAAAAGGAGAAACATGCCACTGAGAACAAGGTTGAAATTCATTGTGTGAAGTATATATTGTACTTTTATAATATTAAATTACACAGATAACTCATTATCACAATGCTCTGTGACAGGTCAAGAACCTGACTGAAGAGATGACCTCTCAGGATGAGAGCATTGCCAAGCTCACTAAAGAGAAGAAAGCCCTCCAAGAGGCTCACCAGCAGACTCTGGATGATCTCCAGGCAGAGGAAGACAAAGTCAACACTTTGACAAAAGCAAAAACAAAGCTTGAGCAACAAGTTGATGATGTAAGTCTTGGGTTTTCTAATTTTCATAAAATTTTGATATAGAATAATCATAACTTTGTTATGAATTGTGAAAATGTACCATTCTGACATACACAGCTTGAGGGTTCTCTGGAACAAGAGAAGAAACTCCGTATGGACCTGGAGAGAGCCAAGAGGAAGCTTGAGGGTGACTTGAAACTGGCCCAAGAATCCATAATGGACCTGGAGAATGACAAGCAGCAGTCTGATGAAAAGATCAAAAAGTGAGTACATGTAAAATTACTTTTATATACTAGCAACAAACAGTTGTCTTAAAAAAAACATTTACATCATTCTTTTTTTCTCATTTCACAAAACAGGAAAGATTTTGAAGTTAGTCAGCTTCTGAGCAAGATTGAAGATGAACAGTCCCTGGGTGCTCAACTTCAGAAGAAGATCAAAGAACTCCAGGTAATTATGAGATTTAAAACATCTTGACTGTAAGCTCTGCAAACAAGGCCATTCATTCAGACAAGACTAACTTTTTTGATCTTAGGCACGCATTGAGGAGCTGGAAGAGGAAATTGAAGCTGAACGTGCAGCTCGAGCTAAAGTTGAGAAGCAGAGAGCTGATCTCTCCAGGGAACTTGAGGAGATCAGTGAAAGGCTTGAGGAAGCAGGAGGTGCCACTGCTGCTCAGATTGAGATGAACAAGAAGCGTGAAGCTGAGTTCCAGAAACTGCGTCGCGATCTGGAAGAGTCCACTCTGCAGCATGAAGCCACGGCTGCTGCACTTCGCAAGAAACAAGCTGATAGTGTTGCTGAGCTTGGAGAGCAGATCGACAACCTTCAGCGTGTCAAACAGAAGCTGGAGAAGGAAAAGAGTGAATATAAAATGGAGATTGATGACCTCTCTAGTAACATGGAAGCTGTTGCCAAAGCAAAGGTATCATAATGGACTTTACTTCTTATAAAAGAGCACCCAGATAAAGAGTACTGATACAGATTAAAACATTATTAATTTTGCTATTATGATTTAGGGCAACCTAGAAAAGATGAGCCGCACCCTTGAGGACCAACTGAGTGAACTCAAGACCAAAAACGATGAGAATGTTCGTCAACTGAATGACATTAACACACATAGGGCAAGACTACAGACTGAAAATGGTGAGTATTTCAACATAACACGTAATTAACATACTGACATGTAACATGCAGCTAATGCCACGGTGTTGGTGACAGGCGAACTTGGGCGGCAACTGGAAGAGAAAGATGCACTTGTTTCCCAGCTTACAAGAGGAAAACAAGCTTACACTCAGCAGATTGAAGAACTCAAGAGAGTCATTGAGGAGGAAGTGAAGGTAAATAGAGAAATAGCTAAGTCAATCTGTGCAGTCCATTAGTGTCCTTAACACTAACCCACATAGAGCAAAATGAAAACGGAACTTTATCTTCAGGCCAAGAATGCCCTGGCTCATGCTGTCCAATCAGCTCGTCATGACTGTGATCTGCTCAGAGAGCAGTTTGAGGAAGAGCAGGAGGCCAAGGCGGAGCTTCAGCGTGGAATGTCCAAGGCCAACAGTGAAGTGGCTCAGTGGAGAACCAAATACGAGACTGATGCCATCCAGCGTACTGAGGAGCTTGAGGAGTCCAAGTAAATTCATAATGCAATGACAAACAGTTGTGTCCAAATAAATAACCCACATCATAGCCACGTTTACAACATATTGCTGATTAACTTCCTTACAGGAAAAAACTTGCTCAGCATCTACAAGAGGCAGAGGAATCTATTGAAGCTGTGAACTCCAAATGTGCTTCCTTGGAGAAGACCAAGCAGAGACTGCAGGGTGAAGTGGAGGACCTCATGATCGATGTTGAGAGAGCCAATGCTCTGGCAGCAAATCTTGACAAGAAGCAAAGAAACTTTGATAAGGTGACCATCTATCGACAAAAATACACAAGTTATTAAACTGGCACAGGCATGAAGTTTACATGATCTTTTTTATAATGACATTTAGGTCTTGGCAGAATGGAAGCAGAAGTATGAGGAAGGTCAAGCTGAATTGGAGGGAGCTCAGAAAGAAGCTCGCTCTCTCAGCACTGAGCTCTTTAAGATGAAGAACTCATATGAGGAAGCTCTTGACCATCTGGAGACCCTGAAAAGGGAGAACAAGAACCTCCAGCGTATGTTAAACAGAAATTTACAGGCAAATCCTTAGTACTCAAAAAATGGAAACAAATAACCAACAGATTTTCTCTCATCTACAGAGGAAATCTCTGACCTGACTGAACAGATTGGCGAGACTGGAAAAACAATCCATGAGCTGGAGAAAGCAAAGAAGACAGTGGAAAGTGAGAAATCAGAAATCCAAACTGCTCTTGAAAAAGCTGAGGTAACTATGCATGCAACTGAAACAAGCAGAAAATAAAGTAAAAATTGATCTACATTACACAATTTTACATTCAACCGCTTTCTTTAGGGTACACTTGAACATGAAGAGTCTAAGATCCTTCGTGTCCAGCTTGAGCTTAACCAGGTTAAGAGCGAGATTGACAGGAAACTGGCTGAGAAGGATGAAGAGATGGAGCAGATCAAGAGAAACAGCCAGAGGGTGATTGAATCCATGCAGACTACTTTAGATTCTGAGGTTAGGAGCAGGAATGATGCATTGAGGGTCAAGAAGAAGATGGAGGGAGATCTCAATGAAATGGAGATTCAGCTGAGCCATGCCAACCGTCAGGCTTCTGAGGCCCAGAAACAGCTCAGGAATGTCCAAGGACAGCTCAAGGTGTGCCTTGAGCTTTTTTGTTTGATTCACAACAAAAGTTTACAAAAGTATAATATGATGGTCCTAGTCAAACTGATAACCATTTTCACATCAGGATGCCCAACTTCATCTTGATGAGGCTGTCAGAGGCCAGGAAGACATGAAGGAGCAGGTGGCCATGGTGGAGCGCAGGAATAACCTGATGCTGGCAGAGATTGAGGAGCTGAGATCTGCCCTGGAGCAGACAGAGAGAGGACGCAAAGTGGCTGAACAGGAGCTGGTCGATGCCAGTGAACGTGTGGCACTTCTGCACTCACAGGTAGAGAGGATCTACTTAAAAATCTTTGTCTTAAAAATTTTGTGACAAAAAATAAAAATGTTATCTTGTTACCCATTTTGACAGAATACCAGCCTGATGAACACCAAGAAGAAGCTTGAGGCTGATCTGGTGCAGGTACAAGGTGAGGTAGATGATACCATCCAGGAGGCCAGGAATGCTGAAGAAAAGGCCAAAAAAGCAATCACAGATGTGAGTACATAGTACATAGATTTGCTTCCCCAGTGACCTTTACAAATACATGAAAAGTAAACCTGACACTTCCATGACTCATACACTAGGCTGCCATGATGGCTGAGGAGCTGAAGAAAGAGCAGGACACCAGTGCTCACCTGGAGAGGATGAAGAAGAACCTTGAGGTTACAGTCAAAGATCTGCAGCACCGTCTGGATGAGGCTGAGAGCCTTGCGATGAAGGGTGGAAAGAAGCAGCTCCAGAAACTGGAATCCAGGGTATTCCACAGTCTTTTATCAGAGGATACAGATAGTAAATCATTTTCTTAGAAGGTTTTACACAAATGAAATGTCTGATCTAGGTGCGTGAACTGGAGAGTGAGGTCGAAGCTGAGCAGAGACGTGGGGCTGATGCAATTAAAGGAGTCCGTAAATATGAGAGGAGAGTGAAGGAGCTCACCTACCAGGTACTAAATATATCTGCCAATTTATAACACAAGTAAATATGTGTATTATATGAACATCAAGTAAAACAAAAAAATTAAAATAAAAAACAATTGCATAAATAAAGACCAATCTCTACAGACTGAAGAGGATAAGAAGAACGTGATTAGACTGCAGGACCTGGTGGACAAACTGCAGCTGAAAGTGAAGGCGTACAAGAGGCAGGCTGAGGAAGCTGTAAGTTTACAACCTACACTGGTCATTCATGTAGAGCATCACAATGAGCATGGGGATTTTTATTGTTATTATTTTTTTTTTTTTGCTTCATTTAAAAGACACTAAATTGGGTGTTATTTGATCATCACAGGAGGAGCAGGCCAACACTCACCTGTCCAGGTACAGAAAAGTGCAGCATGAGATGGAGGAAGCTCAGGAGCGTGCTGACATTGCTGAGTCCCAGGTCAACAAGCTGAGAGCCAAGAGCAGAGATGCTGGAAAGGTGAGGCGCAGTTGTCTTGTTTTTTGTTTTATAATACATGCTCTTTTCATAAAAAACATCTTCACTTAACAACTTAAAATATATTTTTTTAATTGAACTAATTTAATATTTTCCAAAGGGCAAAGAAGAATAAAGTGGAGACCAACCAGGCACCAACAAGCAAGCATAAAATATGACTGACTTGTGATGTCTTAAATTTTATTTTAAATAAATCTTGTAAATGCAACCCTGACTTTTAGCCTTTTTGTGAAACTAAACCCCTGCCGAAATGCAACACTCTAAAGCTAGGCTAGAGAATAACACATTATCCAGTTCCTCAATGCAACTGGAAAGCACCTACTCAAATTTTAGAAATTTAGGGCAAAAACTAATTAATGAGGATAGGCTTTTAGGCTCCGATCAGGATTTTAGGGGAGGATCACCGATCCTCAATCACATGAATCAGAATCAGTCATTGGGATCCGACATTTAAAGTGTTCTATTTAATGTGTAGTTCTGTTTATAGAAGTACAGAAATATAGTGAACATCTAAGAAATGATCATGAATGTAAAATATTTATTTATAGGAAAGCAACATATTCAATTCTCTTATTATTTCATGATGATTGTAAAGAAATCAATAGAACAGCCTATGCTCGACTAAAGAGCGACAATGTGTAATTTCATAGCATCAAGCGTCTCTCACACCCTGAAATGCTTATCTAAAATATGACTCTCCTACTGTACTGACTCATTCTAACATGCAGCACATGGAAGAAAGCTGAGTCAATTAATAACAAATCAAAACTCTGCACCAACATTTTTTTTAATAAACACACACATCTGTCACTTTGGATTTTGTAAGCCCGTCATTGCTAGTTATTATCAAGCAGCAAGGGCTGCCATTTCTCCATAAATATCAGAATTTCTGCATTTTTAAGAGACAGTCCATTTCTCTTATGAACCAGAGTGTGTGCAGCTGAATAGTCTTTCACTGTCAGTCCGAATGCATGGGGCAGTAAGATGAATCCAAGCTGCCTCGGGCCAGAGCTGGGAACTACTCTTTATTTCTCTCTTTATTATTATTATTATTTTTCAAATAATGGTTTTAGTATTTTTACTCTCTGCAGCGTAAGACTTGAAGTTTTTGAGCCCCTCTAAATATTTGGGTTCATGTGATTGGCCCATTCTCAACGAAGAAAGGAGAGCAAAATTTTCACTGGCCTGTGTTTATGCAACCTGTATTTGTTTTTCTGCATTTTTTTTTCATTACTGACAATAAACCCACTTTAAACTTCAATTCACTGTTTTAAAGTACATTTATTTCATGATTTATTTCATACTAGCAGTAATGATGTTTAATCACCTGATAAATGGCTATTTCCAGGCAATTATTAAAAGTTTCATTTTAATTTTGTTTGCTCCCCCCCACCCCAAAAAAAAAATGTCGTACCAGCCAAAACCACCACTGTTTGCAAACCTTAAAATGTTATTATGACTAGTGCCCACCAGTGCCACAGGTTGGCCAACAGAGCCACATCTTTGCCAGAAGTGGGCCACATACACGTCCTTTCAGTGTCCTCACCCAATTTAACAAAAAGTAAACAACAATATGGACTGTGTGCACAAGATTCAAGACTTCAGATAAAGCCAATGATAAAATGTTTCATAGTACTGCTATTAGAAAACCTGACAGTGCGCTTTGATTTTGAACACTGACACATTTACACAGGAATATATCAGCAGAAAAAAGAACGAAAGACAAAATGAGGATGATGTTCAAGATAACTAAAAGAGTTGGCAAGTGTGACCTCTCCAAGTATTACATTGGATATTCCCTGGAAAAGTAGTCATGCATCTGTTTATACAGTACATATATGTTCGACAACTTGGCAATCCAGTCCATTTTCCCCCAAAATATTGAGTTGATGAACTAAAAAAAAATGAATTATTTATAACACCATTTGAGTTATGTGCCATCTGTAGACCAATAAAAGTAAACTTGTGCACATAACCTTTTATTGTGCCTTGGATTAATGCCAGCTAAAATCTAAGATAATACCCTCTTTAAAATAATGTGTAACAATATATAAGTGCATTTCTTTTATAAAAACATGACAAATTGCATTATACATTACCCTTAAATTACATTAAGCACAATTAATGTTGTAACACCTTAATAACTGTAGCCCTTATAACCCAGAGCATTTTAGTCATTTTTGCATTTCTATATTTTAATAAATATATGTAGGGGTCAGGATTAAGCAGAATAAACTGAAATTTCCTTTTGTCAGCACAACCCAAGCAATATAACGAACTGAATTTTATTTCATGTTAACCAACTATACAGACATGACTGAGCTGAAAAAATATGCAAAATGTGTTGCAAAGGCAAAGAAATAGCACAGATACATATGATCATGTGTTTTTATGTCTGTTTCTGGTTGTTTTGAGCATTTGATGTGTTCAACATTTTTGTGGCGTCATTCAAATATTCCGATAGCTGTAAAATTTATGCGTATAAAAGGATTGAAAACTTTGACTTTTCCTCCACTGTCACACACATGGGAACAAGTTCTGAATTACAAGTTGCCTTGTTAATATCAATCATTGACCAATGCTGTGTACAATTAATAAACTGTACTAAATAATTAAAAAAGTACTTTCAAATGATTACACTAGATTGAAAGGAACAAGCAGACTTACTTTGAAGATGACACCAATCAGGAGCTCTTATGTAGCATAACTAACTTTATTTATACTGCAATCTGAAGTGCACTAAACTCTGGAAGCCCACACCAGACCTCCAGTTGGTTTCTATATTTATATTTAGTCCTAATAAGAACATTCAGCTTGTAATATTCAGTTTCAGGATTTTATTTTATGATTCCAAATAATCACTTCTAAATTTCACTGCTTCGTAAGCAACTGCCAAAGCATATTACCTTTCTTTGGCAAAGGGCATTATGGTCAGCCACTGGTAATGAATCTTACACTAAAATCTGTGCTATTTTAATTTGATACTGCACTTAATGTTAGATCCCTTAAATCTTGATATGTTTCCAAGTCATGTCTGAGCATCAAAACAGATGGTGATGAAATTATTTTGAAAAAAAAAAAAATCTTGTTTAAATGGGGCTTAATGCTAAGGGTAACTACCTTCATCAGTTTTATCAGATAACACGAGTTTGTGTAAATGTTTACTGTAAGTCACAAAATTTGTAATTCTGCCATACAATATTCACTGATCTGGGTGGGAGCTTTGATTTGCCGTTTAATGTAATGGAGCTAATGGTATTTAATTGGTATTACAGAAAATGTTTTAAAAAATCCTTTTAAAATAGCATGTTTTCTACCAAATTTGTTGCTGCTTTTGCTTCATATAATAAATTTAATTAATGCTTTTTCACACAAAGCATATATATATTATTGGATTTAGACAAAACTGAGATGAATACATCAATGACTGATTTTAAACACTCAGTACTTAGGAATGTGATTATATTTTTGGAAATGATGGCACTGACCTAGGAAATGAACACCAGTGGGATCAGAGTGCTTCTCCATGTCCAATTTTAGTGTCTCTTCAATGCCAGAACTCATAAAAATGACTGAGCTCAGGAAGATTTCAAAAATCTAATAAAATCCCACCAAAATAATTATTAAAAACAGAAATCCAAAAATGATCAAATATGCTGTGAAAAAAAAATTATAATAAAATAAAATTTATAATAATGGAGAAGTGCAAATATTTATGATAATATCTATTATATGTATACAAATTAATAGCCATTTGCCCAAAAAGTTACTTATCGATGAAATAAATAAAGGCTTATATATTGAGCAGCAATTGATAATGATAAAAGCAAATACAAAAATAAAAAATAAAGAAACCTCCAGAAACAAAAATGTTAAGAGTATCAAATAAACATAATATGAAGTTTAAGTGTAAATACAGTATGTATTCTAATTTTAATATGAAAATGAATAATCCTTTGCTGAGAAACATTATTTCAACTTTGTATATATTACTATGTATATATTAATGTATATATTCTTCTTTTAAAAAACAACTGCAATCGGAATTTTATGAGGCAAATTTCACAGAGGCATGTCCGTAATAGTGTTACATAAAGCAAAAATACATTGCATCAACTAATGCTGCATGGCCATATATAGCGAGACAGATCTGCTGAGTGAATGGTACTGCTGCTATATAACCCATGAACTGAAGGATCCTCAAGCACCCTGCCAAGGTGGGAACGTCTCCAGTCCAGTGCTGTCTTTGAGAATTATCTTTGTTTACAGTTTTGTACAATGTTGCATTTTATTAATGTGCTTGCACTAAAAATAACTGATATTTACTCTTTTTTTCAGTGTTCCCATTGTGCCAGCCAATCTGCCATCTGCCAATTTCTCCTCTTGACATCAGAAAAGGTACAGTGTTAATTAGGATAATGGCAAAAAATAATAATGCAGCATGATGATTGTGCATTTATTTGATAGGCCATGTAGACAAATTGCAGGGAAATCTCTTCAGAAAAAGGAAAGTTTGATCTCATTGAAAATTTGGGAAGAAGTTGTACTGTAAGGAGTCGACTGAAATAGCAAATTTTTTTTTTTTTTTTTAACATGATCCGAGCATGAGCACTGCAGCATATAATTATATATGACAAAAATAACACTCATAAATTGAAAGAACTTTTTACACTAAATTGTAAATCTAAAACAGCTCCATTAAAGTAAAATAAGGTACAGTTATATTATTTGTCTCCACAGTAACCTGCCACCATGGGAGATGGTGAGATGGAGTGTTTTGGCCCGGCGGCCATCTACCTCCGGAAGCCAGATAAGGAGAGGATTGAAGCTCAGAACAAACCTTTTGATGCCAAGACAGCAGTGTTTGTTGCTGAACCTAAGGAGATGTATCTCAAGGGTACACTGAAGAGTAAAGAGGGAGGCAAAGCCACTGTCGAAACTCTGGATCACCAAGTAAGTGAAAAAAGTTGTTACATCTAATAGAGCCAGTATCCTAAGCAATTAACCTACATAACTAACCATTTGAATGTTTTTCATCACCTTATTTTATAGACTCTCACAGTTAAGGACGATGAGGTCTATCCCATGAATCCTCCCAAATTTGACAAGATTGAGGACATGGCCATGATGACCCACCTCAATGAACCCTGTGTGTTGTATAACCTCAAAGAGCGTTACGCAGCATGGATGATCTACGTAAGTCAAACCAAGAATTAATGTTATAATAGAGAAATATAAGAGACTTCAGTGACATGAACTTAAGAACATTTAATTTCACGCTTCCTTCAGACCTACTCAGGGTTGTTCTGCGTCACTGTGAATCCCTACAAGTGGCTCCCAGTGTACGACGCTATCGTTGTTGCTGGATACAGAGGCAAGAAGAGGATTGAAGCTCCACCTCACATCTTCTCCATCTCTGATAACGCCTATCAGTTCATGCTCACTGGTATGAAGGTCTTATCATATTTCTAAATGTTCTATTCACTTTATACGTGGCTGATTGCATTATATAAAATGTTTAATCTCTTCTGTTATTCCTTTAGATCGTGAGAACCAGTCAGTCCTGATTACGTGAGTCAAAACCTCTTCCTAAAGTATAATTCCCTAATAATGTGCAGATGCAACTGTAGATATATGCACTTGTATTGAACAGTTGTTCATGCTGGACTCTCCTGTTCTCCCCCCAGTGGAGAATCTGGTGCAGGAAAGACTGTGAACACAAAACGTGTCATTCAGTACTTTGCCATGGTTGGTATGACTACATCGAAGAAGGCAGAGCCTGTTGCTGGCAAAATGCAGGTAAGAGAATCGTTATTATTGCTATATAACAGAATCAGACCTCCGACCCCTCAATAAAAACCTGCATTAAATCACCAGGGTTCACTGGAAGACCAAATTGTTGCAGCCAACCCCCTGCTGGAGGCTTATGGTAATGCCAAGACTGTGAGAAATGACAACTCCTCTCGTTTCGTAAGTAATCCTAGATTGCATGACTAGTGTAGCCAATATATTATAATATTATGAATGTTAACATTAAACAGTAATTTAACCATTGTTGACTTTATAGGGTAAATTTATCAGAATTCATTTTGGACAAACTGGAAAGTTGGCCTCAGCTGATATTGAAACTTGTAAGTTCTGTGATCCTTTTTTTCCCCCGCTAAAATAAAGAAATGCATGCAAGCATGTGAGTATTTATCTTAATGTGACCAGATCTGCTGGAAAAGTCCAGAGTCACCTTCCAGCTGTCTGCTGAGAGGAGCTACCACATTTTCTACCAGCTCATGACTGGACACAAACCAGAGCTGCTTGGTGAGGAATGTCAAAGTCATCATGTTAATAAACCCTTTTACTTCATAAAAAACTAACTAGCCTTAATACAATTTGAATTAATTATTAAACAGAGGCACTGCTCATCACCACCAACCCCTATGACTACCCGATGATCAGCCAGGGTGAAATCACAGTCAAGAGCATCAATGATGTGGAGGAGTTCATCGCCACAGATGTAGGAAGATTTTTTTTTGTTCTAAATTCACAAAAAATGTGCTCCTTTTAAAGAAACACACAAGTAAGCTCTGCTTTTTATCACACAGACGGCTATTGACATTCTCGGCTTCAACGCTGATGAGAAAATCAACATCTACAAGCTGACCGGTGCTGTGATGCATCATGGCAACATGAAGTTCAAGCAGAAGCAGAGGGAGGAGCAGGCTGAGCCTGATGGCACTGAGGGTATAAATACAATCACAAGATATATCTAGTCTATCCATATATAAAGTACTAGATGTGTGCCATTCTTGACTATTAAGACGATCTTTTTTCACTTCAGTTGCTGATAAAATCGCCTACCTTCTGGGCCTGAACTCAGCTGACATGCTGAAAGCTTTGTGCTACCCCAGAGTCAAAGTCGGAAATGAGTTTGTGACCAAAGGCCAGACTGTACCTCAGGTAATGTCTCATTATTCAACCTTTAAAAGTGAGAATAGAATGTTTGTAGAGAAACAAAGTGCAGGATAAAATATCAATAAAACTTTTGCATTCTTCAGGTGAACAATGCTGTATCGGCTCTCTGCAAGTCCATCTATGAGAAAATGTTCTTGTGGATGGTCATCCGTATCAATGAGATGTTGGACACAAAGCAACAAAGACAGTTCTTCATTGGTGTGCTGGACATCGCTGGATTTGAGATCTTTGATGTAAAGGATTTTTATTCTCTATGATTTGGTGAATTTTAAGTAGTCCTGGCAATGTCTAATGTACTGACCTCCTGTAACAGTTCAACAGCTTGGAGCAGCTCTGCATTAACTTCACAAATGAGAAACTGCAACAGTTTTTCAACCACCACATGTTCGTGCTGGAACAAGAGGAGTACAAGAAAGAAGGTATCGATTGGGAGTTCATTGACTTCGGTATGGACTTGGCTGCCTGCATTGAGCTTATTGAGAAGGTGAGCTTGAGGTGTCAGTGATGCCATCAACATTTTCAATGAAATCTTCTCAAATTCATCACTAATACTGCAGTGATGATTCATAAAAATAAATCTGTCACCAACAGCCAATGGGCATCTTCTCCATCCTTGAAGAGGAGTGCATGTTCCCCAAAGCCACAGACACATCCTTCAAGAACAAGCTTCATGACCAGCACCTTGGCAAATGCAATGCTTTCCAGAAGCCAAAGCCAGGCAAAGGCAAAGCTGAGGCCCACTTCTCTCTGGTGCACTACGCCGGCACTGTAGACTACAACATTTCCGGCTGGTTGGACAAGAACAAGGATCCACTGAACGACTCTGTGGTGCAGCTGTACCAGAAATCAGCAAACAAGCTTCTGTGCCTCCTGTATGCAGCCCATGCCTCTGCTGATGGTAACATAAACAATTTTATTACAAATAAAATTTAACAAAAGCAAAAACTCATATTTGTTGTTTTAAAACATTTGGCTAAAATCGGGACTACCATGAACAAATGTGATTCCTCTGGTCAAATAATGTAGAAAAAATGTAATATTTCAAAACAAAACTTTTCTAATCTGTCTATTGAGCAGCTGACAGTGGTGGAAAGAAGGGTAAGAAGAAGGGTGGTTCCTTCCAGACAGTGTCTGCTCTCTTTAGGGTAAGTCTTTTTGCAGTTGGGTTGTAATATACAACATATTACCCTGGCAAAGGCTTACTTGGCAACTGTGTCTTCTGCAGGAGAACTTGGGCAAGCTGATGACCAACTTGAGGAGCACTCATCCTCACTTTGTGCGTTGCTTGATTCCTAATGAGTCTAAGACTCCAGGTATACAAAATTTCTTATAGAACTCATCAATATGCTCTTCTGGTAATACAAGCTGGATCTTGAAAAGCATAAACTTTCTACTCTAGGTCTGATGGAGAACTTCCTGGTCATCCACCAGCTGAGGTGTAACGGTGTGCTGGAGGGTATCAGAATCTGCAGAAAGGGATTCCCCAGCAGGATTCTCTATGGTGACTTCAAGCAGAGGTACTGTAGATGACAGTTCACAAGAAAAATGAAGAGAATATATTCATATTTGTTGTGTAATACGTTTCAATTTCCACTTCACTTTCAGATACAAAGTCTTGAATGCCAGTGTGATCCCAGAGGGACAGTTCATTGACAACAAGAAAGCTTCAGAGAAACTCTTAGGCTCAATTGATGTAGATCATACCCAGTACAAGTTTGGACACACCAAAGTAAGTAGTTTTCTTATTAAAAAATAAAAAACAAAATAAAACGTATATTTGGGTAAAACATGCCAAATTATCTCACAAATTAGTGCAACTTGAGGAATCTGAAACAATACAGCTTAGCCTTTCTTTAATACTACAAGAACAAGGGCAAATTGAGCAGAGATTGTTACAGTGGTTAATCCCCATTAAAAATAATTACAAATATTATGCAAATGAAAGACACCAATATGTCAGCGGAAAAAAAGTAGAAAAGGATCACCCCTCTGAAATGTCAAAAAAAAAAAATCAGGTGAAGCTAATCACCATCTCATGGGCACACATAGCCATTTGACCTTTCAACTGTGATCAGCTGAGGTCATTTAGATTAGCTTAGTCAGGAGATGGATACAACAAAAATTCAAAGGCTGTATCATTGCCAAGAATCACAGTAAAGTCTATTATTAAGAACTGGAAGGTATTTGGTATAACACAGACCCTCTCTGGATCAGGACGTAGCTCCAAACTGGATGAAAGAGCCAGGAGGAACCTGGTCCGAGAGGCCTACAGCAACTCTGTAGCAGTTGCAGGAAATTGTGACAAAGAGTTGTCATTGTGTGCCTGTGACAATGATTCTACACATTCTCCACAAACCTGGCTTGTATGGAAGGGGTTGCAAGTAAAAGGTCGCATGCAGTCAGGACTGAGCTCAGTAAAAACGCACCTTGAATATTCTGGACAAATAAGACTAAAATTTTATTATTTGGCCACACCTCCGAATAATGTGTCTGGCAGAAATCCAATACAACTCACCATCCAAATAACACAATTTCTAAGATAAAGCATGGAGGTGGTAATATCCTATTACGGGGTTTTTCTCTGTACCAGCCACTTTAGCACTTGTCAGGGTAGAAGGACAATGGATGCGGCAAAATACCATCAAATTCTTTAGGAAAATCAGCTGCAATCTGTCAGAAAGTTGTGAATGAAATTAAGGTTTACCTGCCAACATGACAATGGTGGTTAAGGGAGAAAAAGGTAACTGTGCTTGCAAGACCTAGTTAAAGCCCAGACTTAAACTCCATTCAAAATCTATGGAATGATTTGAAGACTGCAGTCCACAAACAGTCACAATAAAATTTTACTTGAGCAGTTCTACAAAGAAGAGTGGGCAGGAATTACAAGGTCTAGATGTGCAAAGTTATTAGAGACATATGCCTACAGACTAAAGGCTAAGGTAATTAAAGCAAAAGGTACTGCAGTTCAACAAAATACTGACACTAGGGGGTGATCCTTGGCCATCTCAGTGACTCAGTGAGTTTTTTTTCTGGCATGTTGGTGTTACATCTTTCACTTGGATATTATAAGCTGCACTGAGTAAATATAACTGGAAAAAATGAAAACTTTGTATGTGTTCATTTCAGGCTGCAAAGCAACAAAATGTGATTATTTTAAAGGGGGTTATTCAAATCTACATCCACTGTATGTACTTTATTTTCTTATATATTTCCTTATAAATATCCAGGTGTTCTTCAAAGCTGGACTTCTGGGTACCCTGGAAGAGATGCGAGATGAGAAACTGGCAAATCTGGTGACAATGACTCAAGCTTTGTGCCGTGGCTACCTCATGAGGAGGGAGTTTGTTAAAATGATGGAGAGGAGGTAGGTTTAGATAATAAAAACACAGCACTTCAAAAGAAACGAATCAGGTTTGAAGAATGTGCATATTGACCTTGTTTAAATTAAATTTCAGGGAGTCCATTTACAGTATTCAATACAACATCCGCTCATTCATGAATGTGAAACACTGGCCATGGATGAAGCTGTACTTCAAGATCAAACCTCTTCTCAAGAGCGCAGAGACTGAGAAGGAAATGGCTGCCATGAAGGAGAACTTTGAGAAAATGAAGGAGGACCTGGCAAAGGCACTGGCCAAGAAGAAAGAACTTGAGGAGAAGATGGTGTCTCTGCTACAGGAGAAAAATGATCTGCAACTCCAAGTATCATCTGTAAGTATTTCAAACAGAGTTGTCGATTTTGAATAGAATCTAGATTACACAAATTACATTAAAATAATCACAATAACAGGAAACTGAGAACCTTGCTGATGCTGAGGAAAGGTGTGAGGGGCTCATCAAGAGCAAGATCCAGCTTGAAGCTAAACTCAAAGAGTCAAATGAGAGACTAGAGGATGAGGAGGAAATCAATGCTGAGCTGACTGCCAAGAAGAGGAAACTGGAGGATGAGTGCTCTGAGCTGAAGAAGGACATTGATGACCTGGAGCTCACCTTGGCCAAAGTGGAAAAGGAGAAACATGCCACAGAGAACAAGGTTGAAATTAATAGTGTGAAGTGTATATTGTACTTTCATAATAAGAAATTACACAGATAACTTATTATCATAATGCTCTGTGACAGGTCAAGAACCTGACTGAGGAGATGGCCTCTCAGGATGAGAGCATTGCCAAGCTCACTAAAGAGAAGAAAGCCCTCCAAGAGGCTCACCAGCAGACTCTGGATGATCTCCAGGCAGAAGAAGACAAAGTCAACACCCTGACCAAAGCAAAAACCAAGCTTGAGCAACAAGTTGATGATGTAAGTCTTGCATTTTTTAATTTTGATAAAATATTTCCTAACTTTGATATAGACTGCAAAAATGTAACATTCCGACATACACAGCTTGAGGGTTCTCTGGAACAAGAGAAGAAACTCCGTATGGACCTGGAGAGAGCCAAGAGGAAGCTTGAGGGTGACTTGAAACTGGCCCAAGAATCCATAATGGACCTGGAGAATGACAAGCAGCAGTCTGATGAAAAGATCAAAAAGTGAGTGTGCCTGAAATAATTTTGATATACTAGCAACATGTGTAGATGACTTGAAGAAATATTAACATTATTCGTCTTGTTTCCTGATTTTGCAAAACAGGAAAGACTTTGAAGTAAGTCAACTTCTGAGCAAGATTGAAGATGAACAGTCCCTGGGTGCTCAACTTCAGAAGAAGATCAAAGAACTCCAGGTACTGTAATTATGAGATTTAAAAGACCTTGACTGTAAGCTCGGCAAAGAAGTCATTCATTCAGACAAGACTAACTTTTTTAATTTTAGGCACGCATTGAGGAGCTGGAAGAGGAAATTGAGGCTGAACGTGCAGCTCGGGCTAAAGTTGAGAAGCAGAGAGCTGATCTCTCCAGGGAACTTGAGGAGATCAGTGAAAGGCTTGAGGAAGCTGGAGGTGCCACTGCTGCTCAGATTGAGATGAACAAGAAGCGTGAAGCTGAGTTCCAGAAACTGCGTCGCGATCTGGAAGAGTCCACTCTGCAGCATGAAGCCACGGCTGCTGCACTTCGCAAGAAACAAGCTGACAGTGTTGCTGAGCTTGGAGAGCAGATCGACAACCTTCAGCGTGTCAAACAGAAGCTGGAGAAGGAAAAGAGTGAATATAAAATGGAGATCGATGACCTCTCTAGTAACATGGAAGCTGTTGCCAAAGCAAAGGTATCATAATGGACTTTACTTCTTATAAAAGAGCACCCAGATAAAGAGCACTGAGACAAATTAAAACATTATTAATTTTGCTATTATGATTAGGGCAACCTAGAAAAGATGAGCCGCACCCTTGAGGACCAACTGAGTGAACTCAAGACCAAAAACGATGAGAATGTTCGTCAACTGAATGACATTAACACACATAGGGCAAGACTACAGACTGAAAATGGTGAGTATGTAAATCTAACCTGTAATTAACATGCTGATGTATAAAATAGAACTAAGCAACCAACCCTGTTGCTGGTGACAGGCGAACTTGGCCGACAACTGGAAGAGAAAGATGCACTTGTTTCCCAGCTTACAAGAGGAAAACAAGCTTACACTCAGCAGATTGAAGAACTCAAGAGAGTCATTGAGGAGGAAGTGAAGGTAAATAGTGAAAGTAACTAAATGAATCTGTCCAGTCCATTACTCTGCCTAACACAACCCATATGGAGGAGTGTCGTTGCAAGCCGAAAATAAAAACTTTCCCTATAGGCCAAGAACGCCCTGGCTCATGCTGTCCAATCAGCTCGTCATGACTGTGATCTGCTCAGAGAGCAGTTTGAGGAAGAGCAGGAGGCCAAGGCTGAGCTTCAGCGTGGAATGTCCAAGGCCAACAGTGAAGTGGCTCAGTGGAGAACCAAATATGAGACTGATGCCATCCAGCGTACTGAGGAGCTTGAGGAGTCCAAGTAAATTCATAATGCAATGACAAACAGTTGTGTCCAAATAAATAACCCATATCACAGCCACATTTACAACATATTGCTGATTAACTTCCTTACAGGAAAAAGCTTGCTCAGCGTCTACAAGAGGCAGAGGAATCTATTGAAGCTGTGAACTCCAAATGTGCTTCCTTGGAGAAGACCAAGCAGAGACTGCAGGGTGAAGTGGAGGACCTCATGATCGATGTTGAGAGAGCCAATGCTCTGGCAGCAAATCTTGACAAGAAGCAGAGGAACTTTGACAAGGTGACTATCAATTGACAAAAATACACAAGTTATTAAAGTGACACAAGCATTAAGTTTGCATGATATTTTTTATCATGACATTTAGGTCTTGGCAGAATGGAAGCAGAAGTATGAGGAAGGTCAAGCTGAATTGGAGGGAGCTCAGAAAGAAGCTCGCTCTCTCAGCACTGAGCTCTTTAAGATGAAGAACTCATATGAGGAAGCTCTTGACCATCTGGAGACCCTGAAAAGGGAGAACAAGAACCTCCAGCGTATGTTAAACAGAAATTTACAGGCAAATCCTTAGTACTCAAAAAATGGAAACAATTAACCAACAAATTTTCTCTCTTCTGCAGAGGAAATCTCTGACCTGACTGAACAGATTGGAGAGACTGGAAAAACCATCCATGAGCTGGAGAAAGCAAAGAAGACAGTGGAAACTGAGAAATCAGAAATCCAAACTGCTCTTGAAGAAGCTGAGGTAACTATGCATTACAAAAAGCAGAAAATAATGTCAAACTGGATATGCAGTACATTTAACAGTTAACCTATGTCTTTAGGGCACACTTGAACATGAAGAGTCTAAGATCCTCCGTGTCCAGCTTGAGCTTAACCAGGTTAAGAGTGAGATTGACAGGAAACTCGCTGAGAAGGATGAGGAGATGGAGCAGATCAAGAGGAACAGCCAGAGGGTGATTGAGTCTATGCAAACCACTCTGGATTCTGAGGTTAGAAGCAGGAATGATGCTTTGAGAGTAAAGAAGAAGATGGAGGGAGATCTCAATGAAATGGAGATTCAGCTGAGCCATGCCAACCGTCAGGCTGCTGAGGCCCAGAAGCAACTCAGGAATGTTCAAGGACAGCTCAAGGTCTGCCTTGTACTTATTTTGTAAAAAGGTTTACAAAATTTTATATGATGGGTCTAGTCAAATTGATATCTACTTTCATATCAGGATGCCCAACTACACCTTGATGAGGCTGTCAGAGGCCAGGAAGACATGAAGGAGCAGGTGGCCATGGTGGAGCGCAGGAATAACCTGATGCTGGCAGAGATTGAGGAGCTGAGATCTGCACTGGAGCAGACAGAGAGAGGACGCAAAGTGGCTGAACAGGAGCTGGTCGATGCCAGTGAGCGTGTGGCACTGCTGCATTCTCAGGTAGAGAGGATCTACTTGCTGTTTCAACATAAATCTTTGTTTTTAAAATTTAGTGACAAAGCCAAATGTCATTTTGTTATCCCTTTTGACAGAATACCAGCCTGATGAACACCAAGAAGAAGCTTGAGGCTGATCTGGTTCAGGTCCAAGGTGAGGTAGATGACACCATCCAGGAGGCCAGGAATGCTGAAGAAAAGGCCAAGAAAGCAATCACAGATGTGAGTGTTGAAGAACATAGATTTGATTCCCCCAGTGACCTTTACAAATACATGAAAAGTAAACCTGACACTTTCATGACTCATACACTAGGCTGCCATGATGGCTGAGGAGCTGAAGAAAGAGCAGGACACCAGTGCTCACCTGGAGAGGATGAAGAAGAACCTTGAGGTTACAGTCAAAGATCTGCAGCACCGTCTGGATGAGGCTGAGAGCCTTGCGATGAAGGGTGGAAAGAAGCAGCTCCAGAAACTGGAATCCAGGGTATTCCACAGTCTTTTATCAGAGGATACAGATAGCAAATCATTTTCTTAGAAGGTTTTACACAAATGAAATGTCTGATCTAGGTGCGTGAACTGGAGAGTGAGGTCGAAGCTGAGCAGAGACGTGGGGCTGATGCAATTAAAGGAGTCCGTAAATATGAGAGGAGAGTGAAGGAGCTCACCTACCAGGTACTAAATATATCTGCCAATAAGTAGCACATTTGAACAACATCTAAAACCAAGCAAAATATAAATAAAGACCAATCTCTACAGACTGAAGAGGATAAGAAGAATGTCAATAGACTGCAGGACCTGGTGGACAAACTGCAGCTGAAAGTGAAGGCGTACAAGAGGCAGGCTGAGGAAGCTGTAAGTTCACAACCTACACTCGTCATTCACACAGGGCATCAATCATGGGGATTTCTTTTTTTTCAACTTGATTTACACAAATTGGGATGTTTCTTGGTGATCACAGGAGGAGCAGGCCAACACTCACCTGTCCAGGTACAGAAAAGTGCAGCATGAGATGGAGGAAGCTCAGGAGCGTGCTGACATTGCTGAGTCCCAGGTCAACAAGCTGAGAGCCAAGAGCAGAGATGCTGGAAAGGTGAGGCACAGTCATCTTGTTTTTTATTTCCATAATTCCTATCATGCCCTTTTCACAGAAAAATCCCTTCACTTAGCAACGTGCGAGATTTCTTCTAATTGTACTCATTTAATATTTTCCAAAGGGCAAAGAAGAATAAAGTGGAGACCAACCAGGCACCAACAAGCAAGCATAAAATATGACTGACTTGTGATGTCTTCAATTTTATTTTAAATAAATCTTGTAAATGCAACCCTGACTTCAAGCCATTTTGTGAAAATGACACACCTGCATAAAAAGCAACACTGTAAAGCTAGGCTTCAGAAATAAAACCTTATACTGTTCCTCATTGCAACTGGAATTAAAAACATAAACCGATTCCCAGTCACAGAAATCAGAATCGGCCAATACTGATCACTGATTGCTGATCACGGGTGTGTGAAGGTCATTGAGATCTGACATTTAAAGTGTTCTATTTATTGTATAGTATTGTTCCTTTTATTTACTTTTTACAGCAGTAAAAAACTATTCTAAACTGCAGTGCACAAATATAATTAAGATGAGAAAATATTATATATTTTTTTACTTTTATTAATTGGAAAGCAACATATACAATATATTCAATTCTGCTATTATTTAATGCCGATTATAAGGAAACTAAAACTAGTAGAATAGCTCGACTAAAGAGCAAAACATTTCCTTAACTAGCCCCAAGCAGCTCTCGCACCGAGATGCTCGTCTAAAATTTGACTGTCCTACTGTACTCACTCTTTATCAGAGGAGGGTAATAACAACTTACATTTACTCCGTTACATTTATTTAAGCAACTTTTAAATGAGTCTGTGAGTATTTTCACTGCACCATACTTTTTACTTTTACTTGAGTAGATTGGTGAAAAAGAGACACTACTCTTATTCCGCTACATTCGGCTACAATCGACTTTTCTACCATTTATTATACACATTAAATATTCTTAATTTTAGCCAGAGAAATGCAGTCGGTGGAGCTACCACATGACTGTGTTTCACCAATCAGGTGTAGAAACAATAATCACATGACTCTGTTTGACCAGATGCACTGCAATAACAATAATGTGTAGTCACATGACCACACACAAACTGGCAGCATAGAGGGGGGGGGGGGGATCTTCAGCGTTGTAGACAGGGAATGAAAACATAAAAATGGCAGAGACATCTGTCTCCAATGCTACAACAGAAGAGGATGTACTGTACACCCCAGAATTTGTACATTATTTTAGCATTTTGTCTGGCTGGTTACATAATTTCTCAAAATAAATAAATAAATAAATAAAACGAATCGGACATTACGATGAAACAGTTACTCACTATTTGAGTAGTCTTTACACCAAATACTTTTTTATTCTTACTTGAGTAATATTTTGGATGACTCCTTTTTACTTCTACTCAAGTAATCTTATTTTGAAGTACAGCTTTCTCTTCAATGAAGAACAAATCAAAACTTTAATTATTGCTACTCATTAGTAAGCAGCAAGGGCTGCCATTTCTTCCTAAATATCAGAATTTCTGCACCTTTAAGACAGTCCATTTCTCTTATGATCCAGAATGTGTGTAGCCGAGCTGAAAAGTCTCTCACTGTCAGCGCCAATGCATGGTGCGGTGAGGTAAACCCAGGCTGATAATGGTTTTAGCATTTTTACTCTCTGCAGAGTAAGACTCTAGCTATTGAGAGCTTCTGCTATAAGGTCGGTGGGTGGGTGGGTGGATGAAGGTCGACTTAAAAGATTTGGCTGCCTCATTTACAGATAAGATTTCATACTCACATCGGCATTGTTCTTACGTGGAGAATAAGGTTAGTTGTATTAAAGTTTTTGGCAAATGTTCACCCATGTGCAAAACAACTTCGCATATTGCAAAACTGGCATCTTTTAAACAGACTTTTAACAGACTGACGATGGAATGTTGATGTGGCTGTCAATTTCGATAATCAGATTTCGATCTGCAGTAAAGCCTCGATCGGAGCACGCTTAGTACACAGGTACTCAAGCTCTCCAAGATAGCAAGCTATTATGGCCCAGTTCCGGCCGACCGCTACCATGCTGATCTGCCAACAAACTGCATGAAATGACGGCCCATAAGCAGCCCACTCCTAGGTGCCAAATGCTAATAGCATGACTGAAAAATGACTGCATATTCTACAATTTTTAAAAGGAGATGGAGTGTAAACAACACTTTATTACAGACATTCATTAAACACATTATTACCCGTGCTTTGCCAGAACTGGCACACATCCAGGTGCTATCTGGCCTAGCTGTATCCTCACACCTGACTGAACTATAAATAACCAACAATACTGACTGTGTGCACAAGATTCAAGGATTCAGATGAAGCCAATGTGAAAATTGTCATTGCTATTAGAAAACCTGACACTGCCGTTTGATTTGTAACATTGACACATTTACACAGGAATGAATAGAAGAAAAATCATTCTCGTACCAAATGAGGATGATGTGCAAGATAATTAAAAGAGTTGGCTAATGTGCCCTCTTCAAGTATTACATAGAATTTTCCCTGGAAGATTAGTCTTACATCCATTTATACATGTTTTATAGACTTCGCAGTCCGTCTTTTTTTCTTCAAATGATTGTGTTGATGCACAAAAAATTCCTAACAGTTGAGTGACTAGCCATCTGTAGACCAATACATTTAAACTTGTGTACATAACCTTTCATGGACACTTTTTAATTTTGGGACTGAATTTAGGTTTAACAAGTTGCTTCATGAGTAAAACCTTATAAGAGCTTGGATAAATGCTAGATTATATTTTAAAGGTAGCACCCTCTTTAAGGTAATGCGTAACAGCATTTAGTGTATAATTTCATTTCATTTTCTTGTTAACCAAACTATACAAACATGACTTGGCTAAAAAATAAAAATGTGTCACATAGGCATAGAAATAGGACAGACACATATGATTATGTGTTTTTATGTCTGTTTCTGGTTGTTTCTATGATCAAAAATAACAATAATATGAGCATTTGGTGAGTTCGACATTTTTGCTACATCATTCAAATATTCTGGTACAGTAGCTGTAAAATTTGCACATTTTAAAAGTGTTGATACCGTTGACTTTGCCTCCACGGTCTACACACAGTGGCAAGACTTCTGAATTAGAAGTTGCCTTGTTAAGGTCAATCATCGACCAATGCTGTGTTGCCGAGTTAAGTACAATTAAAAAACTGCACTAAAAGATAAAAAAAAAGTACTTTCAAATGTTTACACTAGATTGAAATGAACAAGCAGACTTACTTTGAAGATGACAGCCATCGGGAGCTCTTATGTAGCATAACTAACTTTATTTATACTGCAATCTAAAGTGCACTAAATTCTGGACGCCCACACCAGACCTCTAATTGGTTTCTATATTTGTATTTAACCCTAATAAGAACATTCAGCTTGTAATATTCAGTTTCAGGATTTTATTTTATGATCCTAATTAATCACTTTTAAACTTCACTGCTTCGTAAGCATATTACCTTTCTTTGGCAAAGAGCATTATGGTCAGCCACTGGTCCTGTAATTAATCTTACACAAAAATTTGTGCTATTTTAATTTGATACTGCACTAAATGTTAGATCCATTGAATATTGCAATGTGTCCAAGTCATGTCTGAGCATCTAAAGAGGTTTTGACAAAATAATTTTTGAAAAAAGGCTTGTTTAAATGGGGCTTAATGCTAACTAACTTTACTAGTTTTTCAGATAACATCCATTTATTCATGTGTTTGTACCAATGTTTAAGTCACAAACCTCAACTTTGAAATCCTGCCATACAATATTTGCTGATTTGGGTGGGAGCTTTGATTTGCTGTTCATTGTAATGGGACTATTTGTATTTTTAGAAAAGCTCAACAACACCAAATGTACCTTTTCTATGAAAGATGGAGATATAGAGACACTGTGGGTTACTACATAAACATTTTTAACAGAAAACATGAAAGATATTTTTTTAAAAGAATATGTTTTCTACCAAATATTTTGTTAGTTTTGCTTTCATATACTAAGATTAATTAATGTTTGTTTCACACAAGTTATATATACATTATTGGCTTTAGACAAAACTGAGATTAATAAATCAATGGCTAATTTTGAACACTCAGTACTTAGAAATGTGATTATATTTTTGGAAGTGATGGCACTGACCTAGTAGGAAATGAACACCATTGGGATCAGAGTGCTTCTCCATGTCCAACTTTAGTGTCTCTTCGATGCCAGAACTCATTAAAAATGTCTGAGCTCAGGAAGCTTTCAAAAATCTAATACATTTATACTAAATAATTAATGAAATACTACAGCAAGATAAAAATCATTAGAAACAGTAATACAAAAGTGATCACAAATATGCTATAAAAAATAAAAAAATAAAATAAAATTGATCAGAATGGAGAAGAGTTTAAATGTAAATATTTGTAATAATATCTATTATATGTATATAAATAAATAATCGTTTGTCTTGAAACATTGCTATTATTTCTACTTTGCATCACAACAAAAAAGTTAATATTCATAATGTAAATAAAGGCATATATTTTAAAGGAATTTTTAAAGAAAGATGGAATTGATAAAAATAAATACCAAAATAAATCTAAAATCCCAGCAAAAATATGTTAAAATAACCATTTTTATAAGATATGTTTGGTATAATCATTAGAAATGTCAATCCAAAATCACAAATATATAATAATAATAATAATAATAATAATAATAATAATAATAATAATAACTATGTAGCAGTAATGTGTAAATATTTAAAATGTACATATTTGACATATTACATACAGATGTAGCAACTCAAAACAGCCTTGGTAAATGTAATATGTGAATGAATAATTCTTTACTGAGAAACATTATTTCTACTTTGCATATATTACTATGTACATATTGAAGGAATCTTTTTAAGAAACAACAGCAATTGGAATGTTTGACACCAAGTCATGTCCTTAATAGTGTTACATAAAGCAAAAATACATTGCATCAACTAATGCAGCATGGCCATATATAGCTAGTCAGATCTGCTGAGTGAATGGTACTGCTGCTATATAACCCATGAACTGAAGGATCCTCAAGCACCCTGCCAAGGTGGGAACTTCTCCAGTCCAGTGCTGTCTTTGAGAATTATCTTTGTATACGGCTTGATTTGTACAATTTTATTAATGTGTTTTATTAATGCACTGAATATTTACTTTTTTCTCCAGTGTCCCCATTGTGCCAGCCAATCTACCATCTGCCAATTTCTCCTCTTGACATCAAACAAGGTACAGTGTTAATAATTATAATGGCAAAAATCTATATTTAAAGAATGATGGATGTGCATTCATATAGTATGTGTTTTGTTAGCCTATCTAAAAATATGAAAGGAAATTTCTTTTAAGACAACAGCATTTGTTGGGAAGAAAAACATAAAATTTGTCCAAACTAGCTCATAGTAAAATATACAACGTAGAAATAATGTTCTCAGCAAAGGATTATTAATTTACATATTACAGCCATTCAAACTAAATCAAGGATTTGACCGCACTGAAAGTTTATGATGAAGTTGAAACAGCAGTAAATTGAAAAGTAGCCACCCCCGTCCCCAAAAAGTAGCAATTTAAAAAATTGAATTAAGAACATTATCCATGCAGCACATAACTTTGTATAACTGTAGGTATACACACCATTTGGATTTAACTAGCAAAATACTTAAGAGCCCTCCGGTGGATAACTTACTGCAATGATTAATATGCAGTTGGCAACAAGTTGGAAACAACCCTAACTGATGCACCTTCTCATGTCTTAAGCAACTACTTCAGAAGACTTGAAGTAGATCCTGTGTTTGTGGAAAAGATGTTACACTGTTTCAGAAGGATCAAATTAAATTAAATTAGGGTGTATGACAAAAATATCATTTAGGCATTATAACAACTCCAAAGTAAAATAAGGTACAGTTATATTATTTGTCTCCACAGTAACCTGCCACCATGGGAGATGGTGAGATGGAGTGTTTTGGCCCGGCGGCCATCTACCTCCGGAAGACAGATAAGGAGAGGATTGAGGCTCAGAACAAACCTTTTGATGCCAAGACAGCATTCTTCGTTGCTGAACCTAAGGAGATGTATCTCAAGGGTACACTGAAGAGTAAAGAGGGTGGCAAAGCCACTGTCGAAACTCTGGATCACCAAGTAAGTGAAAAAAGTTGTTACATCTAATAGAGCCAGTATCCTAAGCAATTAACCTACATAACTTAATATTTGAATGTTTTTCATCACCTTATTTTATAGACTCTCACAGTTAAGGAGGATGAGATCTATCCCATGAATCCTCCCAAATTTGACAAGATTGAGGACATGGCCATGATGACCCACCTCAATGAACCATGTGTGCTGTATAACCTCAAAGAGCGTTACGCAGCATGGATGATCTACGTAAGTCAAACCAAGAATTAATGTTATAATAGAGAAATATAAGAGACTTCAGTGACATGAACTTAAGAACATTTAATTTCACGCGTCCTTCAGACCTACTCAGGGTTGTTCTGCGTCACTGTGAATCCCTACAAGTGGCTCCCAGTGTACGATGCAGTCGTTGTTGCTGGATACAGAGGCAAGAAGAGAATTGAAGCTCCACCTCACATCTTCTCCATCTCTGATAACGCCTATCAGTTCATGCTCACTGGTATGAAGTTCTTATCATATTTCTAAATGTTCCATTCACTTTATACGTGGCTGATTGCATTATATAAAATGTTTAATCTCTTCTGTTATTCCTTTAGATCGTGAGAACCAGTCAGTCCTGATTACGTGAGTCAAAACCTCTTCCTAAAGTATAATTCCCTAATAATGTGCAGATGCAACTGTAGATATATGCACTTGTATTGAACAGTTGTTCATGCTGGACTCTCCTGTTCTCCCCCCAGTGGAGAATCTGGTGCAGGAAAGACTGTGAACACAAAACGTGTCATTCAGTACTTTGCCATGGTTGGTATGACTACATCGAAGAAGGCAGAGCCTGTTGCTGGCAAAATGCAGGTAAGAGAATCGTTATTATTGCTATATAACAGAATCAGACCTCCGACGCCTCAATAAAAACCTGCATTAAATCACCAGGGTTCACTGGAAGACCAAATTGTTGCAGCCAACCCCCTGCTGGAGGCTTATGGTAATGCCAAGACTGTGAGAAATGACAACTCCTCTCGTTTCGTAAGTAATCCTAGATTGCATGACTACTGAAGTAAATATGTTACAAGATCATGAATGTCAAAATTAAACAGTAATTTAACCATCTTGAAACTTTATAGGGTAAATTTATCAGAATTCATTTTGGACAAACTGGAAAGTTGGCCTCAGCTGATATTGAAACTTGTAAGTTACATGATACTTTTTTCCTCCTAAAATAAAAAAGTATATAAGGGTATGTGAGTATTTATCTTAATGTGCCCAGATCTGCTGGAAAAGTCCAGAGTCACCTTCCAGCTGTCTGCTGAGAGGAGCTACCACATTTTCTACCAGCTCATGACTGGACACAAACCAGAGCTGCTTGGTAAGGAATGTCAAAGTCATCATGTTAATAAACACTTTTACTTCATAAAAAACTAACTAGCCTTAATACAATTTGAATTAATTATTAAACAGAGGCACTGCTCATCACCACCAACCCCTATGACTACCCGATGATCAGCCAGGGTGAAATCACAGTCAAGAGCATCGATGATGTGGAGGAGTTCATCGCCACAGATGTAGGAAGATTTTTTTTATTTCACTAAATAATGATTTCACATAGAATCAACAAAGAAACACACAAGTAAGCTCTCCTTTTTGTCAAAGACGGCTATTGACATTCTCGGCTTCAATGCTGATGAGAAAATCAACATCTACAAGCTGACCGGTGCTGTGATACATCATGGCAGTATGAAGTTCAAGCAGAAGCAGAGGGAGGAGCAGGCTGAGCCTGATGGCACTGAGGGTATAAATACAATCACAAGATATATCTAGTCTATCCATATATAAAGTACTAGATGTGTGCCATTCTTGACTATTAAGACGATCTTTTTTCACTTCAGTTGCTGATAAAATCGCCTACCTTCTGGGCCTGAACTCAGCTGACATGCTGAAAGCTTTGTGCTACCCCAGAGTCAAAGTCGGAAATGAGTTTGTGACCAAAGGCCAGACTGTACCTCAGGTAATGTCTCATTGTTCAACCATTAAAAGTGAGAATAGAGTTTTGCGTTATATAGAAGCAAACCACAGGATAAAATATCAATAAAACTTTTGTATTCTTCAGGTGAACAATGCTGTATCGGCTCTCTGCAAGTCCGTCTATGAGAAAATGTTCTTGTGGATGGTCGTCCGTATCAATGAGATGTTGGACACAAAGCAACAAAGACAGTTCTTCATTGGTGTGCTGGACATCGCTGGATTTGAGATCTTTGATGTAAATGATTTTTATTCTCTATGATTTGGTGAATTTTAAGTAGTCCTGGCAATATCTAATGTACTGACCTCCTGTAACAGTACAACAGCTTGGAGCAGCTCTGCATTAACTTCACAAATGAGAAACTGCAACAGTTTTTCAACCACCACATGTTCGTGCTGGAACAAGAGGAGTACAAGAAAGAAGGTATCGAATGGGAGTTCATTGACTTCGGTATGGACTTGGCTGCCTGCATTGAGCTTATTGAGAAGGTGAGCTTGAGGTGTCAGTGATGCCATCAACATTTTCCATGAAATCTTCTCAAATTCATCACTAATACTGCAGTGATGACTCATAAAAATAAATCTGTCACCAACAGCCAATGGGCATCTTCTCCATCCTTGAAGAGGAGTGCATGTTCCCCAAAGCCACAGACACATCCTTCAAGAACAAGCTTCATGACCAGCACCTTGGCAAATGCAATGCTTTCCAGAAGCCAAAGCCAGGCAAAGGCAAAGCTGAGGCCCACTTCTCTCTGGTGCACTATGCCGGCACTGTGGACTACAACATTTGCGGCTGGCTGGACAAGAACAAGGATCCATTAAACGAGTCTGTTGTACAGCTGTACCAGAAATCAGCAAACAAACTGCTGGCCCTCCTGTATGCTGGTCATGCCTCTGCTGATGGTAAGCTATGAGTTTTATCTTGATTTAAAATTTAACAAAAGCAAAACTTAGTTTACATTAGTTGAGATTTGTTTAAAATCAGGACTATCATACATTAGTGAATGTGTCCATCTGATTAATGTAGAAGAAAAAAAAAAAGATTTTGCATTTAAAGCATTCAATATTTTTCTAAACATTCTACTGAGCAGGTGACAGTGGTGGTGGAAAGAAGGGTGGCAAGAAGAAGGGTGGTTCCTTCCAAACAGTATCTGCTGTCTTTAGGGTGAGAGCTTTAGGGTGAGAGCTCTAATATACAGTACAGTGTATCAACTTGGTAATGGCTTACCTGGAAGGTGTGTTTCCTGCAGGAGAACTTGGGCAAGCTGATGACCAACTTGAGGAGCACTCATCCTCACTTTGTGCGTTGCTTGATTCCTAATGAGTCTAAGACTCCAGGTATACAAAATTTCCTATAGAACTAATTTATATGCTCTTCTGGTAATACAAGCTGGATCTTACAAAGCATAAAATTTCTACTCTAGGTCTGATGGAGAACTTCCTGGTCATCCACCAGCTGAGGTGTAACGGTGTGCTGGAGGGTATCAGAATCTGCAGAAAGGGATTCCCCAGCAGGATTCTCTATGGTGACTTCAAGCAGAGGTGCTGTGATTCACAATGTTTATACTGTATAAATATGATTTACAGTATGTTATGTAGAACACACAAAACATACCATTTGCTTCGACACATGGTATGTTAAGTATTTCATGCCGAGATAAGAAAATAAAAGGTTTTTAGAGGATATGTACTTAGAACTTATACTTATTTGATCTGTAATACATGATTTTAATTTTATCTTCAGATACAAAGTCTTGAATGCCAGTGTGATCCCAGAGGGACAATTCATTGACAACAAGAAAGCTGCAGAGAAACTCTTGGGCTCAATTGATGTTGATCATACCCAGTACAAGTTTGGACACACCAAAGTAAGTAGTTGTCCCATTTAAAAAATAAAATAAAATAAAAAATATATATTGTAGGTAGAACATGCCAAAATAAGGAAGCTAAAAGAATACAACTGGGACTTTCTTTAATTCCATACGAACCATGGCAAATTTAAACACAGGCTGTTATGTACTCTGTTTCCTTTTATTTATTTTCTGGGGTACAGACTCGTGTTTTGAATCTCTCTAAACAAATGTAGGTTTTCTTCAAAGCTGGACTTCTGGGTACCCTTGAAGAGATGCGAGATGAGAAACTGGCTTCATTGGTGACAATGACTCAAGCTTTGTGCCGTGGCTACCTCATGAGGAGGGAGTTTGTTAAAATGATGGAGAGGAGGTAGGTATAGATAATAAAATGTCAAATTAAAAAACATGCACAATGTTACGTTAAACAGGTGCAAACTGACCTTATCTAATGTAAATTCCAGAGAGTCCATCTACAGTATTCAATACAACATCCGCTCATTCATGAATGTGAAACACTGGCCATGGATGAAGCTGTACTTCAAGATCAAACCTCTTCTCAAGAGCGCAGAGACTGAGAAGGAAATGGTTGCCATGAAGGAGGACTTTGAGAAAATGAAGGAGGACTTGGCAAAGGCACTGGCCAAGAAGAAAGAACTTGAGGAGAAAATGGTGTCCCTACTACAGGAGAAAAATGATCTGCAACTCCAAGTATCATCTGTAAGTATTTCAAACAGAGTTGGACAATTTTTACTGGGATTTGGATGACATCAATTACATTGAAAATAATCACTATAACAGGAAACTGAGAATCTTGCTGATGCTGAGGAAAGGTGTGAGGGGCTCATCAAGAGCAAGATCCAGCTTGAAGCTAAACTCAAAGAGTCAAATGAGAGACTGGAGGATGAGGAGGAAATCAATGCCGAGCTGACTGCCAAGAAGAGGAAACTGGAGGATGAGTGCTCTGAGCTGAAGAAGGACATTGATGACCTGGAGCTCACCTTGGCCAAAGTGGAAAAGGAGAAACATGCCACTGAGAACAAGGTTGAACTTAATTAAGTGAAGTATATATTGCACTTTTATAATATGAAATTACACACATACTGTATTATCATAATACTCTGTGACAGGTCAAGAACCTGACTGAGGAGATGGCCTCTCAGGATGAGAGCATTGCCAAGCTCACTAAAGAGAAGAAAGCCCTCCAAGAGGCTCACCAGCAGACTCTGGATGATCTCCAGGCAGAGGAAGACAAAGTCAACACCCTGACCAAAGCAAAAACCAAGCTTGAGCAACAAGTTGATGATGTAAGTCTTGCATTTTTTTCATTAAAATATTTCCTATCTTTGATATAGACTGCAACAATGTAACATTCCGACATACACAGCTTGAGGGTTCTCTGGAACAAGAGAAGAAACTCCGTATGGACCTGGAGAGAGCCAAGAGGAAGCTTGAGGGTGACTTGAAACTGGCCCAAGAATCCATAATGGACCTGGAGAATGACAAGCAGCAGTCTGATGAAAAGATCAAAAAGTGAGTGTGCCTGAAATAATTTTTATATACTAGCAACATGTGTAGATGACTTGAAGAAATATTTACATTATTCTTCTTGTTTCCTGATTTCGCTAAACAGGAAAGACTTTGAAGTAAGTCAACTTCTGAGCAAGATTGAAGATGAACAGTCCCTGGGTGCTCAACTTCAGAAGAAGATCAAAGAACTCCAGGTAATGTAATCATGAGATTTAAAACATTTTGTCTGTAAGCTCGGCAAAGAAGTCATTCATTCAGACAAGACTAACTTTTTTGATCTTAGGCACGCATTGAGGAGCTGGAAGAGGAAATTGAGGCTGAACGTGCAGCTCGGGCTAAAGTTGAGAAGCAGAGAGCTGATCTCTCCAGGGAACTTGAGGAGATCAGTGAAAGGCTTGAGGAAGCTGGAGGTGCCACTGCTGCTCAGATTGAGATGAACAAGAAGCGTGAAGCTGAGTTCCAGAAACTGCGTCGCGATCTGGAAGAGTCCACTCTGCAGCATGAAGCCACGGCTGCTGCACTTCGCAAGAAACAAGCTGACAGTGTTGCTGAGCTTGGAGAGCAGATCGACAACCTTCAGCGTGTCAAACAGAAGCTGGAGAAGGAAAAGAGTGAATATAAAATGGAGATCGATGACCTCTCTAGTAACATGGAAGCTGTTGCCAAAGCAAAGGTATCATAATGGACTTTACTTCTTATAAAAGAGCACCCAAATAAAGAGTACTGATACAGATTAAAACATTATTAATTTTGCTATTATGATTTAGGGCAACCTAGAAAAGATGAGCCGCACCCTTGAGGACCAACTGAGTGAACTCAAGACCAAAAACGATGAGAATGTTCGTCAACTGAATGACATTAATACACAAAAGGCAAGATTTCAGACTGAAAATGGTGAGTATTTTGATCTAAGATGTCATGAAAAATTTTGATGTCTAACACGCAGCTAACACCCAATAACTGGTGACAGGCGAACTTGGCCGGCAACTGGAAGAGAAAGATGCACTTGTTTCCCAGCTTACAAGAGGAAAACAAGCTTACACTCAGCAGATTGAAGAACTCAAGAGAGTCATTGAGGAGGAAGTGAAGGTAAATAGTGAAATTAACTAAATTAATCTGTCCAGTTCATTACTGTGCCTAACACAACCCATATGTCTTTGCAAACCGTAAAAATAAACACTTTCCCTATAGGCCAAGAACGCCCTGGCTCATGCTGTCCAATCAGCTCGTCATGACTGTGATCTGCTCAGAGAGCAGTTTGAGGAAGAGCAGGAGGCCAAGGCGGAGCTTCAGCGTGGAATGTCCAAGGCCAACAGTGAAGTGGCTCAGTGGAGAACCAAATACGAGACTGATGCCATCCAGCGTACTGAGGAGCTTGAGGAGTCCAAGTAAATTCATAATGCAATGACAAACAGTTGTGTCCAAATAAATAACCCACATCACAGCCACATTTACAACATATTGCTGATTAACTTCCTTACAGGAAAAAACTTGCTCAGCGTCTACAAGAGGCAGAGGAATCTATTGAAGCTGTGAACTCCAAATGTGCTTCTCTGGAGAAGACCAAGCAGAGACTGCAGGGTGAAGTGGAGGACCTCATGATCGATGTTGAGAGAGCCAATGCTCTGGCAGCAAATCTTGACAAGAAGCAAAGAAACTTTGATAAGGTGACCATCTATTGACAAAAAAAACAAGTTATTAAACTGGCACAAGCATGAAGTTTACATGATCTTTTTTATTGTGACATTTAGGTCTTGGCAGAATGGAAGCAGAAGTATGAGGAAGGTCAAGCTGAATTGGAGGGAGCTCAGAAAGAAGCTCGCTCTCTCAGCACTGAGCTCTTTAAAATGAAGAACTCATATGAGGAAGCTCTTGACCATCTGGAGACTCTGAAAAGGGAGAACAAGAACCTCCAACGTATGTTAAACAGAAATTTACAGGCAAATCCTTAGTACTCAAAAAGTAGAAACAATTAACCAACAAATTCTCTCTCCTCTACAGAGGAAATCTCTGACCTGACTGAACAGATTGGCGAGACTGGAAAAACAATCCATGAGCTGGAGAAAGCAAAGAAGACAGTGGAAAGTGAGAAATCAGAAATCCAAACTGCTCTTGAAGAAGCTGAGGTAACTATGCATAACTGAAACAAGCAGGGAAAAAAAGAAAAAATGGATCTCCATTATATAATTCTACATTCAACCTATGTCTTTAGGGTACACTTGAACATGAAGAGTCTAAGATCCTCCGTGTCCAGCTTGAGCTTAACCAGGTTAAGAGCGAGATTGACAGGAAACTGGCTGAGAAGGATGAAGAGATGGAGCAGATCAAGAGAAACAGCCAGAGGGTGATTGAGTCCATGCAGACCACTTTAGATTCTGAGGTTAGAAGCAGGAATGATGCTCTGAGGGTCAAGAAGAAGATGGAGGGAGATCTCAATGAAATGGAGATTCAGCTGAGCCATGCCAACCGTCAGGCTGCTGAGGCCCAGAAGCAACTCAGGAATGTCCAAGGACAGCTCAAGGTCTGCTGAGGCTTTTATCTTTGATTCACAACAAACATTTTAAAAAGTTTAATATGATGGTACTAGTGAAACTGATAACCACTTTCACATCAGGATGCCCAACTTCATCTTGATGAGGCTGTCAGAGGCCAGGAAGACATGAAGGAGCAGGTGGCCATGGTGGAGCGCAGGAATAACCTGATGCTGTCAGAAATTGAGGAGCTGAGATCTGCCCTGGAGCAGACAGAAAGAGGACGCAAAGTGGCTGAACAGGAGCTGGTCGATGCCAGTGAACGTGTGGCACTTCTGCACTCACAGGTAGAGAGGATCTACTTAAAAATCTTTGTCTTAAAAATTTTGTGACAAAAAATAAAAATGTTATCTTGTTACCCATTTTGACAGAATACCAGCCTGATGAACACCAAGAAGAAGCTTGAGGCTGATCTGGTGCAGGTACAAGGTGAGGTAGATGACACCATCCAGGAGGCCAGGAATGCTGAAGACAAGGCCAAGAAAGCAATCACAGATGTGAGTGTTCAAGAACATAGACTTGGTTCCCCAGTGACCTTTACAAATACATGAAACCTGACACTTTCATGACTCATACACTAGGCTGCTATGATGGCTGAGGAGCTGAAGAAAGAGCAGGACACCAGTGCTCACCTGGAGAGAATGAAGAAAAACCTTGAGGTTACAGTCAAAGATCTGCAGCACCGTCTGGATGAGGCTGAGAGCCTTGCGATGAAGGGTGGAAAGAAGCAGCTCCAGAAACTGGAATCCAGGGTATTCCACAGTCTTTTATCAGAGGATACAGATAGCAAATCATTTTATTAGAGGGTTTTCCACAAATGAAATGTCTGATCTAGGTGCGTGAACTGGAGAGTGAGGTCGAAGCTGAGCAGAGACGTGGGGCTGAAGCCGTTAAAGGAGTCCGTAAATATGAGAGGAGAGTGAAGGAGCTCACCTACCAGGTACTGAATATATTTTTCAAAATGTAGCACATACTGTATGAATAGCAACTAAAAACAAGCAAAATACAAATAAAGACCAATCTCTACAGACTGAAGAGGATAAGAAGAACGGGATTAGACTGCAGGACCTGGTGGACAAACTGCAGCTGAAAGTGAAGGCGTACAAGAGGCAGGCTGAGGAAGCTGTAAGTTTACAACCTACACTCGTCATTCACACAGGGCATCACATCAATCATGGGGATTTTTTTTTTTTTACTTGATTTTAAAAGACACTAAATTGGGTGTTATTTGGTGATCACAGGAGGAGCAGGCCAACACTCACCTGTCCAGGTACAGAAAAGTGCAGCATGAGATGGAGGAAGCTCAGGAGCGTGCTGACATTGCTGAGTCCCAGGTCAACAAGCTGAGAGTCAAGAGCAGAGATGCTGGAAAGGTGAGGCGCAGTCATGTTGTTTTCCATTTTCATAATTCATAACATGCTCTTTTCATAAAAAAACAACCGTCACACAACAATTAAAATTTTTCTTCTAATTGTACTCATTTAATATTTCCCAAAGGCCAAAGAAGAATAAAGTGGAGACCAACCAGGCACCAACAAGAAAGCATAAAATATGACTGACTTGTGATGTCTTAAATTTTGTTTTAAATAAATTATGCAAATACAAACCTGACTTCAAGCCATTTTGTGAAAATGACACACCTGCACAAAAGCAACGCTTCTAGGCTAGGCTTCAGAAATAAAACCTTATACTGTTCTTCATTGCAATTGGAATGAAAAATATGCTTGAGACAATGAACCCCAATCAGTACAGGCCGATTCTGATTTCTGTGATTAGGGATCGGTGATCGGCTCCTGATCGGAGCACACCTACTGTGTAGCATCTTACAAAATGCTCCAATCAGGATTTTAGATCCCCAATCACAGAAATCAGAACCGGCCAATACTGATCACATGTGTGTGAGGATCATTGGGATCTGACTTTCAAAGTGTTCTATTTACTGTATAGTATTGTTCATTTAATTACTTTTTAAAGCAGTAAAAAAAAAAAATCTAAACTGCAGTGCACAAATATGATTAATAATATCTGATAAAATATCATAAATGTTAAATATTTATTAATTGGAAAGGAAAATATGTAACAGGTTCAATTCCGTTATTATTTAATGTGGATTATCAAGGAACTGAAACTAATAGAATAGCCTATGCTCGACTAAAGAGCGAAACATTTCCTTAATTAGCATCAAGATGAGCATCAATGCTCATCTAAAATGTGCCTGTCCTACTGTACTCACTTGTTATCAGATGTGGGTAGTAATGAGTTACATTTACTGCACCATACTTTTTACTTTCACTTGAGTAGATTTGTGAAAAAGAAACTCTACTCTTACTCCGCTACATTCGGCTGCAATCGACAAGTTACTTTTCTACCATTTATTCTGCACATTAGATATTAATTTTAGCCAAAGAAATGCAGTTGGTGGATCTATTACATGACTGTGTTTCAACAATAAGATGTAGCAACAATAATCACATGACTCTGTTTGACCAAATCAGCCGCAATAACAATAACCACATGCAGGCACATGACCACACACAAAATGGCTGGATAGCGAGAAAAAAATCTTCAGCCGTTGTAGACAGGGAATGAAAACATAAAAATAGCAGAGCCATCTGTCTCCAATGCTACAAGAGAAGACCTCAAAGCATGTTTCAATTACACACAGTGCAAAAGAACAGCATCATACCGCAGTGTCTTCTCTGTCTACCCAAACAGACCGACATTTCAGCACATAGAAACTCGACTTCTAACCTGAGGAAACATGTTGCGGTTAGTTTAGCTGTTTAATTTAAAGTCGCAACTACAGCATATATAATTAGCAAATAAGCTAAAGGATAATGAATTAAATTTTCTTACATTTGTTCTACTGGACATAATGAATGGCAAAGTAAAACCTTTTGTACACATATTCTAATGTTTTTTGTATATACAGTATACACTGGAAATAGTTTACATATGTTACCTTGAGTAGGTATTTGTTGTGAAGAAAGTGAGATTAAGAAATTTGTGGTTATTGTTCCTTAATTTGCACTTTTTATAAGATATTTATTTTGATTCATTAATTTTATTATTTGAAAATGTCACAATTTTACATTATTTTAGCATTTTCTCTGGCTGTTTACATATTTCTAAAAAAAAATATATATATATATATATATCTGACATTACGATTAAACATTTACTCAGTAGTTGAGTAATCTTTTAACTGAACACTTTTTTCACTCTTACTTGAGTAATATTTTGAATGACTACTTTTTACTTCTACTTGAGTAATATTATTTTGAAGGACAGCTACTCTTACTTGAGTACATTTTTTGGCTACTCTACCCACCTCTGCTCTTTTATAGATAAATTTTCATACTCACAATATTCACGCTGCCTTGTTTTTATGTGGAGAATAATGTTAGTTGTATTAAAGTTTTCAGCAGATGTTCACCCATGTGGTTTTGCTTCAGAAAACAGCTTCGCATAGGTCCATATCCTCACATATGACTGAACTATAAATAAGCAACAATATTCAAGGATTCAGATAAAGCCAATGTGAAAATGTCATTGCTATTAGAAAACCTGACACTGCCGTTTGATTTGGAACATTTGACACATTTACACTGGAATGAATCTGCAGAAGAAAAATAATTCACGTACTAAATGAGGATGATGTGCAAGATAATTAAAAGAGTCAAGTAAGCTTTTATTGCCATTCCAACCATATAGAGTTCAGTACACAGTGAAACATTTATTTATACATATATTTTAGACTTCGTAATTCATCTTTTTTTTTCTTCAAAAGATTGTGTTGTTGCCAAAAATAAATAAATAAAATTAAATAAAAAATACCGAACAGTTATAATCCAGTTTGAGTGAGTGTAGAGCTGTTAGGAACCTCCACTAGAGGTCACTGTTCATGTCTGTCTGTCTTTGTGTAGTTCCTGTTGGTTGACTCAGTTTCCCAGAAGGCACCTCAGTCAGGTGATGAGGCTCACCTGAACTGAGGTGGCTCATTAAAACTTTCTATAAATAGCAGTTTGTTCTGGGAAACTGGGTCGAGCAATGTCTGACTGTCTGAGTGTTTGTGTCTGATTGTCTGTTGGTGTTTGTTTGTTTGTCTGTTTGGATTACCATCATGTGGGCATTCATTTGTTACTTTGAGTTTATATTTGGTTTATGTTTTGTAACCTTAGTTTTCAGAGGGCTCTAGTTTTGTTTCCTTGATGTTCCTTGTGTCTGTGGATTCATGGAGCTGCTCTGTTCACTGTGTAGTTAGGCTGTGTCTCCTCCTGTGTCCTATGTAAGTGCTGTTTTGCCTTCTGGTCTCTTCCCTTGTATGTGTAGCCACATGAGTGTTTAGCCATTAGCAGGGTTAGCCGCTAGTAGGCCTGGATGGCTAGTAGGGTTAGCCCCTAGTAGGGTTAGCCTCCAGTAGGCTAATCTCTAGTGGGAGTGACTGCTAGTGGTTCTGGTCACTAGTAGGTTGGCCGCTAGTTTGGTATAGCCTCATGTGTGCCCTGCCTTTTGTCTTCCGGTCCCCTAGGTCAGTACTAACACTATTAGCCACTAACCCGGTTAGGTCAGCCTCCAGTGTCCCCAGTACAACATGTAGCTACTAACCTCACTAACCCAGCTAGTCTAGTTCCTGTCAGTCTCTGTGCCTCCAGTCTAGCCCTGTCTCCTGTCTAGCCCTGTCTCTCCAGTCTCTGTGCCTCCAGTCCTGTCTCTCCAGTCTCTGTGCCTCCAGTCCTGTCTCTCCAGTCTCTGTGCCTCCAGTCCTGTCTCTCCAGTCTCTGTGCCTCCAGTCCTGTCTCTCCAGTCCTGTGCCTCCAGTCCTGTCTCTCCAGTCCCTGTGCCTCCAGTCCTGTCTCTCCAGTCCCTGTGCCTCCAGTCCTGTCTCTCCAGTCCCTGTGCCTCCAGTCCTGTCTCTCCAGTCCCTGTGCCTCCAGTCCTGTCTCTCCAGTCCCTGTGCCTCCAGTCCTGTCTCTCCAGTCCCTGTGCCTCCAGTCCTGTCTCTCCAGTCCCTGTCTTTAGTTCCCCTCTGTGTCTTAGTTAGCTCCAGCTCCATGTTTCGTCATCCCTAGTTCCCTGTGTCAGCTCCTGGTCTCCTGTGTTCAGTTCCCTTCCTGTTCCTGTGTTTTTCCTGAGCCCTAGGTTTTAGTTTGAGTTTTTGTTTTAGTTCCTTTGTTCTGTTTTTGAGTTGTGTGTTTAAATAAAAGACTCTTTTCTGTTGAACCCCTCTGCGCACATGCCTACCTTCATGCCCACGGCAACACCATCAGCCGGTCTAGCGCTACAACCAGCTAGACCCATGACAAGAGCAATAACAACCTAACACTTTTTAATTCAGTACTTTTTCCAAAATTTAAATTAAAAAAATATCAAGCTCTTTTTTTTTAGGGTTACCATGTTGCTTCATAAATAAAACCTTATAAGGACTTAGATTAATGCCAAATAATACTTTAAGTTAACATCCTCTTTAGGGTAATGCGTAAGAGCATTTAATTGCATTTCTTTTATAAAAACATGTCAGAAATGTTAGATTTGAGAAAATTTGCAAATACATGACCCTTACATTATATTAAAACTACTGTATCTTCATAAGGATGAGGAAGGCTGAGGAAGGCCCCGCTTCCAACAACAATTCTCACCACCTTTTACAGATGAACTATCGAGAGCATCCTGAGCAGCTGCATCACCGTCTGGTTTGGGAATTGTGCCATTTAGGACCGCAAGACCCTACAGCGGATAGCGAGGACAGCTGAGAAGATCGGGCTCTCTCTTCCCTCTACTGAACACATGTACACCACATGCTGCATCCGCAAAGGCACCAGCATTGTGGCTGACTGGACACACCCGTCACAAACACTCTTCACCCTCCTGCCACCTGGAAAAAGGTACCGGGGCATTTGGGCCTCGCATCCAGACTGTGTAACAGCTTTTACCCACAAGCCATCCGGCAACACAAAACAAAGGGGCTGGACTGATACACACACACACACACACACACACAAACAAATCACTCAGACGAGTTCAATAACATCGGGACTGAATTGATAAACGCGCAAACACACTAATCAGCAACCATCTGACCTCAGATGATCCACATCTAAAAATTTCAAACGTTTTTCATAACTACCTAAAACTGCTCTTTTTGTACAATATTTATTACTGTTTTTACTCCATAATTATTTGCATGAAAGTATTTTTCCATAATTGATGCTACCTTTCAGGAATGTTTAATGTTACTGTTTCTCCTCCCACTACCTCAACTCACTTTCTCATTACTACAAAAGTATTGAAATGTCTCATGTTGTTGTGTTGTCACTCTGTCGCTCTTCTTTGCACATTTGCACGTGCACTTTATGTTTGTGTCTTGTTGTATAGGACTTGATAGTTTTTCGGTTAATTTAAAATGTAAATCTGTCATGTCTGAGCTAGTCAGCTAATTAGGTCTCTTAGGTTAGTTAGCTAGTACTGTTAATTTATTTTGTTAACTTATGTTGTAAATTTATGTTGCATGTACAGTATGTAGCACCTTGGTCCCGGAGGAACGTTTTTCATTTCACTTTGTACTGAACTGTTCATGGTTGGAATGACAATAAAAGCCTACTTGACTTGACTTGACTAATGTGAAGTTACTTTAGTGCGTTTCAATCAAACACAACCTCAAACTTCAAGCTTTGTGTATGAGAACATTTCAAATAAATATTTTGCAACACCTTAAGAATTGTAGCCCTTAAAACCCAGACCATTTTAGCCATTCCTGCATTACTATATTTTAATAAATATATGTAGGGGTCAGGATTACGCAGTATAATTCAAATTCAAATTTAAATTTTATTTGTCACATACACAGCCATACACCGTACGATATGCAGTGAAATCCTTAAATGACAACCTGTGACCTTAAAAATAAAAGATTATTAATAGGAAATAAATATGAATAGAAAAAAGTAATAACATAGAAAATTAATGTACCTAAGATAAGAATAATATATCTATAGCTGAAATATCCTTTTGTCAGCACAACCTAGGCAATATAATGAACTGAATTTGATTTCAAGTTAACCAACTATACAAACATGACTGAGCTGAAAGAACAATGTGTCATATACTGTAGGCAAAGAAATAGCACAGATACATATGATTATGTGTTTTTATGTCTGTTTCTGGTTGTTTCTATGATCAAAATAACAATAATACGAGCTTTTGGTGAGTTCGGCATTTTTGCAGCATCATTCAGATATTCCGGAAGCTGTAAAATTTACACATTCTAAAAGTATTGATAATGTTGACTTTGTCTCCACGGTCTACACACAGTGGCAAGACTTTTAAATTGGAAGTTGCCTTGTTAAAGTCAATCATTGACCAATGCTGTGTTACCGAGTTAAGTACAATTAAAAAACTGCACTAGAGATTAAAAAAAGGATGAAAATGGATTTTCAAATGTTTACACTAGTTTGAAATGAACAAGCAGACTTACTTTGAAGATGACAGCCATCGGGAGCTCTTATGTAGCATAACTAACTTTATTTATACTGCAATCTAAAGTGCACTAAACTCTGGAAGCCCACACCAGACCTTTAGTTGGTTTCTATATTTATATTTAGTCCTAATAAGAACATACAGCTTGCAATATTCAGTTTCAGGATTTTATTTAATGAATCCAAATAATCGCTTCTAAATTTCACTGCTTCGTAAGCATCTGCCAAAGTATATTACCTTTCTTTGGCAAAGGGCATTATGGTCAGCCACTGGTAATGAATCTTACACTAAAATTTGTTCTATTTTAATTTGATATGGCACTAAATGTTAGATCCCTTGAATATGGCAATGTGTCCAAGTCTTGTCTGAGCATAAAAAGACGTTTGGCAAAACAATTTAAAAAATAAGCTTGTTTTGAAAAAAAAAGCTTGATGCTAAAGGTAACTAACTTTACCAGTTTTTCAGATAACATACATTTGTTCACGTTTGTATCAATGTTTAAGTCACAAACCTCAACTTTGAAATCCTGCCATACAATATTCGCTGAACTGAGTGGGAGCTTTGATTTGTCGCTTAATGTAATGAATGTAATAAAATAAATGTGTATTTTAAGAAAAGTATTTTAGATACATCATAGAATGTATAAAGATACATCATAAGTATCTTTTCCATGAAATCAGGAGATATGAAAACACTGTGGATTACTAAATGAACATTTTTAACAGAAAACATGAAAGATGTTTTTAAAAACATATGTTTCCTACCAAATTTTTTGCTATGTTTGCTTTAATATACTAAAATTAATTAATAATTTTCTACATGATATACACACACATCATTAGACAACACTGACAGGATTTGACTAATGAATGATTTTGAACACTCAGTACTTAGAAATGTGATTATATTTTTGGAAATGATGGCACTGACCTAGGAAATGAACACCATTGGGATCAGAGTGCTTCTCCATGTCCAACTTTAGGGTGTCTTCAATGCCAGAACTCATTAAAATGTCTGAGCTCGGGAAGCTTTCAGAAATCAAATAAATTCATACTAAATAAACAATAAATTAAAACAAATACTACAGCAAGAAAACCATTAGAAATAGCAAGGCAAAAGTGATCACAAATATGCTGTGAAAAAATTATGAATAAAATATTCATAATAATGATAGAGAAGAGTTCAACTGTAAATATTTATAATAATTTCTATGATATGTATACTGTATGAATGCATAATCATTTGCCCAGAAACACTGGTATTATTTCTACTTTGCAAAAGGGTTACTTATTAATAACATAAATAAAGGCATATATATTGAAGGAATTGTTTTAAAGTAATAACAGCAATTGGAATTGATGAAAATAAATACCAAAATAAAACAAAAATACCAGCAAAAATATGTTAAAAGTAACATTATTAAAGTTTTTTTTGAATAACCATTAGAAATGGCAATTTAAATATAATCACAAATATATGACTTAATAATAATAATAATAATATAATAATAATAATAATAATGTGATTAATTAATGTATTATTAATGCATTAATTTGTCAATATTTATGCTAATTTTAATATATAAATTAATAGTCCTCTGCTGAGAAACATTATTTCTACTTTGTATATATTACTATGTACATATTGAAGGAATCCTTTTAAGACACAACAGCAATTAAAATTGTATGACACCAAGTCATGTCCTTAATAGTGTTACATAAAGCATAAATACACTGCATCACCTAATGCTGCATGGCCATATATAGCTAGACAGATCTGCTGAGTGAATGGTACTGCTGCTATATAACAGGCTCACTAAGGGGAGTGAAGGAACCTCAAGCACCCTGCCAAGGTGGGAACGTCTCCAGTCCAGTGCAGTGTTTGAGAATTATCCTTCTATACTGTTTGATTTGTATTTTTGTTAATTATATGTTAATGTGTTTTATTAATGCACTGAATATTTACTTTTTTCTCCAGTGTCCCCATTCTGCCAGCCAATCTACCATCTGCCAATTTCTCCTCTTGACATCAAACAAGGTACAGTGTTAATAATTATAATGGCAAAAATAGATATGGATTTGAATCACAATGAATGTGCATTAATATCGTATGTATTGTGTTAGCCTATCTAAAAAATGAAAGGAAATTTCTTTTAAGAAAACAAAATTTGTTGGAAAGAAAAATGTAAAATTTATGAAGAAAAACACATTCAAACTAGCACAGGGATTTGACCTCATTGAAAATGTATGATGGAGTTGAGACAGGTGTAATTTGAAAAAATGTGAATTAACTTTATCCAGCAAATATGTATACACACCACCTGGATTTAACGAAGAAAAAAAAATACTTAAGACTTCTGAAGTAGATCCTGTGTTTGTGGAAAAAATGTTACTGTATTTCAAACAGATCAAATAAAATTAAATATTAGGGTGAATGGCAAAAAAATTATTTATGAATTATAACAACTACATGGCTCCAAAGTAAAATAAGGTACAGTTATATTATTTGTCTCCACAGTAACCTGCCACCATGGGAGATGGTGAGATGGAGTGTTTTGGCCCGGCGGCCATCTACCTCCGGAAGACAGATAAGGAGAGGATTGAGGCTCAGAACAAACCTTTTGATGCCAAGACAGCATTCTTCGTTGCTGAACCTAAGGAGATGTATCTCAAGGGTACACTGAAGAGTAAAGAGGGTGGCAAAGCCACTGTCGAAACTCTGGATCACCAAGTAAGTGAAAAAAGTTGTTACATCTAATAGAGCCAGTATCCTAAGCAATTAACCTACATAACTAACCATTTGAATGTTTTTTCATCACCTTATTTTATAGACTCTCACAGTTAAGGAGGATGAGATCTATCCCATGAATCCTCCCAAATTTGACAAGATTGAGGACATGGCCATGATGACCCACCTCAATGAACCATGTGTGTTGTATAACCTCAAAGAGCGTTACGCAGCATGGATGATCTACGTAAGTCAAACCAAGAATTAATGTTATAATAGAGAAATATAAGAGACTTCAGTGACATGAACTTAAGAACATTTAATTTCACGCTTCCTTCAGACCTACTCAGGGTTGTTCTGCGTCACTGTGAATCCCTACAAGTGGCTCCCAGTGTACGATGCAGTCGTTGTTGCTGGATACAGAGGCAAGAAGAGGATTGAAGCTCCACCTCACATCTTCTCCATCTCTGATAACGCCTATCAGTTCATGCTCACTGGTATGAAGGTCTTATCATATTTCTAAATGTTCTATTCACTTTATACGTGGCTGATTGCATTATATAAAATGTTTAATCTCTTCTGTTATTCCTTTAGATCGTGAGAACCAGTCAGTCCTGATTACGTGAGTCAAAACCTCTTCCTAAAGTATAATTCCCTAATAATGTGCAGATGCAAAGGTAGATATATGCACTTGTATTGAACAGTTGTTCATGCTGGACTCTCCTGTTCTCCCCCCAGTGGAGAATCTGGTGCAGGAAAGACTGTGAACACAAAACGTGTCATTCAGTACTTTGCCATGGTTGGTATGACTACATCGAAGAAGGCAGAGCCTGCTGCTGGCAAAATGCAGGTAAGAGAATCGTTATTATTGCTATATAACAGAATCAGACCTCCGACCCCTCAATAAAAACCTGCATTAAATCACCAGGGTTCACTGGAAGACCAAATTGTTGCAGCCAACCCCCTGCTGGAGGCTTATGGTAATGCCAAGACTGTGAGAAATGACAACTCCTCTCGTTTCGTAAGTAATCCTAGATTGCATGACTACTGAAGTGAATATGTTACAAGATCATGAATGTCAAAATTAAACAGTAATTTAACCATCTTGAAACTTTATAGGGTAAATTTATCAGAATTCATTTTGGACAAACTGGAAAGTTGGCCTCAGCTGATATTGAAACTTGTAAGTTCCGTGTTTCTTTTTTCCCCTTCTAAAATTAAATAAAAATACTTACAAGTACTGTTTGTGAGAATTTATCTTAATGTGACCAGATCTGCTGGAAAAGTCCAGAGTCACCTTCCAGCTGTCTGCTGAGAGGAGCTACCACATTTTCTACCAGCTCATGACTGGACACAAACCAGAGCTGCTTGGTGAGGAATGCTGGGGTCGTTTTCATAATAAACCCTGTTACAAGTTTGTTACTTTGGAAAAACTAAATGACCTTAATACAATTTGAATTAATTATTAAACAGAGGCACTGCTCATCACCACCAACCCCTATGACTACCCGATGATCAGCCAGGGTGAAATCACAGTTAAGAGCATCAATGATGTGGAGGAGTTCATCGCCACAGATGTAGGAAGATTTTTTTTTGTTCTAAATTCACAAAAAATGTGCTCCTTTTAAAGAAACACACAAGTAAGCTCTGCTTTTTATCACACAGACGGCTATTGACATTCTCGGCTTCACTGCTGATGAGAAAATCAACATCTACAAGCTGACCGGTGCTGTGATGCATCATGGCAACATGAAGTTCAAGCAGAAGCAGAGGGAGGAGCAGGCTGAGCCTGATGGCACTGAGGGTATGAATACAATCACAAGATATATCTAGTCTATCCATATATAAAGTACTAGATGTGTGCCATTCTTGACTATTAAGACGATCTTTTTTCACTTCAGTTGCTGATAAAATCGCCTACCTTCTGGGCCTGAACTCAGCTGACATGCTGAAAGCTTTGTGCTACCCCAGAGTCAAAGTCGGAAATGAGTTTGTGACCAAAGGCCAGACTGTACCTCAGGTAATGTCTCATTATTCAACCTTTAAAAGTGAGAATAGAATGTTTGTAGAGAAACAAAGTGCAGGATAAAATATCAATAAAACTTTTGCATTCTTCAGGTGAACAATGCTGTATCGGCTCTCTGCAAGTCCATCTATGAGAAAATGTTCTTGTGGATGGTCATCCGTATCAATGAGATGTTGGACACAAAGCAACAAAGACAGTTCTTCATTGGTGTGCTGGACATCGCTGGATTTGAGATCTTTGATGTAAATGATTTTTATTCTCTATGATTTGGTGAATTTTAAGTAGTCCTGGCAATATCTAATGTACTGACCTCCTGTAACAGTACAACAGCTTGGAGCAGCTCTGCATTAACTTCACAAATGAGAAACTGCAACAGTTTTTCAACCACCACATGTTCGTGCTGGAACAAGAGGAGTACAAGAAAGAAGGTATCGAATGGGAGTTCATTGACTTCGGTATGGACTTGGCTGCCTGCATTGAGCTTATTGAGAAGGTGAGCTTGAGGTGTCAGTGATGCCATCAACATTTTCCATGAAATCTTCTCAAATTCATCACTAATACTGCAGTGATGACTCATAAAAATAAATCTGTCACCAACAGCCAATGGGCATCTTCTCCATCCTTGAAGAGGAGTGCATGTTCCCCAAAGCCACAGACACATCCTTCAAGAACAAGCTTCATGACCAGCACCTTGGCAAATGCAATGCTTTCCAGAAGCCAAAGCCTGGCAAAGGCAAAGCTGAGGCCCACTTCTCTCTGGTGCACTACGCCGGCACTGTAGACTACAACATTTCCGGCTGGTTGGACAAGAACAAGGATCCACTGAACGACTCTGTGGTGCAGCTGTACCAGAAATCAGCAAACAAACTTCTGTGCCTCCTGTATGCAGCCCATGCCGGTGCTGATGGTAAGATAAACAGTTTTATTTTTATAAAATTTACAAAAGCGTTGACATTTGGCTAAAATCCACCTATGAGGAAAATGTGATTCCTCTGGTCAAATAATGTAGAAAAAAAGTAACATTTAAAATCTACAAATCTATAAATGTTCTGTTGAGCAGCTGACAGTGGTGGAAAGAAGGGTGGCAAGAAGAAGGGTGGTTCCTTCCAGACAGTGTCTGCTCTCTTTAGGGTAAGTGTTTTTGCAGTTGGGTTGTAATATACAACATATTACCCTGGCAAAGGCTTACTTGGCAACTGTGTCTTCTGCAGGAGAACTTGGGCAAGCTGATGACCAACTTGAGGAGCACTCATCCTCACTTTGTGCGTTGCTTGATTCCTAATGAGTCTAAGACTCCAGGTATACAAAATTTCTTATAGAACTCATCAATATGCTCTTCTGGTAATACAAGCTGGATCTTGAAAAGCATAAACTTTCTACTCTAGGTCTGATGGAGAACTTCCTGGTCATCCACCAGCTGAGGTGTAACGGTGTGCTGGAGGGTATCAGAATCTGCAGAAAGGGATTCCCCAGCAGGATTCTCTATGGTGACTTCAAGCAGAGGTACTGTAGATGACAGTTCACAAGAAAAATGAAGAGAATATATTCATATTTGTTGTGTAATACGTTTCAATTTCCACTTCACTTTCAGATACAAAGTCTTGAATGCCAGTGTGATCCCAGAGGGACAGTTCATTGACAACAAAAAAGCTGCAGAGAAACTCTTGGGCTCAATTGATGTAGATCATACCCAGTACAAGTTTGGACACACCAAAGTAAGTACATTCTTATATATATATATATATATATATATATATATATATATATAAAACATGCTAAACCATCTTAAAATTTGTGAAACTTCAGGAATATAAAAACAGCTTAGCCCTTGTTTTATTCTACAAGAACAAGGAAAGATTTTAGCACAAATTGTTACAGTGGGTATAGAAAAGAATCACCCTCACCAAAATAATCACATGTTGTTTTGTAGGCCTGAAGTGAAGACAGACACAGTTTTTGTTTCATCCAGAAACAAAAACTGCACTTAGTGCAGCTTTTAACATGCAAGTGAAAGATGCAACACCAACATGTCAGAAAAAATTGAAAAATAATAAAATAAAAAAGCCGCTCTGAAAATGACTTGTAAACTAAATCAGGTAAAGGTAATTACCTGCTCAATGGCACACAAAGCCATTTGACTTTCAACTGAAATCAGCTGCGGTCATTCAGATTAACTTAGTCAGGAGATGGATACAACAAAAATTCAAAAGCTTTATCACTGCCAAGAAAGGACATCACTTCAAACTGTATGAAAGAGCAAGGTCGGGGAGGCTACCAAGGGGCCTACAGCAACTCTGAAGCAGTTGCAGGACAAAACCTTGCGACAAAGATTTATTATTGTCTGCCTGTGACAATAATATCACAAATTCTCCCCAAAAGTAGCTTGTTTGGAAGGCGTTGCAAGTAAAAGCCAATCCTCAGAATTTAATTTTTTGGCCACTACACCAAATAATATGTCTGGCATAAATCCAATATAGCTAATACCATCCAATTAACACCATTTCTACAATGAAGCATGGAGGTAAAAAATTTCCTATTATGGTGTATATCTCTGCAGTAGGGCACTTGTTAGGATAGAAGGAAAATTGATGCAACAAGGTTTACCTTCCAACATGACAATGTTAGTTGAAGAAGAAAATGGTGAACGTACCTGCATGGCCCATGACTTAGGCTCCATTAAAATCTGTTGAATGATTTGATGACTGCAGTCGACAAACAGTCACCATAAAATTTAACTCAACTTGAGCAGTTCTACAAAAAAGAGTGGGAAAAGTTATTAGGGACATATGCCTACAGGCTAAAGGCTAAGGTAATTTAACAACAACAAAAATACTGGGGGTGATCCTTGGCCAACATAGTGATTCAGTTTTTTTCTGGCATGTTGGTGTTACATCTTTCACTTGGATGTTATAATCTGCACTGAGCAAATACAGGTAGAAAAAAATTTTTTTTACGTGTTCGTTTCAAGCTGCAAAGCAAGAAAATATTATTATTTTAAGGGGGGGGTTCAAATCAAGACCCACTGTATGTACTCTATTTCCTTATATATCTCCTTATAAATATCCAGGTGTTCTTCAAAGCTGGACTTCTGGGTACCCTGGAAGAGATGCGAGATGAGAAACTGGCAAATCTGGTGACAATGACTCAAGCTTTGTGCCGTGGCTACCTCATGAGGAGGGAGTTTGTTAAAATGATGGAGAGGAGGTAGGTTTAGATTTATATCAATCATACATTGATATAGTACAGTAATTTAATACAAATACAATATCTGGTGAGAAAGAATGTCTCAAAACAACTGGAATATGTCTCTTTAACAGAGAGTCCATCTACAGTATTCAATACAACATTCGCTCATTCATGAATGTGAAACACTGGCCATGGATGAAGCTGTACTTCAAGATCAAACCTCTTCTCAAGAGCGCAGAGACTGAGAAGGAAATGGTTGCCATGAAGGAGGACTTTGAGAAAATGAAGGAGGACTTGGCAAAGGCACTGGCCAAGAAGAAAGAACTGGAAGAGAAAATGGTGTCCCTGCTACAGGAGAAAAATGATCTGCAACTTCAAGTATCATCTGTAAGTATTTCAGAGTTGTCGATTTTTCATGGAATCTGGATGACATCAATTACATTAAAATAATCACGATAACAGGAAACTGAGAACCTTGCTGATGCTGAGGAAAGGTGTGAGGGGCTCATCAAGAGCAAGATCCAGCTTGAAGCTAAACTCAAAGAGTCAAATGAGAGACTGGAGGATGAGGAGGAAATCAATGCCGAGCTGACTGCCAAGAAGAGGAAACTGGAGGATGAGTGCTCTGAGCTGAAGAAGGACATTGATGACCTGGAGCTCACCTTGGCCAAAGTGGAAAAGGAGAAACATGCCACAGAGAACAAGGTTGAAATTAATCGTGTGAAGTGTATATTGTACTTTCATAATAAGACATTACAGACATACCATATTATTACAATGCTCTGTGACAGGTCAAGAACCTGACTGAGGAGATGGCCTCTCAGGATGAGAGCATTGCCAAGCTCACTAAAGAGAAGAAAGCCCTCCAAGAGGCTCACCAGCAGACTCTGGATGATCTCCAGGCAGAGGAAGACAAAGTCAACACCCTGACCAAAGCAAAAACCAAGCTTGAGCAACAAGTTGATGATGTAAGTCTTGCATTTTTTTCATTAAAATATTTCCTAACTTTGATATAGACTGCAACAATGTAACATTCCGACATACACAGCTTGAGGGTTCTCTGGAACAAGAGAAGAAACTCCGTATGGACCTGGAGAGAGCCAAGAGGAAGCTTGAGGGTGACTTGAAACTGGCCCAAGAATCCATAATGGACCTGGAGAATGACAAGCAGCAGTCTGATGAAAAGATCAAAAAGTGAGTGTGCCTGAAATAATTTTTATATACTAGCAACATGTATAGATGCGTTGAAGAAAATATTTACATTATTCTTCGTGTTTCCTGAATTCGCAAAACAGGAAAGAGTTTGAAGTAAGTCAGCTTCTGAGCAAGATGGAAGATGAACAGTCCCTGGGTGCTCAACTTCAGAAGAAGATCAAAGAACTCCAGGTAATGTAATCATGAGATTTAAAACATCTTGACTGTAAGCTCGGCAAAGAAGTCATTCATTCAGACAAGACTAACTTTTTTTATCTTAGGCACGCATTGAGGAGCTGGAAGAGGAAATTGAGGCTGAACGTGCAGCTCGGGCTAAAGTTGAGAAGCAGAGAGCTGATCTCTCCAGGGAACTTGAGGAGATCAGTGAAAGGCTTGAGGAAGCTGGAGGTGCCACTGCTGCTCAGATTGAGATGAACAAGAAGCGTGAAGCTGAGTTCCAGAAACTGCGTCGCGATCTGGAAGAGTCCACTCTGCAGCATGAAGCCACGGCTGCTGCACTTCGCAAGAAACAAGCTGATAGTGTTGCTGAGCTTGGAGAGCAGATCGACAACCTTCAGCGTGTCAAACAGAAGCTGGAGAAGGAAAAGAGTGAATATAAAATGGAGATCGATGACCTCTCTAGTAACATGGAAGCTGTTGCCAAAGCAAAGGTATCATAATGGACTTTACTTCTTATAAAAGAGCACCCAGATAAAGAGTACTGATACAGATTAAAACATTATTAATTTTGCTATTATGATTTAGGGCAACCTAGAAAAGATGAGCCGCACCCTTGAGGACCAACTGAGTGAACTCAAGACCAAAAACGATGAGAATGTTCGTCAACTGAATGACATTAATACACAGAAGGCAAGATTTCAGACTGAAAATGGTGAGTATTTCGATCTAAGATGTCATGAAAAATTTTGATGTCTAACACGCAGCTAACACCCAATAACTGGTGACAGGCGAACTTGGCCGGCAACTGGAAGAGAAAGATGCACTTGTTTCCCAGCTTACAAGAGGAAAACAAGCTTACACTCAGCAGATTGAAGAACTCAAGAGAGTCATTGAGGAGGAAGTGAAGGTAAATAGTGAAAGTAACTAAATTAATCTGTCCAGTTCATTACTGTGCCTAACACAACCCATATGTTTTTAAACCATAAAAATAAACACTTTCCCTATAGGCCAAGAACGCCCTGGCTCATGCTGTCCAATCAGCTCGTCATGACTGTGATCTGCTCAGAGAGCAGTTTGAGGAAGAGCAGGAGGCCAAGGCGGAGCTTCAGCGTGGAATGTCCAAGGCCAACAGTGAAGTGGCTCAGTGGAGAACCAAATACGAGACTGATGCCATCCAGCGTACTGAGGAGCTTGAGGAGTCCAAGTAAATTCATAATGCAATGACAAACAGTTGTGTCCAAATAAATAACCCACATCATAGCCACGTTTACAACATATTGCTGATTAACTTCCTTACAGGAAAAAACTTGCTCAGCGTCTACAAGAGGCAGAGGAATCTATTGAAGCTGTGAACTCCAAATGTGCTTCCTTGGAGAAGACCAAGCAGAGACTGCAGGGTGAAGTGGAAGACCTCATGATCGATGTTGAGAGAGCCAATGCTCTGGCTGCAAATCTTGACAAGAAGCAAAGAAACTTTGATAAGGTGACCATCTATCGACAAAAATACACAAGTTATTAAACTGGCACAGGCATGAAGTTTACATGATCTTTTTTATAATGACATTTAGGTCTTGGCAGAATGGAAGCAGAAGTATGAGGAAGGTCAAGCTGAATTGGAGGGAGCTCAGAAAGAAGCTCGCTCTCTCAGCACTGAGCTCTTTAAGATGAAGAACTCATATGAGGAAGCTCTTGACCATCTGGAGACCCTGAAAAGGGAGAACAAGAACCTCCAGCGTATGTTAAACAGAAATTTACAGGCAAATCCTTAGTACCCACATAATGTAAAAAATTTACCAACAAATTTTCTATCATCTACAGAGGAAATCTCTGACCTGACTGAACAGATTGGGGAGACTGGCAAAACCATTCATGAGCTGGAGAAAGCAAAGAAGACAGTGGAAACTGAGAAATCAGAAATCCAAACTGCTCTTGAAGAAGCTGAGGTAACTATGCATGCAACTGAAACAAGCAGAAAATAAAGTAAAATTGGATCTACATTACATAATTTAACAATCAACTTATTTCTTTAGGGTACACTTGAACATGAAGAGTCTAAGATCCTTCGTGTCCAGCTTGAGCTTAACCAGGTTAAGAGCGAGATTGACAGGAAACTGGCTGAGAAGGATGAAGAGATGGAGCAGATCAAGAGAAACAGCCAGAGGGTGATTGAATCCATGCAGACCACTTTAGATTCTGAGGTTAGAAGCAGGAATGATGCTCTGAGGGTCAAGAAGAAGATGGAGGGAGATCTCAATGAAATGGAGATTCAGCTGAGCCATGCCAACCGTCAGGCTGCTGAGGCCCAGAAACAGCTCAGGAATGTCCAAGGACAGCTCAAGGTCTGCTGAGGCTTTAATTTTTGATTCACAACAAACATTCTGAAAAGTTTAATATGATGGTCCTAGTCAAACTGATAACCACTTTCACATCAGGATGCCCAACTTCATCTTGATGAGGCTGTCAGAGGCCAGGAAGACATGAAGGAGCAGGTGGCCATGGTGGAGCGCAGGAATAACCTGATGCTGGCAGAGATAGAGGAGCTGAGATCTGCACTGGAGCAGACAGAAAGAGGACGCAAAGTGGCTGAACAGGAGCTGGTCGATGCCAGTGAACGTGTGGCACTTCTGCACTCTCAGGTAGAGAGGATCTACTAGATGTTTCAACACAAATCTTTGTCTTAAAAATTATGTTGCCAAAAAATGTCATCTTGTTACCCATTTTGACAGAATACCAGCCTGATCAACACCAAGAAGAAGCTTGAGGCTGATCTGGTTCAGGTACAAGGTGAGGTAGATGACACCATCCAGGAGGCCAGGAATGCTGAAGACAAGGCCAAGAAAGCAATCACAGATGTGAGTTTTCAAGAACATAGATTTGCTTCCTCAGTGACCTTTACAAATACATGAAAAGTAAACCTGACACTTCCATGACTCATACACTAGGCTGCCATGATGGCTGAGGAGTTGAAGAAAGAGCAGGACACCAGTGCTCACCTGGAGAGGATGAAGAAGAACCTTGAGGTTACAGTCAAAGATCTGCAGCACCGTCTGGATGAGGCTGAGAGCCTTGCGATGAAGGGTGGAAAGAAGCAGCTCCAGAAACTGGAATCCAGGGTATTCCACAGTCTTTTATCAGAGGATACAGATAGTAGATCATTTTAGTAGAAGGTTTTCCATAAATTAAATGTCTGATCTAGGTGCGTGAACTGGAGAGTGAGGTCGAAGCTGAGCAGAGACGTGGGGCTGATGCAATTAAAGGAGTCCGTAAATATGAGAGGAGAGTGAAGGAGCTCACCTACCAGGTACTAAATATAATGCCAATATGTAGCACATATAAACAGGAACTAAATCAAGCAAAATATACATAAACATCAATCTCTACAGACTGAAGAGGATAAGAAGAACGTGATTAGACTGCAGGACCTGGTGGACAAACTGCAGCTGAAAGTGAAGGCCTACAAGAGGCAGGCTGAGGAAGCTGTAAGTTTACAACCTACACTGGTCATTCATGTAGAGCATCACAATGAGCATGGGGATTTCTTTTTTTGTTTTTTGCTTCATTTAAAAGACACTAAATTGGGTGTTATTTGGTGATCACAGGAGGAGCAGGCCAACACTCACCTGTCCAGGTACAGAAAAGTGCAGCATGAGATGGAGGAAGCTCAGGAGCGTGCTGACATTGCTGAGTCCCAGGTCAACAAGCTGAGAGTCAAGAGCAGAGAGGCTGGAAAGGTGAGGCGCAGTCATCTTGTTTTCCATTTTCATAATTCATAACATTTTCTTTTCATAAAAAAATACAACAATCTAAAGTTTTCTTCTAATTGTACTCATTTAATATTTCCCAAAGGCCAAAGAAGAATAAAGTGGAGACCAACCAGGCACCAACAAGCAAGCATAAAATATGACTGACTTGTGATGTCTTAAATTTTGTTTTAAATAAATGATGCAAATACAATCCTGACTTCAAGCCATTTTGTAAAAACAACACACCTGCACAAAAGCAACACTGTAAAGCTAGGCTTCAGAACAAAATCTTATACTGTTCCTCAGTGCAACTGGAATTAAAAATATGTTGGAGGCAATGAATTCCAATCCGTATTTGGATCAGCGGATTCTGATTTCTGTGATTAGGGATCGGTGATTGGCTCCTAAAAACCTGGAGCATTTTGTAAGACGCTACACAGTAGGGGTGCTCCAATCAGGAGCCGATCACTGATCCCTAATCACAGAAATCAGAATCGGCCTGTACTGATCACTGATTGCTGACCACAGGTATGTGAGGGTCATTGCGATCTGACATTTAAAGTGTTTCTAAAAAAATTCTAAACTGCAGTGAACAAATATAATTTAAAACTTTTATTAATTGGAAAGTCACATATTTAATTCTCGTATTATTTAGTGTCAATTATAAAGAAACTGGAACCAATAGAATAGCCAATGTACTACTGTACTCACTTGTTATAAATGTACAGCACATGAAACTGTGTCAATGAATAACAAATCAAAACTCCAATTATGGCTAGTCAGGAAGGGCTGCCATTTCTTTTTAAATATCAGACTTTCTGCACTTTTAAGAGTCCATTCCTCTTATGATCCAGAATGTGTAGAGCCATGCTAAATAGTCTCTCACTGTCAGCCCGAATGCATGGAGCAGTGAGGTAAACCCAAACTGATGGTTTACCTGCAGTCTAAGGCTTTAGCTTTTTGAGGGCTCTGCTATAGGTGGGTTGGCCTACACTTAAAAAAAATTATACTTTGGATCAACTTAATAAAACTGCAATTTGTTACAACTATTTTTTTTTTACTTTCTCTCAAATCCAATGTAATAATTTTATTTAAGGATTAATTTTTATTAAATATTTTTAAAAAATTAAGTTTTCCCAAAGCAAAAAAAAAAAACCATCCATCCAAATCAAAAACAAAAGTTATTACAATGCCTTAGGTCAGTACAACTTATTTTTCTACTTTGTAACAACTTGATTATGTCACTTTAGAAGAACCTCAAATTTAACATTATATTTAAGTTTATTTTTTACCTTGAAAGAAACAAATTACCTTCCTGTAGTAAGAAGTGATAGGAGTAAATTATAGTAGTAAAGTAATCTTTTTCATTTTTCTCAAGTTAAAAGTATGATTAAGTACAAACTTAATTTTATTAATTATACATAAAAAGCAAAATATAGTCTTTTTCTGAAATCAAAAATGTACTTACCTCTAAGCCAAAAAAGGTCATTTATGTAGATTGTAATCCAATTCTTAAATCTTCAATCTTAATATAAATGTAACGAAAAACTTATTTAAAAACGTTAATAGTGAATTTTTGGCTACACTCATTAAAATTGTATTGCTTTAGATAAAACTAATAAAATAGATTTTTTTAAGTTCCATTTATAAATGAAAACAATGAACAAACAAGTCCACCAAAAACATTTATTATTATCCTTGAAACCATACATTCCCATTTCCCAAAATACAGAAAACAAAAATAAAATTAATAAAAGAATGCATTTTTAATAACTTCAGCGTAAGAACTATTGGCTAAGCATGTGAAAACCTGACAATTGTTTGACAAACAAAGTGACCGGAATTTAATATTTTAATGTCAATATTGAATATGTTCCCTAAATATTTTCTGCAGGGCTGCAAAAGTGTGTTGAAGCTCACCAAGATACCTCAAGTTTAGCGCATAGATGAGGCCAAATAACATGGCACATTCATGTGCAACTGATGGAAACTCATTAAGTCACAATCCCGATTTCCTGTGGTGGCTGAAGACCATCCTCTTCCTCTCTGAGGACAAACAGGGCCATCATGCACCTCTCAAGTTCTGCCTGAGCTTCATCGTTCTGAACAACCTAATAAAATACAGGATATTTTTTTGACAAGTTGCTCTATTTGGCAAAACAATGTCTGATGTATGCATGTAAAAAAAACACATTATATATGTTACATTATATTGCCAAAAGTATTCGCTCGTCTGCCTTTACATGCATGTGAACTTGAGTAACATGCACTTCTTATTTGTGCATTCTGGGAAGGACCAATTTCTGCAGTATGGGTAAAATAATGCCCTTTCAGAAAAGTGGAAACACAAAAGTAAATAAAGATTTCATGTTTACTTTTAAACTTCATTCATGAGATAGTAATAGCTAACCTCAGCTTCTTGTTAGATTGTGTAAACTCTAGGTGAAAGTGAGACAGTGCTCTGCTCATTAATCCATGCTACTACCAAGCAAATTGGAAGTTTATGTTTAACAATGATTTTTTTTTTTTACTGTTCTTGTGTTCTATTTCTCAATTTATTTCATTTATATGTGGACTGTTGTACTTTTACTTGTAGTAATGTTAAAGCAACGTTAAAAATTTCTGCCAGTGTTAAGGATTATATTCTGAAAACATTAAAAACTTGTAATAAAGTGTTACCAGTATGTCAGGAAAATGCGCTAATGCCTCGTTTCTTTCACACGAGGGAATATAGTTTTGTTCTATATTTAGGTCACTTTTCAATACATTTTTACATCGTTAACTAATGGTCCTTGAATATAATTAATTTCATGTAATTCGGCACAGCCGTCTTAGCGTACAAACTCTGGCGTTTTTGAAAATAACCGCGTTAGTTAGCTAATGCTAGGTAATATAGGTGTATGTGTATGTGGCTATAAAACACGGATGCAAAACTCAATCTACAAAGTAGTTGTTTCTGACATAAATCATAAATTTGCTCATGGGAGAGATATATATTTAACATAGAAATTACATGAGGTTGCTTTCTTACCTGGTTTAAAAGAGTTTTCTTTGAAAAACTATGGCCGCCAGCAGAATGTGATTCAGTCCGTGATAATGCTACGTCATGAGGGCATGTGACACGGCGAACCGTTGGTTTGAAGTAGACAGATAACTTTTCATACTCACATTATTCACGCTGCATGGTTCTTAAGTGGAGAATAATGTTAGTTGTATTAAAGCTTTTGGCAGACTTTCACCAATGTGGTTTTGCATCAGAAAACAATTTAGCATAATGCAAATTTGACCTATTTTAAAGATACTTGTAATAATCGCAGACTGACGATGGAATGTTTACGTGGCTGCCGATTTCGATCTGCGGTAAAGCCTCGATCGGAGCACGCTTAGTACACAAGTACTCAAGCTCTCCAAGATCCAGTTCTAGCCCAACTCTACCATGCTGATCTACCTACAAACTGCATGGAATGAAAATGTGAAAATGTCTCACAGCACTGCTATTAGAAACCTGACACTGCTGTTTGATTTGGAACACTGAAACATTTACTGTACACATTAATATATCAATAGAAATGTCTAGGACCAATTTCAAAATACTGTGCAAGACAATTAAAAGAGTTGGCAAGTGAGGCCACTCCAAGTATAATATTCAATTTTCCCTGGAAAAATGTATATTATAGTTTTTAGACAATTTTGCAATCCAGCCCATTTTGTCCAAAGGGTTGTGGTGATGCACCAACACAAAAAAAACTAATTAGTTACAGTACAGTTTGAGTTAAGTGCCATCTGTAGACAAATAAAAGTAAACTTGTGTGCTAACCTTTTATGGACAATTTCTAATGCTTTGGTTTTTGCTCAAATTTAAATCAAAATAGTAAATCAAGCAGTTTCTTTTTCAATTTAATAAGTTGCTGCACAAGTAAAACCTTACAAGGGCTTGGATTAAGGGCAGATAATGTCTTTAAGATAACATCCTCTTTAGGGTAAGGTGTAACAACATATAAGTGCATTTCTATTATAAAAACAGTATAAAAAAGTGTGGAAGCTGGAACTGTACATTACATTAATGTATCCTTTAAATGTAAAGTTACTTTATGGTAAAAACAAGCACAACTTCTCAGCTTTTTACATTGGAACAGTTCATAAAGCAACTATGTTGTAACATCTTAATAACTGCAGCTCTTAAAACCGCGGAGCATTTTAGCCTTTTTTGCATTAATATGCTTTAATAAACACATACTGCGTTTCGGGGCTCGGGATTGTGCAGTAGAGAATGATACTCTATACCCATTTGTCAGCACAACCTAGGCCAAATGATATACTTAATTCTATTTCATTTTAAGCATACTAAAAATGTCTGTATTACCTGAATAAAAAAGTAAATATGTGTCGTGTCACATAGGCAACAAAATAGCACAGATACACATGATCATGTATTTCTGTGGCTGTTTCAATTGTTTCTACAACCAAAAATAACAATAATATCAGCATTTCCTGAATTCACCATTTTTGTACTGTCATTCACATATTCTGGAGTTTTAAAACTAATAATAACTTTGTTTCTACCTGATATTGCCGGAAAGCCAAATGCCCAGTTTGATGTCCGAAACCTCTGCTGTTCACACACACCGGCAACTGAATTAGAAGTTGCCTTGTTAAGATCAGTCATTGACCAATGCTGTGTTGCCTGGTTAAGTACAATAAAAAAAAAAAATGCACTAAAGGTTTTCAAAAAGTATTAAGTGTATAAGTGTATGTTTACACTAGATTGAAATGAACAAGCAGACTTACTTTGAAGATGACAGCCATCGGGAGCTCTTATGTAGCATAACTAACTTTATTTATACTGCAATCTAAAGTGCACTAAATTCTGGAAGCCCACACCAGACCTTTAGATGGTTTCTATATTTGTATTTAGTCCTAATAAGAACATACAGCTTGCAATATTCAGTTTCAGGATTTTATTTAATGAATCCAAATAATCACTTCTAAATTTCACTGCTTCGTAAGCATCTGCCAAAGTATATTACCTTTCTTTGGCAAAGGGCATTATGGTCAGCCACTGGTAATGAATCTTACACTAAAATTTGTTCTATTTTAATTTGATACTGCGCTAAATGTTAGATCCCTTAAGTATTGTGATGTGCCCCAGTCATGTCTGAGCATCTAAAGAGGTTTTAACTAAATATTTTTTTAAAGCTTGTTTAAATGGGACACATTGCTAAATGTAACCAGCTTTTTCAGTATTTCAGATAATGTACATTGATTAACGTGTTTGTTCCAATGTTTAAGTTACAAATCTCAGCTTTGAAAACCTGCCATACAATATTTGTTGATCTGGGTGGGAGCTTTGATTTGCTTTTTGGTGAAATGGGCCTTTTAAGCTCAAAATACACCAACATGCCTTTTCTATGAAATGAGGAGATATACAGTATACAGTAGACACTGTGGATTTCTACATACACATTTTTAACAGAAAACGTTTCAAAAAGATACTTTAAAAAGAGTATGTTTTCTATCAAATTTGTTGCTAATTTTGCTTACATATACTAAAATTAATTAACGTTTTTTCACAAAAAAATGTATATACATTATTGGTTTTACAAAAATTGAGAGGAATGAATTAATGATTGATTTTAAATACTGACTACCTACTTGGAAATGTGATTTATATTTTTGGAAATGATGGCACTGACCTTGGAAATGAACACCAGTTGGATCAGAGAGCTTCTCCATGTCTGATTTTAGTGACTCTTCAATGCCAGAAAATCTCTGGGCTCAGGAACCTTAAAATCAAAGGAATAGATGTTAAAAAACAAAAACTTCAGCGACACTGTTGGAAGAGTAACACTGTTTTTTTTTTTTTACAGTATATTTATAGGATAATTATTAGAAACAGCAATCCAATCTTGATCATAAATATATTCTGAAAGAGAAAAAGTATATCTACAGTATATATATATATATATATATTATTTAAGTATATACTGGAATAATATATATAGTATATATAGTACATATAAATATATACGCTAATTTAATAGTTACATTAATAACCCTTTGCCCTTTAACTTTTAATTTTCATCTATTATTTCTTTTAAAAATGTTTACGTGTTAATAAAATAAAGAAAGGTATACATGTTGAAGGAATCTTTTTAAGAAAGACCAGCAAATAGAATTGTTTGACACTGAGGCATGGTCTTAATACTGTTACACAAAGCTAAAATACACTGCATCAACTAACACTATATGGCCATATATAGCTAGTCAGATCTGCTGAGGGAATGATAATGCTGCTATATAACAGGCTCACTCGGGGACGGAAGGAACCTCAAGCACCCTGCCAAGGTGGGAACGTCTCCAGTCCAGTGCTGTTTTTGGGAATTATCCTTCTATACGCTTTGATTTGTACAATGTTGCATTTTATTAATTTGCTTTGTCTTAAAATTTTAACTAATATTTACACTTTTTTTCAGTGTTCCCAATCTGCCAGCTTTCTGCTCTTGCAATCAAACAAGGTAAAGTGTTAAATATCATAATGGCAAAAAAATAATAATAGTAATATAGCATGATGATTGTGAATTTATTTGCTATGTATTTTGTTAGGCCATGTAAAAAAAATCAGGGAAAGCTCTTAGAACAGAAGGTGGTAGGAAAAAAAATACTAATTAAATTTGCGAAGAAATATACCGAAATCCAATCAGACAGGCTGATGTCAGGATTAACTCTGTGATTTGATTCCACTGAGAAGTTGTGATGAAGTTGAAATAGTTGTACTGTAAGGAGTCGACTTTTTCATAGCAAATGAAAAATTAGTTAAAAAGTAAAAAAAAAAAAGATCCCAGCATGAGTATTGCAGCACATAATTATATATGATAAAATACCATTAAGAATTAAAACAACTCCATGGCTCCATCCAAAGTAAAATAAGGTACAGTTATATTATTTGTCTCCACAGTAACCTGCCACCATGGGAGATGGTGAGATGGAGTGTTTTGGCCCGGCGGCCGTCTACCTCCGGAAGCCAGATAAGGAGAGGATTGAGGCTCAGAACAAACCTTTTGATGCCAAGACAGCAGTGTTTGTTGCTGAACCTAAGGAGATGTATCTCAAGGGTACACTGAAGAGTAAAGAGGGTGGCAAAGCCACTGTCGAAACTCTGGATCACCAAGTAAGTGAAAAGATTGTTACATCTAATAGAGCCAGTATCCTAAGCAATTAACCTACATAACTAACCATTTGAATGCTTTTTATCGCCTTATTTTATAGACTCTCACAGTTAAGGAGGATGAGGTCCATCCCATGAATCCTCCCAAATTTGACAAGATTGAGGACATGGCCATGATGACCCACCTCAATGAACCTGCTGTGCTGTATAACCTCAAAGAGCGTTACGCAGCATGGATGATCTACGTAAGTCAAACCAAGAATTAATGTTATAATAGAGAAATATAAGAGACTTCAGTGACATGAACTTAAGAACATTTAATTTCACGCTTCCTTCAGACCTACTCAGGGTTGTTCTGCGTCACTGTGAATCCCTACAAGTGGCTCCCAGTGTACGACGCTATCGTTGTTGCTGGATACAGAGGCAAGAAGAGAATTGAAGCTCCACCTCACATCTTCTCCATCTCTGATAACGCCTATCAGTTCATGCTCACTGGTATGAAGTTCTTATCATATTTCTAAATGTTACATTCACTTTATACAGTACATAGCTGATTGCATTATATAAAATGTTTAATTTGTTATTCTGTTATTCCTTTAGATCGTGAGAACCAGTCAGTCCTGATTACGTGAGTTAAAACCTTTATAATTCCCTAATAATGGTGCAGATGCATCTCTAAATATATGCACTTGTATTGAACAGTTGTTCATGCTGGACTCTCCTGTTCTCCCCCCAGTGGAGAATCTGGTGCAGGAAAGACTGTGAACACAAAACGTGTCATTCAGTACTTTGCCATGGTTGGTATGACTACATCGAAGAAGGCAGAGCCTGCTGCTGGCAAAATGCAGGTAAGAGAATCATTATTATTGCTATATAACAGAATCAGACCTTCGACCCCTCAATAAAAACCTGCATTAAATCACCAGGGTTCACTGGAAGACCAAATTGTTGCAGCCAACCCCCTGCTGGAGGCTTATGGTAATGCCAAGACTGTGAGAAATGACAACTCCTCTCGTTTCGTAAGTAATCCTAGATTGCATGACTATTGTAGCCAATATATTATAATATTATGAATGTTAACATTAAACAGTAATTTAACCATTGTTGACTTTATAGGGTAAATTTATCAGAATTCATTTTGGACAAACTGGAAAGTTGGCCTCAGCTGATATTGAAACTTGTAAGTTCTGTGATCCTTTTTTTCCCCCGCTAAAATAAAGAAATGCATGCAAGCATGTGAGTATTTATCTTAATGTGACCAGATCTGCTGGAAAAGTCCAGAGTCACCTTCCAGCTGTCTGCTGAGAGGAGCTACCACATTTTCTACCAGCTCATGACTGGACACAAACCAGAGCTGCTTGGTGAGGAATGTCAAAGTCATCATGTTAATAAACCCTTTTACTTCATAAAAAACTAACTAGCCTTAATACAATTTGAATTAATTATTAAACAGAGGCACTGCTCATCACCACCAACCCCTATGACTACCCGATGATCAGCCAGGGTGAAATCACAGTCAAGAGCATCGATGATGTGGAGGAGTTCATCGCCACAGATGTAGGAAGATTTTTTTTTGTTCTAAATTCACAAAAAATGTGCTCCTTTTAAAGAAACACACAAGTAAGCTCTGCTTTTTATCACACAGACGGCTATTGACATTCTCGGCTTCACTGCTGATGAGAAAATCAACATCTACAAGCTGACCGGTGCTGTGATGCATCATGGCAACATGAAGTTCAAGCAGAAGCAGAGGGAGGAGCAGGCTGAGCCTGATGGCACTGAGGGTATAAATACAATCACAAGATATATCTAGTCTATCCGTATATAAAGTACTAGATGTGTGCCATTCTTGACTATTAAGACGATCTTTTTTCACTTCAGTTGCTGATAAAATCGCCTACCTTCTGGGCCTGAACTCAGCTGACATGCTGAAAGCTTTGTGCTACCCCAGAGTCAAAGTCGGAAATGAGTTTGTGACCAAAGGCCAGACTGTACCTCAGGTATTGTCTCATTGTTCAACCATTAAAAGTGATATAATAGAGTTTTGTGCTTTAGAGAAACAAACTGCAGGATAATATCAATAAAACTTTTGCATTCTTCAGGTGAACAATGCTGTATCGGCTCTCTGCAAGTCCGTCTATGAGAAAATGTTCTTGTGGATGGTCGTCCGTATCAATGAGATGTTGGACACAAAGCAACAAAGACAGTTCTTCATTGGTGTGCTGGACATCGCTGGATTTGAGATCTTTGATGTAAATGATTTTTATTCTCTATGATTTGGTGAATTTTAAGTAGTCCTGGCAATATCTAATGTACTGACCTCCTGTAACAGTTCAACAGCTTGGAGCAGCTCTGCATTAACTTCACAAATGAGAAACTGCAACAGTTTTTCAACCACCACATGTTCGTGCTGGAACAAGAGGAGTACAAGAAAGAAGGTATCGAATGGGAGTTCATTGACTTCGGTATGGACTTGGCTGCCTGCATTGAGCTTATTGAGAAGGTAAGCTGCTGTGGTGTCAGTGAAACCATCTACATTTTTACTTATTTATTTATTTATTTTCAAATTAATTGTATTGAGTAATTATAACGTCAAATATCAAGAAATACAGTAAAATATACAGTATAATTTTTTTTATAAGAAAAAAATTAAAGATTTCATCAGGATAGATTTCACAGATCCTTGTTTTGGAAAAGCGTACTCTGTGCAAAACCTTACATTGAATAAGACTGAGGCAGTGAAGAAAGTGATGTATCCTGTCTATAGTCTGACATCATTCCACTCTCAAAAGCAATCCCAATTTGTTTACCCCACGGAGTCCTGAGCTAAAATTATATATCCTTGAAATTGCACCTCACTTACATGGATTAAACAAGACCAGGCTTTCCTGGGGCTTCTTCAGAGATGTGGAAAGAAAACTGGGAAACCATTTGGATGCAAAGTTGAAAACTTGAAGGTAACTAACGAAATGAGCTGCTGGCAGCTCCACAAAAAAGACTAGCAAACATTATGAAAATGTTTAATAAATTGTCATGCCATAAAGAAAATGCTGAATCTCTAAGTGATCAAATTCTATTAAGCACCACTGGATTATCAATGTATTAACTGGGTTTATTGGAATGGAAATATAAAGTAGAGATGATACAGAGGATGACCTAAAAGTCAGTAAGTCTAATTTACCCCGAGGGGGACCAGAGGAATTCATCTAGAAACTTTATTGATACAAACAAGCTGATTATTTTTGCCTTTTATGAAACCAGTCTGCAAATACAGATATAACACATGATAATAGTTGGGGTGCAATTCTTTTAGCCAGCACTTTTACATTAGAAAATTATCAATGACTTTTTAAATAGAAAAATTCAACTGGAATACCATCTGGGGTCAGTTGCAGTTGTAATTACATTTGAATTGCTTTTTAATGTGTGCTATTGGGAATGAAGCAGTCTATTGCTTTAGCTGAACAACAGTTTTTATTGTAACAACAATCTTCTGGATTTGTTGCCATATTCATGATAAGTAATAGTGGTTAGTAACAATTTATAATCTGCTTCTTTTGTTGAGTCTTTTGAGAAGGATATGAGAAGGATTTGATGTATGACTATGATCGAGTTTGATAGTCGCTGATGAAATTTCACTGAGCCGTGTTCTGCAACATCCATATAAAAAATGGAATTAAGTCAGTTAAGAGGTAGAAATACATGAAGCATTTTACCATCAACATTTTAGATGAGATATTCTTATGTTCACCAATACAGTGATTACTCATAATAAATATCTGTCACCAACAGCCAATGGGCATCTTCTCCATCCTTGAAGAGGAGTGCATGTTCCCCAAGGCTACAGACGTCACCTTCAAGAACAAGCTTCATGACCAACACCTTGGAAAAAGTAATGTCTTCCAGAAGCCAAAGCCTGCCAAAGGCAAAGCTGAGGCCCACTTCTCTCTGGTGCACTACGCTGGCACTGTGGACTACAACATTTCCGGCTGGTTGGACAAGAACAAGGATCCACTGAACGACTCTGTGGTCCAGCTGTACCAGAAATCAGCAAACAAACTCATGTGCCACCTGTATGCAGCCCATGCCGGTGCTGATGGTAAGATGAACTGATAATTTCAAATTCATTAATAATGTTCTGTTAAATTCTGTTTAAAATATATATATTCAAACTGTACCAAAATCTGAGACATTTAAATAATTCTATGAGGTATAGAGACTGGTCGGAAAACTAGACTCATTATCCCCAGTAATTAATGAATAGGAAGGTAAAAAGTCTAAAAATAAAATAATAGTATGATAATTATAAAACAATAATTGACTAATTTCAACTTGTCAACAGCTGACACTGGTGGAAAGAAAGGCAAGAAGAAGGGTGGTTCCTTTCAAACTGTGTCTGCTCTGTTCAGGGTGAGAACAACTTAAAGGAGACTATAATCATGTGCAAGGTTCAGTGGATACATTCCACAGAATGAGATGCAGATTGTCTTAGTGTATTATGATTATTATTTCTAGGTTCATTATAAACATACCTATGAGTAAACTGGTTTAAAATGATAAAAATAGGAATCTGCATAATAGTAGGTAAGAAATTCTCTAACAAAGTCATGAATGTAAACCTCACAGGAAAACTTGGGCAAGCTGATGACCAACTTGAGGAGCACTCACCCTCACTTTGTGCGTTGCTTGATTCCTAATGAGTCCAAGACTCCAGGTAGGTCTTTTATTTTCTAATATTTTGATTAATAAATGCAAAAAAAAATTTGCATCCCTGACTGTAAGAACTGTTACTCAAATTTTACCATTAACCGGGAAACCCTAGGTCTGATGGAGAACTTCCTGGTCATCCACCAGCTGAGGTGTAACGGTGTGCTGGAGGGTATCAGAATCTGCAGAAAGGGATTCCCCAGCAGGATTCTCTATGGTGACTTCAAGCAGAGGTATATAGCGAATCACACTGTTTATAGAAATATGATTTACGATAATTATAGAACACCTGAAAAATACAATTTGCTTTGTCACATGGGTTGTGGAATGAGAAAGAAAAATAGAGCAATGATTGGTGAGAATATATACATATTTGTTCTGTAATACATGTTTCACTTTTCCACTTTCAGATACAAAGTCTTGAATGCCAGTGTGATCCCAGAGTCTTGAATGCCAGTGTGATCCCAGAGGGACAGTTTATTGATAACAAGAAAGCTTCAGAGAAACTCTTGGGCTCAATTGATGTAGATCATACCCAGTACAAGTTTGGACACACCAAAGTAAGTAGGTGTCTACCCAAAAAATTATTAATGAAATATACATAGAGAGAGAGAGAGAGAGAGAGAGAGAGAGAGAGAGTGAAAGTAAAAAAAAAATGTGCAATTGAAGAAACTTTAAAGGAAGGCCTTTCTTTAACTTCACAAGAACCAGGTAAAAATTGACCACAGGTTGTTATGCACTTTGTTCCCTTTGATTTATTTTCTGGTGTACAGACTCAAATTTCGAATCTCTCTAAACAAATCTGCAGGTGTTCTTCAAAGCTGGTCTACTGGGTACCCTTGAAGAGTTGCGGGATGAGAAACTGGCAAATCTGGTGACAATGACTCAAGCTTTGTGCCGTGGCTTCCTCATGAGGAGGGAATTTGTTAAAATGATGGAGAGGAGGTAGGTTTAGATTTATATCAATGATACATTGATATAGTACAATTATTTAATACAAATGCATTATCTGGTTGCAATAAATGACTCAAAACAACTGGAATATGTCTCTTTACCAGAGAGTCCATCTTCAGTATTCAATACAACATTCGCTCATTCATGAATGTGAAAACCTGGCCATGGATGAAGCTGTACTTCAAGATCAAACCTCTTCTCAAGAGTGCAGAGACTGAGAAGGAAATGGCTGCCATGAAGGATAACTTTGAGAAAATGAAGGAGGACTTGGCAAAGGCACTGGCCAAGAAGAAAGAACTGGAGGAGAAGATGGTGTCTCTGCTACAGGAGAAAAATGATCTGCAACTCCAAGTATCATCTGTAAGTATTTCAAACAGAGCTGACAGTGTTTAATGGAATTTGGATAACATTACTTGAATTAAAACAATCACAATAGGAAACTGAGAATCTTGCTGATGCTGAGGAAAGGTGTGAGGGGCTCATCAAGAGCAAGATCCAGCTTGAAGCTAAACTCAAAGAGACAAATGAGAGACTAGAGGATGAGGAGGAAATCAATGCCGAGCTCACTGCCAAGAAGAGGAAACTGGAGGATGAGTGCTCTGAGCTGAAGAAGGACATTGATGACCTGGAGCTCACCTTGGCCAAAGTGGAAAAGGAGAAACATGCCACTGAGAACAAGGTTGAACTTAATTAAGTGAAGCATATAGTGTACTTTCATAATAAGAAAATACAAACATAACATTATCATAATGCTCTGTGACAGGTCAAGAACCTGACTGAGGAAATGGGCTCTCAGGATGAGAGCATTGCCAAGCTCACTAAAGAGAAGAAAGCCCTCCAAGAGGCACACCAGCAGACTCTGGATGATCTCCAGGCAGAGGAAGACAAAGTCAACACCCTGACCAAAGCAAAAACCAAGCTTGAGCAACAAGTTGATGATGTAAGTCTTGCATTTTTTTCATTAAAATATTTCCTAACTTTGATATAGATTGTCAACAAATGTAACATTCCGACATACACAGCTTGAGGGTTCTCTGGAACAAGAGAAGAAACTCCGTATGGATCTGGAGAGAGCCAAGAGGAAGCTTGAGGGTGACTTGAAACTGGCCCAAGAGTCCATAATGGACCTGGAGAATGACAAGCAGCAGTCTGATGAAAAGATCAAAAAGTGAGTGTGTGAAATAATTTTTATATACTAGCACATATATAGATGCGTATATGTTAGAAAAGTATTTATTATTTTGTTTTTCCTAATTCACAAAACAGGAAAGATTTTGAAGTAAGTCAGCTTCTGAGCAAGATTGAAGATGAACAGTCCCTGGGTGCTCAACTTCAGAAGAAGATCAAAGAACTCCAGGTAATTATGACATTTAAAGCATCTTGACTGTAAGCTCGGCAAACAAGGCATTCATTCAGACAAGACTAACTTTTTTATCTTAGGCACGCATTGAGGAGCTGGAAGAGGAAATTGAGGCTGAACGTGCAGCTCGGGCTAAAGTTGAGAAGCAGAGAGCTGATCTCTCCAGGGAACTTGAGGAGATCAGTGAAAGGCTTGAGGAAGCTGGAGGTGCCACTGCTGCTCAGATTGAGATGAACAAGAAGCGTGAAGCTGAGTTCCAGAAACTGCGTCGCGATCTGGAAGAGTCCACTCTGCAGCATGAAGCCACGGCTGCTGCACTTCGCAAGAAACAAGCTGACAGTGTTGCTGAGCTTGGAGAGCAGATCGACAACCTTCAGCGTGTCAAACAGAAGCTGGAGAAGGAAAAGAGTGAATATAAAATGGAGATCGATGACCTCTCTAGTAACATGGAAGCTGTTGCCAAAGCAAAGGTATCTTGTTCCTTGCGAAGTCCATCTATTAATGGATTCTTACGTCTTATAGCAGAGTGCTGAGATAAACAGTAATGATAAAAATTACTCTAATATTTCTATTTCCTATTACGATATAGGGCAACCTAGAGAAGATGTGCCGCACTCTTGAGGACCAACTGAGTGAACTCAAAACCAAAAGTGATGAGACTGTCCGTCAACTAAATGACATTAACACACAGAAGGCAAGATTTCAGACTGAAAATGGTGAGTATTTCAATCTAAGATACAATTAAAATTTTTATGTGTAACACGCAGCTAACGTCCAATGCTTGGTGACAGGCGAACTCAGCCGGCAACTGGAAGAGAAAGATGCACTTGTTTCCCAGCTAACAAGAGGAAAACAAGCTTACACTCAGCAGATTGAAGAACTCAAGAGAATAATTGAGGAGGAAGTGAAGGTAAATAGCGAAACTAAATTAATCTGTCCAGTCCATTAGTGTGCTTTATAGAGTAGTGTCATTGTAAACCGAAAATCAACTCTTCACTTCAGGCCAAGAATGCCCTGGCTCATGCTGTCCAATCAGCCCGTCATGACTGTGATCTGCTCAGAGAGCAGTTTGAGGAAGAGCAGGAGGCCAAGGCGGAGCTTCAGCGTGGAATGTCCAAGGCAAACAGTGAAGTGGCTCAGTGGAGAACTAAATACGAGACTGATGCCATCCAGCGTACTGAGGAGCTTGAGGAGTCCAAGTAAATTCATAATGCAATGACAAACAGTTGTGTCCAAACAAATAATCAACATCACAGCCGCATGTATACCCCATTGCTGATTGACTTCCTTATAGGAAAAAACTTGCTCAGCGTCTACAAGAGGCAGAGGAATCTATTGAAGCTGTGAACTCCAAATGTGCTTCTCTGGAGAAGACCAAGCAGAGACTGCAGGGTGAAGTGGAGGACCTCATGATCGATGTTGAGAGAGCCAATGCTCTGGCAGCAAATCTTGACAAGAAGCAGAGGAACTTTGACAAGGTGAACATCTATTGACAAAAATGCATTAAATAAGCATGACACGAGCATAAAATTACATGACCCTTTTACTGTGACATTTAGGTCTTGGCGGAATGGAAGCAGAAGTATGAGGAAGGCCAGGCTGAATTGGAGGGAGCTCAGAAAGAAGCTCGCTCTCTCAGCACTGAGCTCTTTAAGATGAAGAACTCATATGAGGAAGCTCTTGACCATCTGGAGACTCTGAAAAGGGAGAACAAGAACCTCCAGCGTATGTCAAACATAAATTTACATGCAAATCCTTAGTACTAATAAAATGGAAAATGAACAAATGAGGAAGTTTCTCTCTTCTGCAGAGGAAATCTCTGACCTGACTGAGCAGATTGGGGAGACTGGAAAAACCATCCATGAGCTGGAGAAAGCAAAGAAGACAGTGGAAACTGAGAAATCAGAAATCCAGACTGCTCTTGAAGAAGCTGAGGTAACTATGCATAACTGCAACGTTTTTTCTTTTTTTTTTTTTACTCAAAAGTAAAATTGGATCTACATTACATCATTTAACATTCAACCTATGTCTAGGGCACACTTGAACATGAAGAGTCTAAGATCCTCCGTATCCAGCTTGAGCTTAACCAGGTTAAGAGTGAAATTGACAGGAAACTGGCTGAGAAGGATGAGGAGATGGAGCAGATCAAGAGAAACAGCCAGAGGGTGATTGAGTCCATGCAGACCACTTTAGATTCTGAGGTTAGAAGCAGGAATGATGCTTTGAGGGTCAAGAAGAAGATGGAAGGAGATCTCAATGAAATGGAGATTCAGCTGAGCCATGCCAACCATCAGGCTTCTGAGGCCCAGAAACAGCTCAGGAATGTCCAAGGACAGCTCAAGGTCTGCCTTTCACCACATCAGATTTTTTTTAAAATGCATTATGATTATTCTAGTCAAGTTGATACCTACTTTCACTTCAGGATGCCCAACTACACCTTGATGAGGCTGTCAGAGGCCAGGAAGAGATGAAGGAGCAGGTGGCCATGGTGGAGCGTAGGAATAACCTGATGCTGGCAGAGATCGAGGAGTTGAGAACTGCACTGGAGCAGACAGAGAGAGGACGCAAAGTGGCTGAACAGGAGCTGGTTGATGCCAGTGAGCGTGTGGCACTGCTGCATTCTCAGGTACGGAGGATCTACTAGTTGTTGTTACATTGATTTACATTATGTTACATTATTTTTTCTTTGATGTTTTATGACAAAAACACCAAATGTCACTTTGTTACCCCTTTCGACAGAATACCAGCCTGATCAACACCAAGAAGAAGCTTGAGGCTGATCTGGTTCAGGTCCAAGGTGAGGTGGATGACACCATCCAGGAGGCCAGAAATGCTGAAGAAAAGGCCAAGAAAGCAATCACAGATGTGAGTGTTAAAGTACATAGATTTGCTTCCCCAGTGACATTTACAAATACATGCAAAGTAAACCTGACATATCCATGACTCATACACTAGGCTGCCATGATGGCTGAGGAGCTGAAGAAAGAGCAGGACACCAGTGCTCACCTGGAGAGGATGAAGAAGAACCTTGAGGTTACAGTCAAAGATCTGCAGCACCGTCTGGATGAGGCTGAGAGCCTTGCGATGAAGGGTGGAAAGAAGCAGCTCCAGAAACTGGAATCTAGGGTATTCCAAAGTCTTTGAACACATGATACAGCTCAGAAATCTTTTTATTAGAAGATTTTCCACCACTGAAATATGTGATCTAGGTGCGTGAACTGGAGAGTGAGGTCGAAGCTGAGCAGAGACGTGGAGCTGAAGCCATTAAAGGAGTCCGTAAATATGAGAGAAGAGTGAAGGAACTCACCTACCAGGTACTGAATATATTTTTCAAAATGTAGCACATACTGTATGAATAGCAACTAAAAACAAGCAAAATATAAATAAAGACCAATCTCTACAGACTGAAGAGGATAAGAAGAACGTGATTAGACTGCAGGACCTTGTGGACAAACTACAGCTGAAAGTGAAAGCCTACAAGAGGCAGGCTGAGGATGCTGTAAGTTTCCAACCTATACTGGTCATTCAAGTAGTGCATCACAACAATCATGGGGATTTTTTTTACTTGATTTTTAAAAAGCCCTAATTTAGGTGTTTCATGTTGATCACAGGAGGAGCAGGCCAATACTCACCTGTCCAGGTACAGAAAAGTGCAGCATGAGATGGAGGAAGCTCAAGAGCGTGCTGACATTGCTGAGTCCCAGGTCAACAAGCTGAGAGCAAAGAGCAGAGAGGCTGGAAAGGTGAGTAATCACAGTAAGCTTTTTTTCATAGTTCCTAACATGCTCTTAACATGAAAACCAAACACCTTTCACTTAACAACTTAAAAGATTTTTTCTAATTGTCCTTATTTAATCTTTTCCAAAGGCCAAAGAAGAATAAAGTGAAGATCAAAGAGACACCCATGAGAAAGCATAAAATATGACTGACTTGTGATGTCTTGAATTTTGTTTTAAATAAAACAATCATGCAAATTCATTCCTGACTTTGAGACGTTTTGTCAAAATAACTCACCCGCATAGAAGCATCACTGTAAATCTAGGCTAGATAATGACACCTTATCCTGTTCCCCATTGCAACTGAAATGCACCTACAGTATGTCACAAAAGTGAGTACACCCCTCACATCTCTGCAAATATTTATTTATATCTTTTCATAGGACAACACTGCATAAATGACTTTTTGACTCAATGAAAAGTAATCAGTGTAAATGTATTGTCCCCTCAAAATAACAAAAAATACAGCCAATAATAGCTGAACCCCTGGCAACAAAACTGAGTACACCCATAAGTGACACCATAACAATATTTTGTGTGGCCACCATCATTTTCCAGCACGGCTTGAATTCTCTTGGCCATGGAGTTGGCCAGCACTTCACAGGTTACCACTGGAATCCTCTTCCACTCCTCCATCACAACATCATAGAGGTGGTGGACATTTGGCACTTTGTGCTCCTCCACCTTCCTTTTCAGGATGCCCCAGAGGTGTTCTATGGGGTTTAGGTCTGGAGACATGCTTGGCCAGTCAAACACCTTTACCCTTAGCCTCTTTAGCATGCCAGTGGTCATCTTGGAGGTGTGTTTGGGGGCATTATCATGCTGGAACACTGCTCTGCGGCCCAGTTTCCGGAGGGAGGGGATCAAGCTCTGCTTCAATATGTCACAGTATATGTTAGAAAGTACATTTCCCTCAATGAACTGTAGCTCCCCAATGCCAGCACCACTCGTGCAGCCCCAGATCATGACACCACCAACACCATGTTTGACGGTAGGCAAGACACACTTGTCTTTGTACTCCTCACCTGGTTGCCACCACTTTATCCTAGGGGGGATAGGGCTTGACACCATCTGAACCAAATAGGTTTATCTTGGTCTCATCAGACCATAGGACATGGTTCCAGTAATCCTGGTCCTTTGTTTGCATGTCTGCAGCAAATTGTTTGCGAGCTTTCTTGTGCATCATCTTTCGAAGAGGCTTCCTTCTAGGACAACAACCATGCAGAGCAATTTGATACAGTGTGCGGCGTACAATCTGAGCACTGACAGGCTGACCTCCCATCCCTTCAATCTCTGCAGCAATGCTGGACGCACTCATCCGGCAGTTTTCCAAAGCCACTCTTTGGATCTGATGCTGAGAACGTGCACTCAGCTTCTTTGGCCAACCATGACGAGGGCTGTTCTGAGAAGAACCTGTCCTCTTAAAGCACTGAATGGTCTTGGCCACTTTGTGCAGCACAGTTGGAGAGTGCTGTCTATCTTCTTATAGCCTAGGCTATCTTTATGTAAAGTAACAATTAGTTTTTTCAGGTCTTCTGAGAGTTGTTTGCCATGAGGTGCCATATTGATCTCACTACTAATCCCCTTCATAAATCTGATCATTACCTGGTATCCTTCACCATAACCCTTACTATTCTGTGTAAAACTAACCAACAAAATTTCTCTCTTACCCCGAGAAACCTTCACTCTGTCTCCCCTTCCTCTGTGTCTTCATGCACCCTATCATCCCTTCCAGACCCAGACTCCTCTCTACCACTAGAGACTGCGACTGAAACTTTCCTCTCTTCTTTCTCCTCATCCATAGAGCTCCTTTGCCTGCTGTCATCTAAACCAAGGAAGACATCTTGTCCTGATCCTTGGCTATCCTGCCCGCTGATGATTTTGCCACATTCTATTATGGGAAAATTGCAGCAATCCGTCAGTCCTTCGCTCCCAACTAAACTCATATGGCAGAACCTCAGGACCTTCCCTTCCCTCCCTTTCTCCAATTCTCCAACCTGTCGTCTGATGAGATTCAGCAGATCATCTCGCCACCTGTTCTTTAGACCCAATCCCTTCCACAATGCTTCAGGCCATCTCACGAGACCTCCTTCCCTTCACCACAACCATCATCAACCATTCCATATCATCTAGTCATGTTCCAGCTGCTTTTAAGAAAGCAAGGGTTATTCCCATCCTCAAGAAACCCTGCCTGGACCCATCAGAAGTTAACAACTATCGTCCAGTATCACTTCTCTCTTTTATTTCCAAAATTCTTGAAAGGACTGTTTATAACCAAATGTCTCTTGAAGAACAACCTTAATGATCCCAACCAATCTGGATTCAAAGTGGCACATTCCACAGAGACTGCCCTTCTGTCAGTCACTGAGAAGCTCCATGCTGCTAGATCTGCTAAACTGTAATCTGTCCTGATCCTCCTGGACCTGTCAGCTGCATTTGACACAGTGAACCACAAGATTCTATTATCTATTCTTACAAGCCTTGGAATTTGTGGAACAGCGTGGCAATGGTTCGCTTCTTACCTAGAAGATAGGTCGTATATGGTGACATGGAGGGGATCTACATCTGCCCCATGTAGACTCTCTACTGGTGTCCCGCAGGACTCAGTACTTGGTCCTCTCCTGTTCTCCCTCTATACCTGGTATCTTGGTAAGGTCATATCATCGCATGGATTTTCATACCATTGTTAGGCAGATGACACTCAACTTTCCTCCCTCTGACACTCAGGTTCCCACCCGGATCTCAGCACGTCTGGCAGACATCTCATCCTGGATGGAAGCTCATCAGCTGAAACTCAATCTGAGTAAAACCGAACTGTTGTTCATCCATGATGACTCATCCCCAGGTCAAGATCTTGTGATATCCCTGGACAACAATCAAATCAATCTTGGGGTAACCGTGGACAATCATCTGTCATTTTCCCCACACATCTCTAACCTTACTCGCTCTTGTAGATTTCTTCTTTACAATATCAGAAGAATCCGCCCATTTCTTTCTTCACAGGCTACTTAGGTGCTTGTTCAGTCCCTTGTTATTTCAAGACTGGACTACTGCAACTCACTCCTGGCTGGCCTGCCTCTGTCCACGACTCGTCCTCTGCAACTGATCCAGAATGCAGCAGTACGTCTCATTTTCAACCTTCCCAAGTTCTCCCACACTACCCCACTCCTCCGCTCCCTGCACTGACTTCCTGTAGCTGCCGGCATTAAATTCAAAACACTGATGCTTGCCTACAAAGCTCAAAATGATCCAGCACCCACTTACCTCTCTGCTCTAATCACACCACGCACTACGCCGCGTTCCCAGACTCTTTTCTGTTCTGGCACCTGGGTGGAGGAACGAACTTCCTCTAGATGTCCGTATAGCAGAAAGTTTGACGATCTTTAAACAACGACTCAAAACGTATCTATTTCTACAGTACTTACAAGACAAACCACTCCCCAACCCCCCCACACACACAAAAAATAAGTTTGCCTAGTTTACCCAGTGTAAGTATCTATCCAGTGATGTAAACTTTAAAGCACTTTTTGTAAGTCACTGTAGATAAGAGCGTCTGCCAAATGCCTAAATGTAAATGTAAATATTGAACTTTCAGTGGCCAGGTTGAGAGAGTGGAAGACCTTTTATACCAAATTTAACTCACCTGCTATCTGGTGACACCTGAAACAGTGCAACACTAATGAGTCACATGACAAAGGGAAAGGAAAATGACTAATTGTGCTCAATTTGTACATTGTCACTTAGGGGGTATTCACTTTTGTTGCCAGGGGTTCAGCTATTATTGGCTGTATTTTTAGCTATTTTGAGGGGACAATAAATTTACACTGCTGTACAAACTTTACACTGACTACTTTTCATTGTGTCAAAGAGTCATTTATGCAGTGTTGTCCTATTAAAAGATATAACTAAATATTTGCAGAGATGTGAGGGGTGGTACACCACCTTTGTGACATACTGTTCATAAATAGACTTCAGACAATGAACTCCACACAAGAATGTTAAAAAAGTGGGACACGGAGGTACTGAAGCTCTCCGAGATAACAAAATTATTATGGCCCAGTTCTGGCCCACCTCTACCACTTTGATCTGCCCATGACGACCCATAAGTAGCCCAGTAATGGGTACCAAATGCTAAAAGCATGTTCTTTACTCTTTTAAATAATACTTTATTAAACATACTAATATATATAAGAACAGTTCAAAGCACTCAGCCTTTAAAATGTTGTTATTAGGATTTACCAGTGCCACAAGCGGGACAACAGAACTACATCTTTGCCAGAAGTGGCCCACATCCAGGTGCTATCTGGGCTAGCTACTATATATCCATACACCTCATTGCCTGTTAATGCACCAACACAAAAACATCAACTACTGTAGTTATAATACATTTTATATGACTAGATATCCATACATAAATAAAAGTAAATTTGTGAACATAAAATTCTACAAACTTTTCTAATTACGTAATTTTTGCCCAAATGTGAATAAACAATGAAAAGCTAGTAACGGCGAGCAACATTGTGAATCTAGTTGAGAATGGCACCATATGCTGTTCCACAATACGTACATAATACTGGAATGCACCTTCATAAATCTCAGAAATTTAGAGCAAAAACGTTTTTTTGTTGTTGTTTTTTTTAGATTGCTTTTTTCAAGGTTTTGGACAATAAACTCCATTTAAGAATGTCACCAAATGCGCAGGTACTGAAGCTGAAGTTATCACTGAACACCGAATTTAACTATGAGAAACAAATAATATTATGCCCACTTCAAGATTTTACATTTCAGAAGCAGATAATGTCTCACAGCACTGCTATTACAAACCTGACTGTTGGATTTAAAATACTGACACATTTACAAATGACTATATCAGCAGAAAAATAAAATAATTCTAGTATTCCGAATAAGGATATTGTGCAAGATAATGAACTGAGTTGACACGTGTGACCACTCCAAGTATCAGATTTGCTTTTAATGTCAACACAAAGAAGACATCCAAGCAGATACATAATCCAAAAATATACTTTTTTTTTTTCCTGAAGGATTAATCATACATACATTTATATATACATTTTTAGACAACTTTTCAATTCAACCCACTTCACGCAAAATGTTGTGATGATGCTTCAACAAAAAAAGTCATTGTACTCATAATACTATAAGAGAAACTAGCCATATCTAGCCTAGTAAATCAAAAATTAAAATCAAGCCCTTTCTCTTTAGATTTAACAAGTTGCTTCACAATTTTTTAGTATTTTTTTACATTACAATCATGTGTTGCCAGCACAGAGTTTTAAGGGTTGAGAAAAGTTTTAAATAAAAGTACTTTGAAAGGGTTTAAACTAGGAGACTTACTTTGAAGATGACACCAATCAGGAGCTCTTATGTAGCATAACTATCCTTATTTATACTGCAATCTGAAGTGCACTAAATTCTTGAAGCCCACACCAGACCTTTAGATGATTTCTATATTTGTATTTAGTCCTAATAAGAACATTCAGCTTGTAATATTCAGTTTCAGCATTTTATTTTATGAATCCAACTAATCACTTCTAAAATTCATTGCCTTGTAAGCAACTGCCAAAACATATTATCTTTCTTTGGCAAAGAGCATTATGGTCAGCCACTGGTAATGAATCTTACATTAAAATGTGTGCCATTCTTAACTTGATACTGAACTAAATGTTAGATCTCTTGAATCTTGCTTTTTGTCCAAGTTACATCTTAGCATCTAAATAATTTTGTCAAATTATTTTGAAAAAAGCTTCTTTAAATGAGCCTTAAAACTAAAAATAACTAGATTTGCATTTTTTTTTCAGTTAACATATATTAATTCCCTAGTTATAAATGTTATAAACAAATGTCAACATTTGAATCCTGTCATACACTATTCCATATACAATGTTCAGTGAAATGGGACTGTTTGTATTTTTAGAAGATATTTTAGAAAATATAAAATGTACCTTTTTCTACAAAATTTGGAAATATCGAGACAGTGTATATTACTAAATATGAATATTTTTAAAGTATAACTGCCTCAAAAAGAAAACTTTAAAAATAGTATGATTTTTCTAATTTTGTTGATACTTTGGCTTTCACATACTTTGTATATGCAAAACTATATACTTTATAGACTTTAAGCAAAACTGAGGAGAATGAATTAATGATTGATTTTGAATACTAACTACTTGGAAATGTGATTTATATTTTTGGAAATGATGGAACTGACCTAGGAAATGAACACCAGTGGGATCAAAGTGCTTCTCCATGTGCAATTTTAGTGACTCTTTAATGCCAGAACTCATAAAAATTATTGAGATCAGGAACCTTTAAAATATAAAAGAAATTTATATTAAATAATAATAACAAAAACAAAAATAAAACAAATCCTCAGCAGCACTGATCAAAGAGTAACACATTTTTTACAAGATATTTACAGGATAATCATTATGAACAGGAATCCCAACGTTATCATACATACATTCTGGGGATAAATGGAGAAGGCTTTGAATGTAACTGTTTAAGCTAATTTTAATGTGCAAATTACTAATCATTTGCCTTAAAATATTGCAAAATTTGCATGACAACAAAACAGTCACTTATTAATAAAATGAAGAAAGGTGTATATATTGAAGGAATCCTTTTTAAGAAAGATCTGCAATTGGACGGTATGATGCCAAGTCAAGTCCCTAATAGTGTTACATAAAGCAAAAATACACTGCATCACCTAATGCTACATAGCCATATATAGCTAGACAGATCTGCTGAGGGAATGATAATGCTGCTATATAACAGGCTCACTTGGGGACTGAAGGACACACAAGCACCCTGTCAAGGTGGGAACGTCTCCAGTCCAGTGCTGTCTTTGAGAATTATCCCTCTATACTGTTTGATTTGTACAATATTGCATTTTATTAATGTGCTTTCTCGTAAAATTTTAACTGATATTTACTCTTTTTCAGTGTTCCCAATCTGCCAGTCAATCTACCATCTGCCAATTTCTCCTCTTGCCATCAAACAAGGTACAGTGTAAAATATAATAATGCCAAAAAATATAATAACAATAATAATAATAATAATAATAATAATAATAACAAAGCATGATGATTGTGAATTTATTTGCTATGTATTTTGTTAGGCCATGTAAAACAAATAGGAAAAGCTCTTAGAACAGAGGTGGTGGGGAAAAAATTACTAATTAAATTGGTGAAGAAATACGCACAGATCCAATTAGACAAGCTGATGTCAGGATTAACTCTGTGATTTGATTCCACTGAGAAGTTGTGATGAAGTTGAAATAGTTGTACTGTAAGGAGTCGACTTTTTCATAGCAAATGAAAAATGAGTTAAAAAAATGAACCCAACATGAGTATTGCAGCACATAATTATATATGACAAAATACCATTCATGAATAAAACAACTACATGGTTCCATTTAAGGAAAATAAGGTACATGTATATTATTTGTCTCCACAGTAACCTGCCACCATGGGAGATGGTGAGATGGAGTGTTTTGGCCCGGCGGCCATCTACCTCCGGAAGCCAGATAAGGAGAGGATTGAAGCTCAGAACAAACCTTTTGATGCCAAGACAGCAGTGTTTGTTGCTGAACCTAAGGAGATGTATCTCAAGGGTACACTGAAGAGTAAAGAGGGTGGCAAAGCCACTGTCGAAACTCTGGATCACCAAGTAAGTGAAAAGATTGTTACATCTAATAGAGCCAGTATCCTAAGCAATTAACCTACATAACTTAATATTTGAATGTTTTTCATCACCTTATTTTATAGACTCTCACAGTTAAGGACGATGAGGTCTATCCCATGAATCCTCCCAAATTTGACAAGATTGAGGACATGGCCATGATGACCCACCTCAATGAACCATGTGTGCTGTATAACCTCAAAGAGCGTTACGCAGCATGGATGATCTACGTAAGTCAAACCAAGAATTAATGTTATAATAGAGAAATATAAGAGACTTCAGTGACATGAACTTAAGAACATTTAATTTCACGCTTCCTTCAGACCTACTCAGGGTTGTTCTGCGTCACTGTGAATCCCTACAAGTGGCTCCCAGTGTACGACGCTATCGTTGTTGCTGGATACAGAGGCAAGAAGAGAATTGAAGCTCCACCTCACATCTTCTCCATCTCTGATAACGCCTATCAGTTCATGCTCACTGGTATGAAGTTCTTATCATATTTCTAAATGTTCTATTAACTTTATACGTGGCTGATTGCATTATATAAAATATCTTGTTATTCATTTAGATCGTGAAAACCAGTCAGTCCTGATTACGTAAGTCAAAACCTCTTCCTAAAGTATAATTCCCTAATAATGTGCAGATGCAACTGTAGATATATGCACTTGTATTGAACAGTTGTTCATGCTGGACTCTCCTGTTCTTCCCCCAGTGGAGAATCTGGTGCAGGAAAGACTGTGAACACAAAACGTGTCATTCAGTACTTTGCCATGGTTGCTATGACTACATCGAAGAAGGCAGAGCCTGTTGCTGGCAAAATGCAGGTAAGAGAATCGTTATTATTGCTATATAACAGAATCAGACCTCCGACCCCTCAATAAAAACCTGCATTAAATCACCAGGGTTCACTGGAAGACCAAATTGTTGCAGCCAACCCCCTGCTGGAGGCTTATGGTAATGCCAAGACTGTGAGAAATGACAACTCCTCTCGTTTCGTAAGTAATCCTAACTTGTATGACTACTGAAGTGAATATGTTACAAGATCATTAATGTTAAAATTAAACAGTAATTTAACCATCTCTAAACTTTATAGGGTAAATTTATCAGAATTCATTTTGGACAAACTGGAAAGTTGGCCTCAGCTGATATTGAAACTTGTAAGTTCCATGATTCTTTTTTTCCTGCTAAAATAAAGAACTGCATGCAAGCATGTGAGTATTTATCTTAATGTGACCAGATCTGCTGGAAAAGTCCAGAGTCACCTTCCAGCTGTCTGCTGAGAGGAGCTACCACATTTTCTACCAGCTCATGACTGGACACAAACCAGAGCTGCTTGGTGAGGAATGTCAAAGTCATCATGTTAATAAACACTTTTACTTCATAAAAAAACTAACTAGCCTTAATACAATTTGAATTAATTATTAAACAGAGGCACTGCTCATCACCACCAACCCCTATGACTACCCGATGATCAGCCAGGGTGAAATCACAGTCAAGAGCATCAATGATGTGGAGGAGTTCATCGCCACAGATGTAGGAAGATTTGTTTTTGTTCTAAATTCACAAAAAAATGTGCTCCTTTTAAAGAAACACACAAGTAAGCTCTGCTTTTTATCACACAGACGGCTATTGACATTCTCGGCTTCACTGCTGATGAGAAAATCAACATCTACAAGCTGACCGGTGCTGTGATGCATCATGGCAACATGAAGTTCAAGCAGAAGCAGAGGGAGGAGCAGGCTGAGCCTGATGGCACTGAGGGTATAAATACAATCACAAGATATATCTAGTCTATCCATATATAAAGTACTAGATGTGTGCCATTCTTGACTATTAAGACGATCTTTTTTCACTTCAGTTGCTGATAAAATCGCCTACCTTCTGGGCCTGAACTCAGCTGACATGCTGAAAGCTTTGTGCTACCCCAGAGTCAAAGTCGGAAATGAGTTTGTGACCAAAGGCCAGACTGTACCTCAGGTAATGTGTTGTCGATTAAGATTTAAAAAATGATGATGAGTCATCCTTACACAACTAGAACCCAATGTGTAATATTTTCAGGTGAACAATGCTGTATCGGCTCTCTGCAAGTCCGTCTATGAGAAAATGTTCTTGTGGATGGTCGTCCGTATCAATGAGATGTTGGACACAAAGCAACAAAGACAGTTCTTCATTGGTGTGCTGGACATCGCTGGATTTGAGATCTTTGATGTAAATGATTTTTATTCTCTATGATTTGGTGAATTTTAAGTAGTCCTGGCAATGTCTAATGTACTGACCTCCTGTAACAGTACAACAGCTTGGAGCAGCTCTGCATTAACTTCACAAATGAGAAACTGCAACAGTTTTTCAACCACCACATGTTCGTGCTGGAACAAGAGGAGTACAAGAAAGAAGGTATCGAATGGGAGTTCATTGACTTCGGTATGGACTTGGCTGCCTGCATTGAGCTTATTGAGAAGGTAAGTTGCTGTGCTGTTAGTACTACAATGTGCAAATATCAAGAAAAACAGTAAAATATATAATTTGTTCATAAAGAAAAAATTAAAAGATTCCCCCTTCAGAACACAACCAAATAACACACACATATGCACACCTGAACCGGCTTAGACAGACAGATTTCACAGCAATTTCATCAGGATAGATGTCACAGAGCCTTGTTTTGGAAAAGTGTACTCTTTGAAACGCCTTACATTAAATAAGACTGAGGTGGTGAAGGAAGTGCTGCATCGTATCCTATATATAATTTCCTGTCACTTCACAAGCAATCCAAATCTGTTTACCCATGGAGTCCTTGGTTAAAATGATATATCCTTGAAATTGCACCTTTCTGACATGGATTAAACAGGATCAGGCTTTCCCAGGGCTGATTAGGAGGTGTGGAAAGAAAACTTGGAAAAAATTTGGATGCAAAGTTGAAAACTTGAAGGTGACAAAAGAAATGAGCTGGTGGCAGCCAATACTCCAAGAAAAGACTAGCAAAACTTTTAAAGACTCCATCTTCATACAGATTATGAAAATGTTTAATGCCTTTGTCATGCCGTAAAGAAAATGCTGAATCTAGAAGAGATTAAGGAAACAAATTCTATCAATACAAATTTAACAAATAAGCACCACTGGATTATCAGTATATTAACTGGGTTTTGTTTGAATGGAAGTGTAAAATTGAGCTGATTCAGAGGATATAAAATCTATTTTACACCAAAGGGGTCCAGATGAAGTCATCCAGAAACCTTTTGTATACGTGCAGGCCAATACTATATTTGAAAATTAGTCAGAGCAAAGCCACCTTTGAATCTATATATCTGTAATAGGTTCTTACAGATTCTAGGAGGTTTCCCACCCCATACAAACAAGCTGAAAACAAGCTGATTATTTTGTTTTTCAAAGAATGAAAAAAGTATTTTAGTAGAAACGAAGGAAGTAATTGAAGAAAATTATGGAATTTAAGTAGAATTCTCATTTTACCTGGATTGTTTTTCCATTTAAAGAAAGCAGTACATTGATCCATCTTTGAATATTTGAATTTACGTCAGAATAAAGAGGGGAGAAATTGGAATTTATTAGCAAATCCAAGTTCCTATAATACGTTATATTATTGAAAGTATTCCCACACAACCCCATCATAGGCTTTCTACAACCGTAGGGGATACAGAAACTTGCACTTTTTTTTAGATGGGCTATTAAGGCTTGGTTGAAAGTAGGTAATACTGAGCCCAGGTCTAAGCATTCATTGAACACACCAAGAAGCAGTAGTGCCAAATTATCAATGGCTTTAAAAAAAATTTAAAAAATCACTGGAACACCATCTGGGATCAGTTGCAGTTGTAATGATATTTGAACCACTCTTTAATTTGTAGTATTGGGCATGAATCAGCCTGTCGCTTTAGCTGATATACTGTAACAACAATCTTCTGAGTTTGTCGCCATATTTATAATAAGTAATAGAGGTTAGTAACAATTTACATTCTGCTTTTTTTGTTGAAAGAAAAACAAATTCTGAGAAGGATGTGGGAAGTATTTAATGTATGACTATGATCAAGTTTGATAATAGGTAAAGTTCATTGAGGCAAATTCTGCAACTTCCATATAAAAAAAACTGAAATTAAGTCGGTTAAACAACAAGAATTTGTCAATAGATTTAGAAATGACCAGGCAAAAATCTTTGTCTGATAAATGAAGCATTTTACCATCAACATTACCACCAATTCTTTTGTTGTTCTTATGCTTACCACTAACACTGCAGTGATTACTCATAATAAATATCTGTCACCAACAGCCAATGGGCATCTTCTCCATCCTTGAAGAGGAGTGCATGTTCCCCAAGGCTACAGACGTCACCTTCAAGAACAAGCTTCATGACCAACACCTTGGAAAAAGTAATGTCTTCCAGAAGCCAAAGCCTGCCAAAGGCAAAGCTGAGGCCCACTTCTCTCTGGTGCACTACGCCGGCACTGTGGACTACAACATTTCCGGCTGGTTGGACAAGAACAAGGATCCACTGAATGACTCTGTGGTCCAGCTGTACCAGAAATCAGCAAACAAACTCATGTGCCACCTGTATGCAGCCCATGCCGGTGCTGAAGGTAAGAACACTAATGATTTGAAATTCATTAATAATGGCTGTTAAACATATATATATTCAAACTGTACCAAAATCTGACACATTTAAATAAGTATAGAAAAAGACTGGCTTAAAAAAACCCAGACCAGACTCATTATCACCAGTAATAAATGAATAAAAAGTAATCGTAAAATAAGAGTATAGTAAGATATGAAAAATGATAATTGATTAACTTCAACTTGTCAACAGCTGACACTGGTGGAAAGAAAGGCAAGAAGAAGGGTGGTTCCTTTCAAACTGTGTCTGCTCTGTTCAGGGTGAGAACAACTTAAAGGAGACTATAATCATGTGCAAGGTTCAATGAATACATTCCACAGAATGAGATATTATTTCTAGGTTCATTATAAACAGGTTTAAAATATGAAAAAAAAGCAATCTGCATAAAAGAAGGCAAAGATTTTTTCTAACAAAGTCATGAATGTAAACCTCACAGGAAAACTTGGGCAAGCTGATGACCAACTTGAGGAGCACTCACCCTCACTTTGTGCGTTGCTTGATTCCTAATGAGTCCAAGACTCCAGGTGGGTCTTTTATTTTCTAATGTTTTGATTAATAAATGCACAGAAAAAAATAACATCTCTGACTGTAAGAACTGTTACTCACATTTAGGTATACAAAATTTCTTATAGAATTAATTTATATGCTCTTCTGGTAATACAAGCTGGATCTTGAAAAGCATAAAAATTTCTATCCTAGGTCTGATGGAGAATTTCCTGGTCATCCACCAGCTGAGGTGTAACGGTGTGCTGGAGGGTATCAGAATCTGCAGAAAGGGATTCCCCAGCAGGATTCTCTATGGTGACTTCAAGCAGAGGTATATAGCGAATCACACTGTTTATAGAAATATGATTTACGATGAGCATCATCTCATGGGTTGTGGAGTGAGAAATGAAAATGAATCAAAGATTGGTGAGAATATATAAATGTTTCACTTTTCCACTTTCAGATACAAAGTCTTAAATGCCAGTGTGATCCCAGAGGGACAGTTTATTGACAACAAGAAAGCTTCAGAGAAACTCTTGGGCTCAATTGATGTAGATCATACCCAGTACAAGTTTGGACACACCAAAGTAAGTAGATGTCTGATTTAAAAGAAGATTAGATATTTACATTTTGTACATAATATATTGCTTAGAAAGTTATAGTATACAGTATTATATATAAAAATATCCAGAAACTAAGTGCAACTAGGAATCTAAAAGAATATTGCTTAGCTTTTCTACAAGAACCAAAGCCAATCTAAGTACAGGTTATTACTGTATGTAGACAATTTCCTTTGATTTATTTTCTGGTGTACAGACTCAAATTTCAAATCTCTCTAAACAAATTTTCAGGTTTTCTTCAAAGCTGGTCTACTGGGTACCCTTGAAGAAATGCGAGATGAAAAACTAGCAAATCTGGTGACAATGACTCAAGCTTTGTGCCGTGGCTTCCTCATGAGGAGGGAGTTTGTTAAGATGATGGAGAGGAGGTAAATTTATATAAATCAAACACTACAAATGCTTGTGGAACTGAAAAGGATCCCCTTAAATTTATTTACTACAAATTCAATCAGGTTATGATAAATGACTCAAACAACTGGAATATGTCTCTTTAACAGAGAGTCCATCTACAGTATTCAATACAACATCCGCTCATTTATGAATGTGAAACACTGGCCATGGATGAAGCTGTACTTCAAGATCAAACCTCTTCTCAAGAGCGCAGAGACTGAGAAGGAAATGGTTGCCATGAAGGAGGACTTTGAGAAAATGAAGGAGGACTTGGCAAAGGCACTGGCCAAGAAGAAAGAACTGGAAGAGAAAATGGTGTCTCTGCTACAGGAGAAAAATGATCTGCAACTCCAAGTATCATCTGTAAGTATTTCAAACAGAGCTGACAGTGTTTAATGGAATTTGGATGACAATAATTACATTAAAACAATCACAACAGGAAACTGAGAATCTTGCTGATGCTGAGGAAAGATGTGAGGGGCTCATCAAGAGCAAGATCCAGCTTGAAGCTAAACTCAAAGACACAAATGAGAGACTGGAGGATGAGGAGGAAATCAATGCTGAGCTGACTGCCAAGAAGAGGAAACTGGAGGATGAGTGCTCTGAGCTGAAGAAGGACATTGATGACCTTGAGCTCACCTTGGCCAAAGTGGAAAAGGAGAAACATGCCACTGAGAACAAGGTTGAACTTAATTAAGTGAAGCATATAGTGTACTTTCATAATAAGAAAATACAAACATAACATTATCATAATGCTCTGTGACAGGTCAAGAACCTGACTGAGGAGATGGCTTCTCAGGATGAGAGCATTGCTAAGCTCACTAAAGAGAAGAAAGCCCTCCAAGAGGCTCACCAGCAGACTCTGGATGATCTCCAGGCAGAAGAAGACAAAGTCAACACCCTGACCAAAGCAAAAACAAAGCTTGAGCAACAAGTTGATGATGTAAGACATAAGTTGTCTGTTTTTAACAAAATATGTATATTTGTTATGGATTGTTATAGATTGTGAAAATGTAACATTCTGACATACACAGCTTGAGGGTTCTCTGGAGCAAGAGAAGAAACTCCGTATGGATCTGGAGAGAGCCAAGAGGAAGCTTGAGGGTGATTTGAAACTGGCCCAAGAGTCCATAATGGACCTGGAGAATGACAAACAGCAGTCTGATGAAAAGATCAAGAAGTGAGTGTAAAATAACATTTATATATTAGTACAGATGAACAGAAGTACAGATGTCTTGAAAAAATATTTCAAAAAACAGGAAAGACTTTGAAGTTAGTCAGCTTCTGAGCAAGATTGAAGATGAACAGTCCCTGGGTGCTCAACTTCAGAAGAAGATCAAAGAACTCCAGGTACTAATGAGATTGAAAGCATCTTGAATGTTGAAACAAGGACATTTGTTCTGACCAGACTAACTTTTTTAATCTTAGGCACGCATTGAGGAGCTGGAAGAGGAAATTGAGGCTGAACGTGCAGCTCGGGCTAAAGTTGAGAAGCAGAGGGCTGACCTCTCCAGGGAACTTGAGGAGATCAGTGAAAGGCTTGAGGAAGCTGGAGGTGCCACTGCTGCTCAGATTGAGATGAGCAAGAAGCGTGAAGCTGAGTTCCAGAAACTGCGTCGCGATCTGGAAGAGTCCACTCTGCAGCATGAAGCCACGGCTGCTGCACTTCGCAAGAAACAAGCTGACAGTGTTGCTGAGCTTGGAGAGCAGATCGACAACCTTCAGCGTGTCAAACAGAAGCTGGAGAAGGAAAAGAGTGAATATAAAATGGAGATCGATGACCTCTCTAGTAACATGGAAGCTGTTGCCAAAGCAAAGGTATCTTGTTCCTTGCGAAGTCCATCTATTAATGGATTCTTACGTCTTATAGCAGAGTGCTGAGATAAACAGTAATGATAAAAATTACTCTAATATTTCTATTTCCTATTACGATATAGGGCAACCTAGAGAAGATGTGCCGCACCCTTGAGGACCAACTGAGTGAACTCAAAACCAAAAGTGATGAGAATGTCCGTCAACTAAATGACATTAACACACAGAAGGCAAGATTTCAGACTGAAAATGGTGAGTATTTCAATCTAAGATACAATTAAAATTTTTATGTGTAACACGCAGCTAACGTCCAATGCTTGGTGACAGGCGAACTCAGCCGGCAACTGGAAGAGAAAGATGCACTTGTTTCCCAGCTAACAAGAGGAAAACAAGCTTACACTCAGCAGATTGAAGAACTCAAGAGAATAATTGAGGAGGAAGTGAAGGTAAATAGTGAAACTAAATTAATCTGTCCAGTCCATTAGTGTGCTTTATGGAGTAGTGTCATTGTAAACCGAAAATCAACTCTTCACTTCAGGCCAAGAATGCCCTGGCTCATGCTGTTCAATCAGCTCGTCATGACTGTGATCTGCTCAGAGAGCAGTTTGAGGAAGAGCAGGAGGCCAAGGCGGAGCTTCAGCGTGGAATGTCCAAGGCAAACAGTGAAGTGGCTCAGTGGAGAACCAAATATGAGACTGATGCCATCCAGCGTACTGAGGAGCTTGAGGAGTCCAAGTAAATTCATAATGCAATGACAAACAGTTGTGTCCAAACAAATAATCAACATCACAGCCGCATGTATACCCCATTGCTGATTGACTTCCTTATAGGAAAAAACTTGCTCAGCGTCTACAAGAGGCAGAGGAATCTATTGAAGCTGTGAACTCCAAATGTGCTTCCTTGGAGAAGACCAAGCAGAGACTGCAGGGTGAAGTGGAGGACCTCATGATCGATGTTGAGAGAGCCAATGCTCTGGCAGCAAATCTTGACAAGAAGCAGAGGAACTTTGACAAGGTGAACATCTGTTGACAAAAATCCATCAAACTGACACAAGCATGAAGTTTACATGATCTTTTTTATAATGACATTTAGGTCTTGGCAGAATGGAAGCAGAAGTATGAGGAAGGTCAGGCTGAATTGGAGGGAGCTCAGAAAGAAGCTCGCTCTCTCAGCACTGAGCTCTTTAAGATGAAGAACTCATATGAGGAAGCTCTTGACCATCTGGAGACTCTGAAAAGGGAGAACAAGAACCTCCAGCGTATGTTACAAAGAAATATACATGCAAATTCTTAATACCCATAAAATAGAAACAAACAAACAAGAAAGTTTTCTCTTCTGCAGAGGAAATCTCTGACCTGACTGAGCAGATTGGGGAGACTGGAAAAACCATCCATGAGCTGGAGAAAGCAAAGAAGACAGTGGAAACTGAGAAATCAGAAATCCAAACTGCTCTTGAAGAAGCTGAGGTAACTATGCATGCAACTGAAACAAGCAGAAAATAAAGTAAAATTGGATCTACATTACATAATTTAACAATCAACTTATTTCTTTAGGGTACACTTGAACATGAAGAGTCTAAGATCCTCCGTATCCAGCTTGAGCTTAACCAGGTTAAGAGTGAGATTGACAGGAAACTAGCTGAGAAGGATGAAGAGATGGAGCAGATCAAGAGAAACAGCCAGAGGGTAATTGAATCCATGCAGACCACTTTAGATTCTGAGGTTAGAAGCAGGAATGATGCTCTGAGGGTCAAGAAGAAGATGGAGGGAGATCTCAATGAAATGGAGATTCAGCTGAGCCATGCCAACCGTCAGGCTTCTGAGGCCCAGAAACAGCTCAGGAATGTCCAAGGACAGCTCAAGGTCTTCCTTCATCTTTTTCTTTGATTTACAACAAAAGTTTTAAAAAGTGTGATATGAACGATCTAATCAAACTGATAACCATTTTCACATCAGGATGCCCAACTACACCTTGATGAGGCTGTCAGAGGCCAGGAAGACATGAAGGAGCAGGTGGCCATGGTGGAGCGCAGGAATAACCTGATGCTGGCAGAGATTGAGGAGCTGAGAGCTGCACTGGAGCAGACAGAAAGAGGACGCAAAGTGGCTGAACAGGAGCTGGTCGATGCCAGTGAGCGTGTGGCATTGCTGCATTCTCAGGTAGAGAGGATCTACTAGATGTTGTGACACTGATCTTTACAGTATATTTTCTTTGATGTTTTGTGACAAAAACACCAAATGTCACTTTGTTACCCCTTTGGACAGAATACCAGCCTGATCAACACCAAGAAGAAGCTTGAGGCTGATCTGGTTCAGGTCCAAGGTGAGGTGGATGACACCATCCAGGAGGCCAGGAATGCTGAAGAAAAGGCCAAGAAAGCAATCACAGATGTAAGTCTTCAAGAACATAGATTTGCCAGTGACATTTACAAATGTATGCAAAGTAAACCTGACACTTTCATGACTCATACACTAGGCTGCTATGATGGCTGAGGAGCTGAAGAAAGAGCAGGACACCAGTGCTCATCTGGAGAGGATGAAGAAGAACCTTGAGGTTACAGTCAAAGATCTGCAGCACCGTCTGGATGAGGCTGAGAGCCTTGCGATGAAGGGTGGAAAGAAGCAGCTCCAGAAACTGGAGTCTAGGGTATTCCACAGTCTTTAAACACAGGATACAGCTCAAACATATTTTTTAGAAGATTTTCCACAAATTAATTGTCTGATCTAGGTGCGTGAACTGGAGAGTGAGGTCGAAGCTGAGCAGAGACGTGGGGCTGAATCCATTAAAGGAGTCCGTAAATATGAGAGGAGAGTGAAGGAGCTCACCTACCAGGTACTAAATATAGTTGCCAATATGTAGCACATATAAACAGGAACTAAATCAACCAAAATATACATAAACACCAATCTCTACAGACTGAAGAGGATAAGAAGAACGTGATTAGACTGCAGGACCTGGTGGACAAACTGCAGCTGAAAGTGAAGGCCTACAAGAGGCAGGCTGAGGAAGCTGTAAGTTTACAACCTACACTCGTCATTCACACAGGGCATCACAACAATCATGGGGATTTTTGTTTTTTGTTTTTTGCTTCATTTAAAAGACACTAAATTGGGTGTTTCTTGGTGATCACAGGAGGAGCAGGCCAACACTCACCTGTCCAGGTACAGAAAAGTGCAGCATGAGATGGAGGAAGCTCAGGAGCGTGCTGACATTGCTGAGTCCCAGGTCAACAAGCTGAGAGTCAAGAGCAGAGAGGCTGGAAAGGTGAGGCGCAGTCATCTTGTTTTTTTTTAATAATTCCTAACATGCTCTTTTCATAAAAACAAGCTTCACTTAACAATTCAGAGATTTCTTCTAATTGTACTTATTTAATCTTTTTCAAAGGGCAAAGAAGAATAAAGTGGAGACCAACCAGGCACCAACAAGCAAGCATAAAATATGACTGACTTGTGATGTCTTAAATTTTATTTTAAATAAATCATGCAAATTCAATCCTGACTTTGAACCGTTTTGTGAAAATAACACATCTGCTTAGAAGCAACACTTATCCTATATGTTATCCTGTTCCCCAACACAACTGGAATGCACCTACATACAGTAAATAGACTTGAAACAATAAACTCCACATAGGCATGTTAAAAAATGGGACACAGAGGTACTGAATCTCTCCGAGGTAACAAAATTATTATGGCCTAGTTCCGGCCCACAAACTACATGGGATGACAACCCTTAAGTACACTTTAAGTAAGTCAGCCTTTATTGGTCACACATACATTACTGCACAGTGAAATTCTTTATTCTTCGCATATCCCAGCTTCTTGTAGTAGGCTGGGGTCAGAGTGCAGGGTCAGACATTTTTTATGGCGCCCCTGGAGCAGACAGGGTTAAGGGCCTTGCTCAAGGGCCCAAAAGCAGCAACCTGGCGGAGCAGGGGCTAGAACCTCCGATCTTCTGATCCGTAACTCAGAGCCTTAACACACTGAGCCACCACTGCCTAGTCACTGCCTTTATGAAACATACTTAAACGTCTAAAAACAATTCAAAGCAACCATCCTTTAAAATAGTGTTATTATGATTTAACAGCGGCACAAGTAGGACAACAGAACCACATCTTTGCCAAAAGTGGCCAACATCCAGGTGCTATCTGGGCTAGCTATACACACACCACTACATGTTGATGCACCAACACACAAAAAAACTAACTAGTTATAATACAGTTTAAATGTCTAGATACCCATGCAAACAAAAGTAAACTTGTGCACATTAAATTCTATGGACATTGTCTAAATGGGTGATTTTTGATTTCTGAATTTTTTTATTCTATGAAACAGACACAGCAGGATAATGAATTGAGTTTAAAGGACCAACAAGGTGGAAACTGAGACTATACATTACATTAAGATTAAGGTGTTCTTTTCATTTAAAGTTACTTTATGAGATGGAGGAAGCTCAGGAGCGTGCTGAGTCCCAGGTCAACAAGCTGAGAGTCAGGAGCAGAGATGCTGGAGTCACTGTCATCTTTTTCTTAGTTTTCATAATTTCTAACATGCATTTTCATTTAAAAAAATAATAATAATTTAACAACAAGGCACCAAGAAGCAAAAATAAAATATGACTGGCTTGTGATGAATTTAATTTTGTTATAAGTAAATAATGCAAATGTTATCCTGACTTTGAGCTGTTTTGTGAAAATACAGTAACACACACTGCATAGAAGCAACACTGTAAAGCTAAACTGAGAAAGGAGTAAACAGAGAAAGCAGAAGCAATACTGTAAATCTAGGTTAATAATGGCAACGTATCCTGTTCCACAATACAACTGGAATGCACCTTCATAAATATCAGAAATTTGGAGCATATATTTTTTTCCGATTGCTTCTTTCAAGGCTTGGTACAAGAAGAATGTCAACAAATGCATACTGTAGGTACGCAAACTCAAGCTATAACTACACACCCAATTCAACTATAAGCAACCAACAATATTATGCCTACGTCAAGATTTTACATTTCATTTGATTAATGCCAGATAATATATTTGAGATAACATTCTCTTTCGGATAATGTGTAAAAGCATGCAAGTGCATTTCTACTATAAAAGCCTTGTTGCGTTTGTTTGTTTTATTTTTGTTGATAAATACATTTTTATACCTATTTGGTCTATCAAAAAGACAACTATTCAGAAACCGTCTTGTAACCGGCACTATATTTTAAGTCACATTACAGTAAGTCCAATGTGTTTTTAATGTTACTTTGAAGTTATATTTAATTTTATTTAAGCTTCTTTATGGTTACACCCACAACTCATTTTTTTTTTCTTAAAACATTTCAAAAAGAAAATATATTGTAACATCATGATCATTTTAAGTACAACTTTTAAAAACTGCATTAAAAGGAAAAAGTACTTTTTAAGTTTACACTAGATTGAATAAACAAGGAGACTTACTTTGAAGATGACAGCAACCGGGAGCTCTTATGTAGCATAACTAACCTTATTTAGACTGCAATATGAAGTGCACAAAATTCTGGAAGCCCACCACAGACCACTAGTTGGTTTCTATATTTGTATTTATTTCTAATAGGAACATTCTGCTTGTAATATTCAGTTTCAGCATTTCATTGTATGAATCCAAATAATCACTTCTAAATTTCAATGCCTTGTATATCAACTGCCAAAGCATATTATCTTTCTTTGGGAAAAAAAATGTTATGGTCAGCCATTGGTAACTAATCTTATACTAAAATTTGTGCCATTTTAATTTGATACTGCACTGGCATGAAACAGCACTAAATGTTAGATCCCTTAAATATTGCTGTGTGTGCAAGTCATCTGAGCATCTAAAGAGATTTTGTCAAAATATTTGGAAAACAAGCTTCTTTAAATGGAACGTAAAGCTTAATGCTTTTTCAGATAACTGTTTTCCATTGTTTAAGTCACAAACCTCCACTTCACAAATTCTGCCAGACAATATCCGCTGATGTTGGTGGGAGCTTTTATGTCCTATTCAATGAAATTTGTATTTGTCTTTTTAGAAAAGCTCGAAATATACAAATGTACCTTTTCTATGAAATGCTGAGATATTGAGTCACCGTGGACATTAACATTTTTAACAGAAATCATTTTTTTAAAAATACTTTAAAAAATTATTTAAAAAATTACAAATCTCCAAAATTTGATTGATTTTTGATTTTCTTTCACATTAAATTAATTAATGCTTTTTTTTCCAAACAAAAACGTATATATACATGACTGGTTTTACTCAAAATTGAGAATAATGAACTAATGATTGATTTTGAATACTGAATACTTTCAGATGTAATTTATATTTTTGGAAATGATGGCACTGACCTTGGAAATGAACACCAGTGGGATCAGAGTGCTTTTCCATGTCTGATTTTAGTGACTCCTCAATGCCAGAACTCATTAAAAATGACTGGGCTCAGAAACCATTAAAACATTACTAAATAAATAGTACATAAATTAAAAACAACTACAAGAATTAAAATAAAAACCACAGTAAATCTATTTCAAAAGTAAGATATTTTTACATGGTAATTAAGAGAAAGAGCAATTCAAAATTTATCAGAAATATATAGAAAAAAGCTTAAGTGTAAATATTTAAGCTCATTTTGACATATAACCTGATAATACACTGCACTGAAAAATTGCTGTTATTTTGACTGTTTTGCATAACAACAACAACAATACATAAGATTCAAATAAAGAAAATTTTATATATTGAAGAAATACTTTTAAGAAGCATCAGCCATTGGCACTGTATGACACCAAGTCATGTCCTTAATAGTGTTACATAAAGCAAAAATACACTGCATCAACTAATGCCACATGACCATATACAGCTAGACAGATCTGCTGAGTGAATGATAATGCTGCTATATAACAGACTCACTCAGGAACTGCGGGATCCTCAAGCACCCTGCCAAGGTGGGAACTTCTCCTGTTCAGTGCTGTGTTTGAGAATTATTTTTACGTACTCTTTAATTTCTAAAATCATGCATTTTATTCATGTATTTGCAATGAATATTTACTCTTTTTTTTTAGTGTTCCCAATCTGCCAGCCAATCTACCATAATTTCTCCTCGTGCCATCAAACAAGGTACAGTTTTAATAATCATAATGATTGATATGTATTTATTTACTGGGTATTTTTTAGGTGATGTCTAAAATTGCAGGGTGATCTCATTTAAGAAAATAGAATTTTTGCAGGAAGAAAAAACATAAGATTTGTGACTATTATCTTTCCATGAGTTTTGCACCACACGCACGGACAAATATATATTGTGTGTGTGTGTGTGTGTGTGTGTGTGTGTGTGTGTGTGTGTGTGTGTGTGTGTGTATAAAATATAAAAAAATATGTATAAATTAAAACAACTACATGGTTCCATTTAAGTAAAATAAGGTACAGTTATATTATTTGTCTCCACAGTAACCTGCCACCATGGGAGATGGTGAGATGGAGTGTTTTGGCCCGGCGGCCGTCTACCTCCGGAAGCCGGAAAGAGAGAGGATTGAAGCTCAGAACAAACCTTTTGATGCCAAGTCAGCAGTGTTTGTTGCTGAACCTAAGGAGATGTATCTCAAGGGTACACTGAAGAGTAAAGAGGGTGGCAAAGCCACTGTCGAAACTCTGGATCACCAAGTAAGTGAAAAGATTGTTACATCTAATAGAGCCAGTATCCTAAGCAATTAACCTACATAACTAACCATTTGAATGAACCTTATTTTATAGACTCTTATAGTTAAGGAGGACGACGTCTACCCCATGAATCCTCCCAAATTTGACAAGATTGAGGACATGGCCATGATGACCCACCTCAATGAACCATGTGTGCTGTATAACCTCAAAGAGCGTTACGCAGCATGGATGATCTACGTAAGTCAAACCAAGAATTAATGTTATAATAGAGAAATATAAGAGACTTCAGTGACATGAACTTAAGAACATTTAATTTCACGCGTCCTTCAGACCTACTCAGGGTTGTTCTGCGTCACTGTGAATCCCTACAAGTGGCTCCCAGTGTACGACGCTATCGTTGTTGCTGGATACAGAGGCAAGAAGAGGATTGAAGCTCCACCTCACATCTTCTCCATCTCTGATAACGCCTATCAGTTCATGCTCACTGGTATGAAGTTCTTATCATATTTCTAAATGTTACATTCACTTTATACAGTACATAGCTGATTGCATTATATAAAATGTTTAATTTGTTATTCTGTTATTCCTTTAGATCGTGAGAACCAGTCAGTCCTGATTACGTGAGTTAAAACCTTTATAATTCCCTAATAATGGTGCAGATGCATCTCTAAATATATGCACTTGTATTGAACAGTTGTTCATGCTGGACTCTCCTGTTCTCCCCCCAGTGGAGAATCTGGTGCAGGAAAGACTGTGAACACAAAACGTGTCATTCAGTACTTTGCCATGGTTGCTATGACTACACAAAAGAAGGCAGAGCCTGTTGCTGGCAAAATGCAGGTAAGAGAATCGTTATTATTGCTATATAACAGAATCAGACCTCCGACCCCTCAATAAAAACCTGCATTAAATCACCAGGGTTCACTGGAAGACCAAATTGTTGCAGCCAACCCCCTGCTGGAGGCTTATGGTAATGCCAAGACTGTGAGAAATGACAACTCTTCCCGTTTTGTAAGTTCATACATACTAGATGTACAAATCATGGACTGCATTATCATATACATTCTGCAAATATATGTCTATAATGCTATAATGTTTAATTTAATTTACAGGGTAAATTCATCAGAATCCATTTTGGCCAAACTGGCAAGCTGGCCTCAGCTGATATTGAAACATGCAAGTATTAACAACTATGAATATCCTTAATTATAAGTGAATCAAACAAGATTAAAATCACATCAAAGTAAAGTGTGAAATTCTACTTACTAATGGAGAAGCCATACATATGAAATGATGATGGTAAACACCACAAGGACCATAGGTAAAATACAAGCTTAAAGCTTTTATAATTTCAAAACATTGAAGATGTAAGTACAAAAAAAAATACAACTTACAAAAATTGTTGAACCCAGAATACAAAGGTGCAGACACACCAGGCAAAACCATTTATTTTATTGTCGCAATTACAGGTATTATAAAATAAACATGAGACACTGCTTAACAAAATGAATATGTGCCAACAGATCTGCTGGAAAAGTCTAGAGTCACTTTCCAGCTGTCTGCTGAGAGAAGCTACCACATTTTCTACCAGCTTATGACTGGACACAAACCAGAGCTGCTTGGTAAGAATACACGAAACCAAAATGTTATATATATATATATATATATATATATATATATATATATATATATATATATATATATATACATAATACTTACAATTTTTCCACAGAGGCACTGCTCATCACCACCAACCCCTTTGACTACCCAATGATCAGCCAGGGTGAAGTCACCGTCAAAAGCATCAATGATGTGGAAGAGTTCATCGCCACAGATGTAATCACAATTTTATTACATTTGTGTGACAACATGTATGTATGAAAAATGTATGGTTTACCATCGTTTGTCATTTTCCACTTATTTTCTTTACACAGACGGCTATTGACATTCTCGGCTTCACTGCTGATGAGAAAATCAACATCTACAAGCTGACCGGTGCTGTGATGCATCATGGCAACATGAAGTTCAAGCAGAAGCAGAGGGAGGAGCAGGCTGAGCCTGATGGCACTGAGGGTACACTTAGAAATATTCTCAAGATTTATTCATGACAAGCAGCTAAATTATAAACTAATAAGATGGTTTTCTTGACTTCAGTTGCTGATAAAATCGCCTACCTCTTTGGCCTGAACTCAGCTGACATGCTGAAAGCTTTGTGCTACCCCAGAGTCAAAGTCGGAAATGAGTTTGTGACCAAAGGCCAGACTGTACCTCAGGTAATGTGTTGTTGATTAAGATTAAAAAAAATGATGATGAGTCATCCTTACACAACTAGAACCCAATGTGTAATATTTTCAGGTGAACAATGCTGTATCGGCTCTCTGCAAGTCCGTCTATGAGAAAATGTTCTTGTGGATGGTCGTCCGTATCAATGAGATGTTGGACACAAAGCAACAAAGACAGTTCTTCATTGGTGTGCTGGACATCGCTGGATTTGAGATCTTTGATGTAAATGATTTTTATTCTCTATGATTTGGTGAATTTTAAGTAGTCCTGGCAATATCTAATGTACTGACCTCCTGTAACAGTACAACAGCTTGGAGCAGCTCTGCATTAACTTCACAAATGAGAAACTGCAACAGTTTTTCAACCACCACATGTTCGTGCTGGAACAAGAGGAGTACAAGAAAGAAGGTATCGAATGGGAGTTCATTGACTTCGGCATGGACTTGGCTGCCTGCATTGAGCTTATTGAGAAGGTAAGAGATTTGTTACCTTCCTAGAATATACAATATTATATTGTAGCATAATAAGGACATAGTGATTTTTTAAAATAAACATTCTTTGTTTACATTCTACTTACTGTAGAATGTAAACAAAGAATAATTGTTTACATTCTACAGTAAAATACTTCCTAAAAATAAATTCTTCCATAAGAATGGATAGAATTTCTCCCATTATAATGAGTATAATAAGTAATTAAGTTAAATAACAAGAAATCATCAACAGACGTAGAAAGGAACACAGAAAAATCGTTCTGCACTAAAACAGGTTACTATCAACATTTTTTATTAAATATTCTTATGATAAATACTTTTGCTGCAGTTATTATTCATTATACAAATCTGTCACCAATAGCCAATGGGCATCTTCTCCATCCTTGAAGAGGAGTGCATGTTCCCCAAGGCTACAGACGTAACCTTCAAGAACAAGCTTCATGACCAGCATCTTGGAAAAAGTAATATTTTCCAGAAGCCAAAGCCTGCCAAAGGCAAAGCTGAGGCCCACTTCTCTCTGGTGCACTACGCCGGCACTGTGGACTACAACATTACCGGCTGGTTGGACAAGAACAAGGATCCACTGAACGACTCTGTGGTCCAGCTGTACCAGAAATCAGCAAACAAACTCATGTGCCACCTGTATGCAGCCCATGCCGGTGCTGATGGTAAAATTACACCGACATTTTCAACTTCATTTATGATGGCTATTAAAAATAAACTATTCAGACTGTATCAATAGCTGAAAAATCTGAGATATTTAAATAATTATACGATAATAATTCATTTAGATAATCGATTAATATTAAATAATTATTCTATAAGTATAGAAAAAGACTAGACTATAAAAAAACTAACTCATCATCTCCAGTAAATAAAGAATACAAATGTAAAAATAAATGAAGTAGTAAGAGAAAGTAAATTATAAAAAATAATAACTGACTGATTTCAACTTGTCAACAGCTGACACTGGTGGAAAGAAAGGCAAGAAGAAGGGTGGTTCCTTCCAAACTGTGTCTGCTCTGTTCAGGGTGAGAACAACTTAAAAGAAAAACTATGATCATGTGCAAGGTTCAGTGGATAAATTCCACAGAAGGAAATGCTGATTTACTTAGTGTATTATGACTTAGGTTCATTATAACAAATAAAAAACAGCATAAAAATAGCCAACAGAATGTCTAACAAAGTCATGAATGTAAACCTCACAGGAAAACTTGGGCAAGCTGATGACCAACTTGAGGAGCACTCACCCTCACTTTGTGCGTTGCTTGATTCCTAATGAGTCCAAGACTCCAGGTAGGTCTTTTATTTTCTAATATTTTGATTAATAAATGCAAAGAAAAATTTGCATCCCTGACTGTAAGAACTGTTACTCACATTTTACCATTAACCGGGAAACCCTAGGTCTGATGGAGAACTTCCTGGTCATCCACCAGCTGAGGTGTAACGGTGTGCTGGAGGGTATCAGAATCTGCAGAAAGGGATTCCCCAGCAGGATTCTCTATGGTGACTTCAAGCAGAGGTATATAGCGAATCACACTGTTTATAGAAATATGATTTACGATAATTATAGAACACCTGAAAAATACAATTTGCTTTGTCACATGGGTTGTGGAATGAGAAAGAAAAATAGAGCAATGATTGGTGAGAATATATACATATTTGTTCTGTAATACATGTTTCACTTTTCCACTTTCAGATACAAAGTCTTGAATGCCAGTGTGATCCCAGAGGGACAGTTCATTGATAACAAGAAAGCTTCAGAGAAACTCTTGGGTTCAATTGATGTAGATCATACCCAGTACAAGTTTGGACACACCAAAGTAAGTAGTTGTCTACCCAAAAAATTATTAATGAAATATACATAGAGAGAGAGAGAGAGAGAGAGAGAGAGAGAGAGAGTGAAAGTAAAAAAAAAATGTGCAATTGAAGAAACTTTAAAGGAAGGCCTTTCTTTAACTTCACAAGAACCAGGTAAAAATTGACCACAGGTTGTTATGCACTTTGTTCCCTTTGATTTATTTTCTGGGGCGGAGACTCATGTTTCGAATCTCTCTAAACAAATCTGCAGGTGTTCTTCAAAGCTGGTCTACTGGGTACCCTTGAAGAGATGCGAGATGAGAAACTGGCAAATCTGGTGACAATGACTCAAGCTTTGTGCCGTGGTTTCCTCATGAGAAGGGAGTTTGTTAAAATGATGGAGAGGAGGTAGGTTTAGATTTATATCAATTACACACTGATATAGTACAATTATTTAATAAAATGCAATATCTGGTTGCATTAAATGAGTCAAAACAACTGGAATATGTCTCGTTACCAGAGAGTCCATCTTCAGTATTCAATACAACATCCGCTCATTCATGAATGTGAAAACCTGGCCATGGATGAAGCTGTACTTCAAGATCAAACCTCTTCTCAAGAGTGCAGAGACTGAGAAGGAAATGGCTGCCATGAAGGATAACTTTGAGAAAATGAAAGAGGACCTGGCAAAGGCACTGGCCAAGAAGAAAGAACTGGAGGAGAAGATGGTGTCTCTGCTACAGGAGAAAAATGATCTGCAACTCCAAGTATCATCTGTAAGTATTTCAAACAAAGTTTACCCATTTTTAATAGACTTTGGATGATATCAATTACACAAACAATATTCACAATAACAGGAAACTGAGAATCTTGCTGATGCTGAGGAAAGGTGTGAGGGGCTCATCAAGAGCAAGATCCAGCTTGAAGCTAAACTCAAAGAGTCAAATGAGAGACTGGAGGATGAGGAGGAAATCAATGCTGAGCTGACTGCCAAGAAGAGGAAACTGGAGGATGAGTGCTCTGAGCTGAAGAAGGACATTGATGACCTGGAGCTCACCTTGGCCAAAGTGGAAAAAGAGAAACATGCCACTGAGAACAAGGTTTTATGCAATGCATAAATACAATGCACTGCAAATTCAAATATGCAAATTTAAACACTTATAAAATATACTAAAGTGCATATTTCTGCACTAAACATGCAAGGAAAAGTAAACCCTATTATGTACAAAAAATATTTAAAACAAAATGTATCTATAATAACCAAACCAATTGCACATTGCTCTGAAATTTCTTTGCTCAGGTCAAGAACCTTACTGAGGAGATGGCATCTTTAGATGAGAGCATTGCCAAACTCACAAAGGAAAAGAAAGCCCTCCAAGAGGCTCACCAGCAAACTCTGGATGATCTCCAGGCAGAGGAAGACAAAGTCAACACCCTGACCAAAGCAAAAACCAAGCTTGAGCAACAAGTTGATGATGTATGACTTGAACTAATTACTGTGCAATACTTTATAAATGTTTAATGTAACTGTTCAGATGTAAATAATTTTTTTCCCACACAGCTTGAAGGTTCTCTGGAACAAGAGAAAAAACTCCGTATGGACCTTGAGAGAGCCAAGAGGAAGCTTGAGGGTGATTTGAAACTGGCCCAAGAATCCATAATGGACTTGGAAAATGACAAGCAGCAGTCTGATGAAAAGATTAAAAAGTGAGTGTGAAATTAATTTGATGTACTAGCAACAAAGGATAGATGGCTTGAAAAATTATTAACCTTACTCTCGTGTCTTTTCTGACTTCCTAAAAACAGAAAAGACTTTGAAGTAAGTCAGCTTCTGAGCAAAATTGAAGATGAACAGTCCCAGGGTGCTCAACTTCAAAAGAAGATCAAAGAACTCCAGGTAATAATGTGATTTAAAATGTCATGACTGTAAATGTCATGACTGTAAGCTCTGCAAGGTAATTTATTTAAACAAGACTAACTTTTTACGCCTCAGGCTCGTATCGAGGAGCTGGAAGAGGAAATTGAGGCTGAACGTGCAGCTCGGGCTAAAGTTGAGAAGCAGAGAGCTGATCTCTCCAGGGAACTTGAGGAGATCAGTGAAAGGCTTGAGGAAGCAGGAGGTGCCACTGCTGCTCAGATTGAGATGAACAAGAAGCGTGAAGCTGAGTTCCAGAAAATGCGTCGCGACCTGGAAGAGGCCACTCTGCAGCATGAAGCCACGGCTGCTGCACTTCGCAAGAAACAAGCTGATAGTGTTGCTGAGCTTGGAGAGCAGATCGACAACCTTCAGCGTGTCAAACAGAAGCTGGAGAAGGAAAAGAGTGAATATAAAATGGAGATTGATGACCTTTCTAGTAACATGGAAGCTGTTGCCAAAGCAAAGGTATTGGAAATTATGACAGTATAAGCATGGTTACATTTTTCAATCATGAATTGTCTTCAGGTGTCGAGTCAGCAGGTAATTTGAGTCAATACACTTACACAGACAACATCTTATATACCATGTGGTTCTCTTTCCAGGCTAACTTGGAAAAGATGTGCCGAACTCTAGAAGATCAGCTGAGTGAAATCAAGGCTAAGAATGATGAACATGTTCGTCAACTGAATGATATAAGTGCACATAAAGCACGTCTTCAGGCAGAAAATGGTAAATTAAATACCAATACACCACAAAATCCTGCTACACTGTGTGTTTGATTTTGTTACCAATATACCCAATCATATTTAAGGTGAATTTAGCCGTCAGTTGGAGGAGAAAGAAGCACTTGTTTCTCAGATGACCAGGGGAAAACAAGCATACACACAGCAGATTGAGGAACTCAAAAGACAAATTGAGGAGGAAGTCAAGGTAATTAGAAAGATAGATAGATAGATAGATAGATAGATAGATAGATCTTGTTTAAGAGGTGACATTTGAACACATTTAATTATTCCTCTGTAGGCTAAAAACGCATTGGCTCATGCTGTCCAATCAGCTCGTCATGACTGTGATCTGCTCAGAGAGCAGTTTGAGGAAGAGCAGGAGGCCAAGGCTGAGCTTCAGCGTGGAATGTCGAGGGCCAACAGTGAAGTGGCTCAGTGGAGAACCAAATATGAGACAGATGCCATCCAGCGTACTGAGGAGCTTGAGGAGGCCAAGTAAAGACGTTAACACAGTCTCTCTTGGAAATGGAAAAAATACACAATATTTTCAGCAAACATTGATGCATAGTTACTTCTTATGCCATAAATTGAATAGAAAAAAACATTATTATGGCACTGTGCAAAAGTCTGGGCACCCTAGAAGTTCCAGCGTCTCTGATTCTTTTTACAAGGTTTCAGACCTTAATCAGTCAGTTAGACCTGATTCATGGCACCAGCTTCCATTATTAAATGACAATTTCAAAGCTTTACAAATACTTTGACCTTGTGCACACTCAACAACCATGTGTTCCTCTAAGTAGCTGTGTAAGACTCTGAAAATGAAAGTTATTGATGTCCACAATGCAGGAGAAGGCTACAAGCAGATAGCAAAGAGTTGTCAGCTTGCAGTTTCCGCAGTGAGAAATGTAATTAAGAGATGGCAGTTCAGGGGAACTGTGGAGATGAAGATGAGATCTGGAAAACTCTCGGAGAGAACTGCTTGTTTGCTGGTTAGAAAGACAAATCAAAACCCCCATTTGACTGCAAAAAACCTGCAGGAAGATTCAGCAGACTCAGGAGTGGTGGTGCAGCGATGTTCAGCAGAAGAAAACCTTTCCTGCATCCCCATCATAAAATCCAACGTCAGATGTATGCAACAGAACATCTACAGAAGCCTGATGCGTTTTGGAAACAAGTGTTGTGGACTGATGAAGTTACAATAGAACTCTTTGGCCACAATCAGCAAAGGCCTGTTTGGAGAAAAAAAGTAGCAGCATTTCATGAAAAGAACACCTTGCCAACTATTAAGCATTGGGGCGGATCTATCATGCTTTTAGGTTGCAGCCAGTGGCACAGGAAACATTGCATGGGTGGAGGGAAGAATGGATTCCACTAAATACCAGCAAATTCTGGAAGCAAACATCACACAATCTGTAAAAAAGCTGAAGCTGAAAAGAGGACGACTACTACAACAGGACAATGATCCTAAACATACCATCAAAATCCACTATGGAAAACCTCAAGAGACGCAAGCTGAAGGTGTTGGAACGGCCATCATAGTGCCCTGATTTACACACCATTGAAAATTTGTGTGTAGATCTTAAAAGAGCTGTGCATGCAAGACCACCAAAGAATATTACAGAACTAGAAGCCTTTTGCAAGAAAGAATGGGAGAAAATCCCAAGTACAAGAATTTAACTTTTAGCGGCTATAAAAAGTGTTTGTAAGCTGTGATATCTGCCAGAGGAGGCATTACTAAGTACTGATTATCTAACTATGCACCAGTATTTGCTGAAAATATTGTAATTTTTTTTTTCCATTTCCAAGAGAGAATGTGTTTTATATATCTATATATCTATATACTACACAAAACGTCACTTTCAATTCTCTGTCCTCAGGAAAAAGCTTGCTCAGCGTCTGCAAGATGCAGAGGAAACCATTGAAGCTGTGAACTCCAAATGTGCTTCTCTGGAGAAGACCAAGCAGAGGTTGCAGGGTGAAGTGGAGGACCTCATGATTGATGTGGAAAGAGCAAATTCATTAGCAGCCAACCTTGACAAAAAGCAAAGGAACTTTGATAAGGTCAAATATTTCTCACCTGAAAAACTATAACACATTATTTATGTTTATTTATTAAATAGAGTAAATGAAGAACTATCTTCATTTACTCACTTGTTTTAAAGGTCTTGGCAGAATGGAAGCAGAAGTATGAAGAAAGCCAGGCTGAACTGGAGGGAGCTCAAAAAGAGACCCGTTCTCTCAGCACTGAGCTATTCAAAATGAAGAACTCATATGAGGAAGCTCTGGACCACCTTGAAACCCTGAAAAGGGAAAACAAGAATCTGCAGCGTGTGTTGCCTAAAGCTTTTTAAAATCATATTGAAAGATCAGAATGCACTAAATTCAGCAAATTTTAGTAAATATTATGTTTTCTCCTCAGAGGAGATCTCTGACCTGACCGAACAAATTGGAGAGACTGGAAAAACTATTCATGAACTTGAGAAGGCAAAGAAGACAGTGGAAATTGAGAAATCAGAAATCCAGACCGCTCTTGAGGAAGCTGAGGTAAGACAGTACATTAACTCATAATACTGTCAAAATGACAAAGCTCAACAGTAAAATGCTTACTATCCAACATCATGTTGAAGGGCACACTTGAGCATGAGGAATCCAAGATTCTTCGTATTCAACTAGAGCTCACACAAGTGAAAAGTGAGATAGACAGAAAACTGTCTGAGAAGGATGAAGAGATGGAGCAGATCAAGAGAAACAGCCAGAGGGTCATTGAGTCCATGCAGACCACTCTGGATTCTGAGATCAGGAGCAGAAATGATGCTTTGAGGGTCAAGAAGAAAATGGAGGGAGATCTCAATGAAATGGAGATTCAGCTGAGCCATGCCAACCGCCAGGCTTCTGAGGCCCAGAAACAGCTCAGGAATGTCCAAGGACAGCTCAAGGTGCACCTCCTTCCTTGCCACCATGCTTTTAAATTAAATCTCCATGCGACTTGATCAATCAACTAACAATGATACCTTTCACATTAGGATGCCCAACTGCACCTTGATGAGGCTCTTAGAGGCCAGGAAGACATGAAGGAGCAGGTGGCCATGGTGGAGCGCAGGAATAACCTTATGCTCGCAGAGATCGAGGAGCTGAGAACTGCGCTGGAACAAACAGAGAGAGGCCGCAAAGTGGCTGAACAGGAGCTGGTCGATGCCAGTGAGCGTGTGGCACTGCTGCACTCTCAGGTAAGCTGTTGTAACACTGAACTCTACTTCGCCCATTTCACACTGCTTGGTAAATAATAATGGTCTTCATCTGTTTCATTAAAACAGAATACCAGTTTAATCAACACCAAGAAGAAGCTTGAGGCTGACCTGGTTCAAATACAAGGTGAGGTGGAAGATACTGTGCAGGAGGCTAGAAATGCTGAAGAGAAAGCAAAGAAGGCCATCACAGATGTGAGTGCTCATGCAATACAGGTTGAATATTGACAACTACATTAAAAACTAAACTCATGACACTGATAATACATTAGGCTGCTATGATGGCAGAGGAGCTGAAGAAAGAGCAGGACACCAGTGCTCATCTGGAGAGAATGAAGAAGAATCTTGAGGTTACAGTTAAAGATCTGCAGCATCGTCTGGATGAGGCTGAGAGTCTTGCTATGAAGGGTGGAAAGAAGCAGCTGCAGAAACTGGAATCTAGGGTACGTTCATGCTGCCAAAATAATAATTGAGCGGTTATGTCAAAAAGAGTTTAGTAACACTTTTATATAAACAACTTTTCTAGGTGCGCGAGCTTGAGTCTGAACTTGAGGTTGAACAGAGGCATGCTGCTGAATCTCTTAAAGGAGTCCGCAAATATGAACGACGAGTGAAGGAGCTTACCTACCAGGTATAACATTAATATAAGAAGATAGGGACCACATCTCATTACGACAAAATACATTCTAATATAAGGCTAATCTCTTCAGACTGAGGAGGACAGGAAGAATGTGCATAGACTGCAGGACCTTGTTGACAAACTGCAGCTGAAAGTAAAGGCCTACAAGAGGCAGGCTGAGGAGTCGGTAAGTTTGCTTTTCTACAAATTTCAACAAAAAAAGCTTCTTGCTAACCTGAAGTTAACATGTTTCCCTTATTACCAACACTAACTGGGATGACTTGTATCACTATCACAGGAGGAGCAGGCCAACACTCACCTGTCCAGATTTAGGAAAGTGCAGCATGAAATGGAAGAAGCTCAGGAGCGTGCCGACATTGCTGAGTCTCAGGTCAACAAGCTGAGAGCCAAAAGCAGAGAGATTGGGAAGGTACGGTTGAGTGAGATTTAAATAAACTGCATTCAGCTTTGTAAGTATTAAGTGGCATATGTAAATATTCTTCTAACAATATACTTTACTAGTAATGTATATGTATTTTAGGGCAAGGAGGTGGCTGAATAAAAATGAAGATCAACAACATGCAGCGACATCAAGGGTTCATATAATATGCAATTCTTATTAAATGTCCATGCAAACATCAACCTAAATAAAACTGAAGCAAAGCTACTAGAGCCCGCATTTTTCTTTTCATCTGCTCAACTTATGGTAAGCGATTTTTAGTCAAACAATGCATAAGCAGCTACATGCAGGTTTATTCAAAATGAAGACTTATGTATGACTTCTTTAAATAGCAAATAATTCACTAAATAAGTAACTAAATATCTATCTAATTAACTAACTAACCAACTGAATAAATAAAAAGTAAGTAAGTCAAAAGTGAGAATTTAGCGTTCTTAATTTCATATCTAGTTTGGAATTGGAAATGTAGCCTTATCATAATAATAAATGAATTAAACTTTTAATAGCATCTGTCTTACTGTAATTAATAAATAAATAAATTGTTTTACAAAGATTATTTAGTTGTACCAACACAGCTCAAAATAACTGTGTAACTTTTCTATTTGCATTACATTTCTGGCACTTGCCAAGCACCTTCTGTCACAGGAAAATTATTACAAATCAATAGAAAACAATTACTGCATAATTTAGGCATTCCCGAACAAAAGAAACAAAATCAACCATTTTTATATTCTAACCGTAAGCAAGACTCAGTCCACAATAACGTAATATCCAGTGACACAATGTTGTTTCTTATGACCAAGCTTTTAATATCTGAAGATATCCTCCCTATGTCTGTGGCGTGACTTATAATAGCTAATAATGTCTCAGTATGCACAACTGACACATCAATCTAAAATCTAGTCATTGGAGACAAGAAATTCTTTTTTAGAGAAAGGTCAAGGTTGTCTAAAAGAGGGTCTGACTTAAGTACCTCTCACATCTTATAAAGAGTGGACAAGTAGAACTTTTTTCCCTTAGGAAAACGCTGAATGTTAAAAATAGCCATATCCCAAATTTTAACTGTAAATCTATTTTTATTCATTTACTTCAAACAATCTGAATAAAAATAGACAGAATTTATAAAATCATTAAATTCTTACTTTCATAAAGTTTCTTCATGAAACAGAATGAATTAAAGGAATACAGTGTTAATATTTTTACATTTTAAAGCCTTTAAGGAAAATCCAGCATGACCTGGAGAAATGCTCAGGAGCATGCTAACATCACTGAATCTCAGGTCAACAACCTGAGAGCCAAAAGCAGAGATAATAGGAAGATACATTCAAGTGATATTTACATAAAGTGCATTCAGCTATTGAAGTAAGTCATAGCGGCATATGTAAATGCTCATCTAAAGATATATTTCACTAATGTAATGTAACTTAGTACTGTATACAGTATGCATTTTAGGGCAAGGAGGTGGCTGAATGAAAATGAAGATCAATAACATGCAACGCCAACAAGGGTTCATATAATATGCATTTCCTGTTAAATGTAAATACTGTACATCAACGATCATAAAGCAAAAGCGGCGCTAAAAGAGGCTGCATTTCTTTATTTTTACCTGGTCAGCGAATCATTAGGGCACAAAATGGTCTTCCAAAAAAAAAGCATCAGCATTCAGATCCATGCAAGTTTATTCATCACAGAAGACTGTGTATGAATTCATCGAATTGAAGATCTCTTAAGAGTTTTAAGAAAGTTACTAGTCATCAATGAGTATTAGCAGGAGTTAGTAACCATTATTAAAAGTGATTGCCATTTTTCATAATCGATTGCTTAAGATGCACAGGAAATTGACTAATCATCATTAGTTATCAATGGTCATCCTATCAACAGTGAGGAGTTAGCATTATTAATTAAAAAGTTTATATATATATAGTTTTATATATTTATAATATTTTATTATATTGACATTATTAATATAATGACTAGTTATAATAACAATTTCATTCATAAACAAGGGTAAAGCTATTAATGTCAAACATAAAACTATATATATATTTTTTTTAAATCCTCTCTTTTTTGGAACTTATATTTGAACAACAGCAAACACTTTACAACAATAGAAAGTTATGCTGCTGTTTAACACAACACAACATTCTTCCATCCATCCAGAGACTATCCTTCATAAACATTAAAAAATATGTATTTTTTTAAACAATTTGAACTAGAAACTGTTATTACTAATAATTGGTAAGTAAACAGCAAATGTAATTAAAAATAGGGACATCATAACAAATAATACAAAATAAAAAATGCTCACCTTTTTGATATCATGCCCTTCCATGACTTTTTAATAATAACTGTCTTACAAAAAAAAGTATATAGTAATTGTTTTACTAAGATAACTCTGGCCAGAACTTCCAGCACAGCTCAAAGTCACTGTTTAACACCACAATGGCATGTGTAACTTTTGATGGCAAGGGGCAATGCACTAATGGCATAGCTGAGCGAGCAGCTATATTTGCATTAACTCCTAAAATAAGACCAAGCTTGAGGAGATAAGAAATACATTTTATTGGCCATGTGTTGCATGTTGATGTGTGTGAATCCCTTGAAATACCTTAAGGGAAGCTTGGAATCTTTGTGAGGGCAAGGCAAGCTTAACTCAAGGAGAATCATGTTGCCCAAAACGAGTACTGCATAACCCTTGTTTTATGATTGGAAGATACTGAGTCAACTCAAGGACATATTCTAAAGTTGGATCCACTTATCCATATCTGTCATCATGTATCTATAAGATGAATACAGAACGTGCTACTTCATTTGTAGTTCATTTGCTTCCTTTATTTTGTATTTTACATGTATTCAAAAAAAAAAAAACATTTTTAATGATATTCCAGCTAATTACTATTATTAATCAAGGTTGGCATATTTAATGACTCTGAGCTTGCCATGTATATGTTAATATGCAAAAAAAGTTATATTAAGAGTGTCTCTTATGTTATGAGAAAAAATTGCAAATATGCACTGGAAAAATTACAGATCAATAGAAGACAATTACTGCAGCGTTTGGGGGTGATGGGCTGTACTTCAGACAAGGTGAAATGTCCTTCAAAACTTCAGGTTAACAGTTCTTTGTACATTAAAAAACCTAAAATATTCTAAAGTTAGAAACTAATATTATTAAACTTACTTCTAAGACCCTGTGTCAAACCATTCCTTAACAAAAAAACAAAATCAACCATTGCTGTGTGTGAATCCTAAATAGGAATCAGTCTGCTCTAGCTCTAAGAAAGCTTAAGTGACACAAATATTTTATTATAATTAAGTTAATATCTCAAGATATCAAGATAATGCCTCAGTATGCACAACTGATGCTTCAATCATAAATGTGGTCATTGGGGGCAAGAAATTCTTTCTTGGAGTAAGGTCAAGGTTATCTAAAAGAAGAGCTGACTTAAGTGCCTCTCGTAGCCTAATACAGAGTGGAAAAGTGGAACTTTTTTCTCCCCAGTAAGACACTGAATGTTAAAAATATACTTTATCCAAAATTTTGACTATAATCATGTTTTACTCATTTACTTAAAGCAATATGAATTATACAAACTAGAGATTAGTATGTGTCTTAGTAAAAACGTCTTTTTTATAGGAAAAACATATTTTTCAAGTTTCACCCTGCAAACGAATACTGTACACATACTGTATATTGAAATATGTAAAATCTTTACATTTCAAAGTTTTTCTCACAACTCTGCTCTGACTGCTGTGGTATAAATATCATGATTATCACAGAATGACAACTGTTGTGCCTGCATTTCCTTCTTTGTCATGAGAAATGTTCTCAGTGCCTTGGGTGCAATATGACAGTGACATCTGAGAGCTTCTCCACAGCTATACTGAGCTCTATTCTAATGCCAAGGTGCATTAAAGAGATTAAGATCCACATAAGAGCTAAACAATGTCTGCACTTCAGAAACCGATACCCTTCAGAGCGGTCACTCAAGAGAAGCTTGGCCACAAATCAGACTCTTAAATATATACCAAGAAATGTCTACAATGTCTTGGCAGTTTATTTTCAAATTGTCCTTCAACACAGTGTTCTGAATGACTGCATTACATTATAAACAGATTTATTCATCTTTAATTTAAAATGGATTTCTCACCAAGGCCAATTACAGTAGAAGCCACTTGAGCCTAACATCTCAGTTTGAAGAGTATAGTAATAATTGACAACTGGTTAACGTAACTGATTAAAACATGGACATAACAATCACAAGGTCAATGTCACAGATGTGACTGAAGGCATCAAGTGTACAAAAATCCACACCTAAAAGGAGCATGCCCATACAGAGAATACCAGACTTGCTGACTAAACATTTACCCCTCTATATAAGATGCCGTCTTATACTCCTCCAAAGTTCGGCAGGCACCCAGGAAAGGTAAGTGATGATGAGAGAATGCTGGCTCCAATGATGTAGTAATGTTATTGTTTACATTAACATTTTTTTTTTCACGCAGCATCTCCAATCAGTAACGACACATTTCCTTTGGTGCAGAAACAAAGGTAAGCTGTAAGAAACATATTTTTATTACTTAATTCATTATGACATCAGGAATTCATAAATAAAAAAACCCTATTAAGATTTTATTTAAATTTCAGTTAGCAAAAACAAAGCTTATCAAAAACGTAACTATACGTTTCTATAATCGTAACTATACGTTTCTATAATCGTAACTATACGTTTCTATAATCGTATGTATCTGAAAGTAAACAGCCAGAATGGGAGACGGAGAAATGGAGTGTTTTGGCCCGGCAGCCGTCTTTCTCCGGAAGCCAGAAAGAGAGAGGATCGAGTCTCAGAATAAACCTTTTGATGCCAAAACAGCATACTTCGTTTCTGAGCCTAGTGAAATGTACCTCAAAGGGGCTCTGCAAAGCAAAGAGGGTGGCAAAGCCACAGTCAAAACTTTATGTGGGAAAGTAAGTAAATCAGATTTTTTTTTTGATGACCCATTTTTTAGATGACGTGATTTTTGTTTTTATTCTAAATTGCATTTGTATTTTTCCCCTACAGGTTCTTACAGTTAAGGAGAATGAAATTTTCCCAATGAATCCTCCCAAATTTGACAAGATTGAGGACATGGCCATGATGACCCATCTCAACGAACCTGCTGTACTGTATAACCTCAAAGAGCGTTATGCAGCATGGATGATCTACGTAAGTTTAACAAAACTCTGAAAAATTCAGATAAAAAAAAAAAAACATACTGACTCTTAGGACTCTTCCTTCAGACCTACTCAGGGTTGTTCTGCGTCACTGTGAACCCTTACAAATGGCTCCCAGTGTACGACGCTGTTGTTGTTACTGCATACAGAGGAAAGAAGAGAGTTGAAGCCCCACCTCACATCTTCTCCATCTCTGATAACGCCTATCAGTTCATGCTCACTGGTACTGTTCTTGTTGCTGTTCACATTAAAATCTTTTGAGTAAACTACTCAGAATTTTTTTTTTTTAAATACATTTTAATAAAAACAGTATTTAATCTCCAGACAGGGAAAACCAGTCTATTCTGATCACGTAAGTAAAACATGTATTTACCACCAGATTGTGTTTAAAAGTGTATCACATAAAACCAAATTAAAAATATTTTTGAATACTTTTTTCTTTACACGTCTTTCTCTCCTTTACATTGTGTATGCAAATGGCCAGTGGAGAATCCGGTGCAGGAAAGACTGTGAACACTAAACGTGTAATCCAGTACTTTGCGACAATCGCTGTATCTGGACAGAAGAAGTCAGATCCTGTTCCTGGCAAAATGCAGGTATGGGATTTGGTAATATGTGTATATTGACATTTGCTGCTAAGGCACTTCTTAAAAGCAACACTCAATTTATTTAGGGGTCGTTGGAGGACCAAATCATCGCAGCAAACCCCCTGCTAGAGGCTTATGGTAATGCCAAGACTGTGAGGAATGACAACTCATCACGTTTTGTAAGCATCAAGATGTTTAACAAAGTTTCAACAGAAATGTACTTGCATATCTGACCAGTTATCATACATGACTAAATTGCAGGGGTCAATTAGTAACAAATAGTAACACACTGATTTCCCATTTTAGGGAAAATTTATCAGAATCCATTTTGGGACCACAGGAAAGCTGGCCTCTGCTGACATTGAAACTTGTAAGACTTTTTATATAAGTGGTTATTTTACTGATAAGGAGGATGTTCTATATTTGCAAATCATTATAGTTGGAGCTCCTGTACTAACGTGTTGCATCAACAGATCTGCTGGAAAAGTCAAGAGTTACTTTCCAGCTGTCTGCTGAGAGAAGCTACCACATTTTCTACCAACTCATGACTGGACACAAACCAGAGCTGCTTGGTATGAAGACAATAGTTATTTACACTTTCCAGTTAAGGCTGAGGGAAGCCAATTACGAATGTATAAATCAAAAACAATAAGAATTATGACTATTATTGTGGAGCCAGCCATCCACGCCTTCAGGTTTTTGTAAACTTGTAACTTGTAAACTTTACTTATCAGTGTATTTTCTTTTTTAACAGAGGCACTGCTCATCACCACCAACCCCTATGACTACCCGATGATCAGCCAGGGTGAAATCACAGTCAAGAGCATCAATGATGTGGAGGAGTTCATCGCCACAGATGTAAGAATAAATTCGAAACTCTTCAAAATACATGTGTCATATGGTTAATTTTAATCGTCTTCCACATAACGTACGGCTTACTCTCGTTTATATTTTTCATCTTAATTTCTTCACACAGACGGCTATTGATATCCTCGGTTTCACTGCTGATGAGAAAATCAACATCTACAAGCTGACCGGTGCTGTGACACATCATGGCAACATGAAGTTCAAGCAGAAGCAGAGGGAGGAGCAGGCTGAGCCTGATGGCACTGAGGGTATGAGATGGATTCCCTCACTTTAGGTTTTGCATACAGTGGTCAAAAACATAATTGGTTCAATTTTGTTTCTTTCTTTCCTTACAGTTGCTGATAAAATCGCCTACCTTCTGGGCCTGAACTCAGCTGACATGCTGAAAGCTTTGTGCTACCCCAGAGTCAAAGTTGGAAATGAGTTTGTGACCAAAGGCCAGACTGTACCTCAGGTAACATGTCCTACCTAGGGAATTGATAGCTTTGTGGTTCATTCTTAAAGCAAGCAATAAGAAAATATGGACTTGAACTCCTAAAATGTGCAGATGCATGCTCGTATTCCATCTTTTTACTATACAGTATTTAAAGATAAAAGTGCCTGCTGGCAGAAGACATTTAAATATGCTTACTTATTTTCAGGTAAACAATGCTGTCATGGCTCTCTGCAAGTCCATCTATGAGAAAATGTTCTTGTGGATGGTTGTGCGTATCAATGAGATGTTGGACACAAAGCAACCAAGGCAGTTCTTCATTGGTGTGCTGGACATCGCTGGATTTGAGATCTTTGATGTAAGGCAAATTTTAAATGGTTGTATAATACATATGGATAATATAAAGTTCTTATAGACATGATAAACATATTATATGACATACAGTTCAACAGCTTGGAGCAGCTCTGCATTAACTTCACAAATGAGAAACTGCAACAGTTTTTCAACCACCACATGTTCGTGCTGGAACAAGAGGAGTACAAGAAAGAAGGTATCGAATGGGAGTTCATTGACTTCGGCATGGACTTGGCTGCCTGCATTGAGCTTATTGAGAAGGTAAGAGATTTGTTTCCCTTCCCTGTGTTAAAATATAATAAAGCAGAAGTCAATATTTTGCTTAATAAATCTTCCTTTTCTTTATTTAGCCAATGGGCATCTTCTCCATCCTTGAAGAGGAGTGCATGTTCCCCAAAGCCACAGACACATCCTTCAAAAACAAGCTTCATGACCAGCACCTTGGAAAAAGTGCTGCTTTCCAGAAGCCAAAGCCTGCCAAAGGCAAAGCTGAGGCCCACTTCTCTCTGGTGCACTACGCCGGTACTGTGGACTACAACATTGTTGGCTGGTTGGACAAGAACAAGGATCCACTGAACGACTCTGTGGTCCAGCTGTACCAGAAATCAGCAAACAAACTCTTGTGCCTCTTGTATGCAGCCCATGCCTCTGCTGATGGTAAGATACACCTTATTATATTTTAATATTTTAATACATTCGAATTACAAGTATGAGGTTTTGGTATTCATAGTTATGAGATGTATAAACCCCTTTTGGTATATCTTAATATATGATATAAAATATCTTAATATATACCTTAAAGGTCTATGCATAGAGGGTTCTTTGTGGGAGTCCCATAGTGTGGGCTTCAATAAGCTACAGAGTAACATTTAAAAGCACAAGTCCAATGTAATAATTATTTATAAGCTTGCATGATTTTAAACACAAAGTTAATAAAAAGACATCAGAGCTACATCTATTTTAGATGTAGAATATCATCACAATTCTAATCTCATCACATCTTCTGTGAAGCTGATACTGGTGGAAAGAAAGGTGGAAAAAAGAAGGGTGGTTCCTTCCAGACAGTGTCTGCTCTGTTTAGGGTAAGACGCATTTTACCTTTGATAAGGGTGTATATGAATGTAGTTGAGATCTGCAAATAAAAACTAGTGTGTTGTTGCTTCCAATTTTACAGGAAAACTTGGGGAAACTAATGACCAATTTGAGGAGCACTCACCCTCACTTTGTACGCTGCTTGATTCCCAACGAGTCTAAGACTCCAGGTATGCTGATACCATTTTGGTGTGAACTCGTCTGCAGAGATGAAAAATGAAGTAGGAACCTGATTAATCCTTCTACTCTAGGGTTGATGGAGAACTTCCTGGTCATCCACCAGCTGAGGTGTAATGGTGTGCTGGAGGGAATCAGAATCTGCAGAAAGGGATTCCCCAGCAGAATCCTTTATGGTGACTTCAAGCAGAGGTATTTTTTATTTCTGCAGCTCAATGTTGAGTCTCTGCAGTTCTTCTTTCTTAATCATGTTTTCAATATGAATACAGATACAAAGTCTTGAATGCCAGTGTGATCCCAGAGGGACAGTTCATTGACAACAAGAAAGCTTCAGAGAAACTCCTGGGCTCCATTGATGTGGATCACACCCAGTATAAGTTTGGACACACCAAAGTAAATTTGTTTAACTTAAAGTAATGTTGCTAAATAAACTGGGATGAAACAACAAGGTAAAATAACATGAGCATTTCACAGGTGTTCTTCAAAGCTGGTCTTCTGGGTCTTCTTGAAGAGATGCGTGATGACAAGCTAGCTATGCTAGTGACAATGACTCAGGCTTTATGCCGTGGTTTCCTCATGAGAAAAGAGTTTGTCAAGATGATGGAGAGAAGGTACAACACCCATAAATGTTAACATAAATGTTAATAAATTTTACATTTATTTTACATTTAACATTACATTTTACAACTGACCTAATCTATGCTTTACCAGAGAGTCCATCTTCAGTATTCAATACAACATCCGCTCATTCATGAATGTGAAACACTGGCCATGGATGAAGCTGTACTTCAAGATCAAACCTCTTCTCAAGAGTGCAGAGACTGAGAAGGAAATGGCTGCCATGAAGGATAACTTTGAGAAAATGAAGGAGGACTTGGCAAAGGCACTGGCCAAGAAGAAAGAACTTGAGGAGAAAATGGTGTCTCTGCTACAGGAGAAAAATGATCTGCAACTTCAAGTATCATCTGTAAGTATTTCAAACAGAGTTTACCAATTGTTAATAGACTTTGGATGACATCAATTACACAAACAATATTCACAATAACAGGAAACTGAGAATCTTGCTGATGCTGAGGAAAGGTGTGAGGGGCTCATCAAGAGCAAGATCCAGCTTGAAGCTAAACTCAAAGAGACAAATGAGAGACTGGAGGATGAGGAGGAAATCAATGCCGAGCTGACTGCCAAGAAGAGGAAACTGGAGGATGAGTGCTCTGAGCTGAAGAAGGACATTGATGACTTGGAGCTTACCTTGGCCAAAGTGGAAAAAGAAAAACATGCCACTGAGAACAAGGTTGAAATTTTACTCAATATTGTACTACAGTTTAATTATACATATATATATTAAAGCTCAAATAAACTAAATAAGCATTTTATTCCTAGGTAAAAAACCTTACTGAAGAGATGACTTCCCAAGATGAAGCAATTGTTAAATTAACCAAAGATAAAAAAGCCCTCCAAGAGGCACACCAGCAGACTCTGGATGATCTCCAGGCAGAGGAAGACAAAGTCAACACCCTGACCAAAGCCAAGTCCAAATTGGAACAACAAGTTGATGATGTAAGTATACGTTTTGCACTTCCAAACTCATCATTTATGTGTTACTGTTGGATCTAAATAAATTTCTGTACAATTTAGCTTGAGGGTTCTCTGGAACAAGAGAAGAAACTCCGTATGGACCTTGAGAGAGCCAAGAGGAAGCTTGAGGGTGACTTGAAACTGGCCCAAGAGTCCATAATGGACCTGGAGAATGACAAGCAGCAGTCTGAGGAGAAGATCAAAAAGTGAGATGATGTGCTAAAATCCACTTTTTCCTGTCCTCATATCATATTTTATTATTAAATTGTGTTTTTTCTGATTCATAGAAAAGATTTTGAAGTTAGCCAACTTCTTGGAAAAATTGAGGATGAACAGTCTTTGGGAGCACAGCTGCAAAAGAAGATCAAGGAACTCCAGGTAAGTTACAAGAAAATCCAATTGCAGAATAATGAAACCTTAAAATGTGTAATTACACTACATAACAATGAAAACACTTTAGGCACGCATTGAGGAGCTGGAAGAGGAAATTGAGGCTGAACGTGCAGCTCGGGCTAAAGTTGAGAAGCAGAGGGCTGACCTCTCCAGGGAACTTGAGGAGATCAGTGAAAGGCTTGAGGAAGCTGGAGGTGCCACTGCTGCTCAGATTGAGATGAACAAGAAGCGTGAAGCTGAGTTCCAGAAACTGCGTCGCGATCTGGAAGAGTCCACTCTGCAGCATGAAGCCACGGCTGCTGCACTTCGCAAGAAACAAGCTGACAGTGTTGCTGAGCTTGGAGAGCAGATCGACAACCTTCAGCGTGTCAAACAGAAGTTGGAGAAGGAAAAGAGTGAATATAAAATGGAGATTGATGACCTGGCAAGTAACTTGGAGGCTGTTGCAAAATCAAAGGCAAGTTTCTTTAAAATGCCCTAAAAAAGATAACAAACACCAAAATTTATTTCCTTATTTATTTATAATACTACTAGATCAACAAGTACTACAATAATAAAAACCTCAACTGCTTTTATTTTCTAGTCTAATCTGGAGAAGATGTGCCGTACATTAGAGGACCAAGTAGGCGAGCTAAAAACCAGGAATGATGAACACAGTCGTCAACTTAATGACTTAAATGCACAAAAAGCACGGCTCCAGACTGAAAATGGTGTGTATAGAAAACAAGGAATAAAAAACTCCATATTAATATAATACAGAAAAAGAAAAAAAGAAAGATAGTTGAAGAAATCAATAAACAAGGTGCCAATTTCTTGTCTGATCTAAGGTGAGTTTGGACGCCAAGTAGAGGAGAAAGAAGGTCTTGTTTCTCAACTGACCAGAGGCAAACAGGCCTACACTCAACAGATTGAGGAGCTCAAAAGACAGATTGAAGAAGAAGTAAAAGTATGTTACAGTATCTATTAGCAGTAAGTTTTAGAAACCTTGAATTATCTGGGATCAAATAAATTGTACACTATTTTGATCTACAGGCCAAGAACGCCCTGGCTCATGCTGTCCAATCAGCTCGTCATGATTGTGATCTGCTCAGAGAGCAGTTTGAGGAAGAGCAGGAGGCCAAGGCTGAGCTTCAGCGTGGAATGTCCAAGGCCAACGGTGAGGTGGCTCAGTGGAGAACCAAATACGAGACTGATGCCATCCAGCGTACTGAGGAGCTTGAGGAGGCCAAGTAAGAAACATATAACATACAACATTATGTTTATCTAGACAAAAAGATGTATTATTTTTCCAAGCATGTCAACAAAACATATTTGTGCACCAAGGAAAAAGCTTGCTCAGCGACTCCAAGAAGCAGAGGAGACCATTGAAGCTGTAAACTCCAAATGTGCTTCTCTGGAAAAGACCAAGCAGCGGCTACAGGGTGAAGTGGAGGACCTCATGATTGATGTGGAGAGAGCCAATGGTCTTGCAGCCAACCTTGACAAAAAGCAGAGAAACTTTGACAAGGTAAAAATCTGTTTGAAAAGCAATCCATTTGCACATAAATATGAATAAGGATTATGCTTTTTATTATGTGGTCATCTTTAGGTTTTGGCAGAATGGAAGCAAAAGTATGAAGAAAGTCAGGCAGAACTAGAAGGAGCTCAGAAAGAGGCTCGCTCTCTCAGCACTGAACTCTTTAAGATGAAGAACTCATATGAGGAAGCTCTTGACCATCTGGAGACTCTAAAGAGAGAGAATAAAAATCTTCAACGTATGTATTATGTTTAAGTTTATAAAAATATTTTTTCCTCACAAATATGCACAGTGTTACTCAAAAGGATATTTCAAAACCTTATAGAGGAGATCTCTGACCTGACTGAACAACTTGGTGAAACTGGAAAGACCATTCATGAGTTGGAGAAGGCGAAGAAGACAGTGGAGTCAGAAAAATCAGAAATCCAAACTGCCTTGGAAGAGGCTGAGGTAGTAAAATATATATAGGAGTCCATTTTTATTTGAAGGGAAATATATTTTAGACACATGATTCAGCATAAACTTGAAATATTTTAAATATTCTTTATTATTTTCATGGTCTTTAGGGCACGCTTGAGCATGAGGAATCCAAGATCCTTCGTATTCAACTAGAGCTCACACAAGTGAAAAGTGAAATAGATAGGAAACTGGCTGAGAAGGACGAGGAGATTGAGCAGATTAAAAGAAACAGCCAGAGGGTGATTGAGTCTATGCAGACCACTCTGGATTCTGAAATTAGGAGCAGAAATGATGCTTTGAGAGTAAAGAAGAAGATGGAGGGAGATCTCAATGAGATGGAGATTCAGTTAAGCCATGCCAACCGCCAGGCTGCTGAGGCCCAGAAACAGCTCAGGAATGTCCAAGGACAACTCAAGGTATTTTAATGCACACAATATGTACACTGCAAAATTCCTAGTGTTGATTTAACACCCCAAGTGTTTATATATGACCTAATGGTCACTTTGCATTGTGGTATCAGGTAAGACAGATAACTGGTCCTCAAATTTCATATAGGATGCCCAACTGCACCTTGATGAGGCTCTCAGAGGACAAGAAGAAATGAAAGAGCAGGTGGCCATGGTGGAGCGCAGGAATAACCTGATGCTGGCAGAGATTGAGGAACTCAGAGCTGCACTGGAACAGACAGAGAGAGGACGCAAAGTGGCTGAACAGGAGCTGGTTGATGCAAGCGAACGTGTGGCACTGCTGCACTCTCAGGTAAGAAAATGCATCAACAGGTTTTGATAATATATATATATATATATATATATATATATATATATCTAAATATAACATGGAAATACATTTATTTTAAAATGTAATTTAGAAACTTATGATGAAAACACTAATTGAACATATCACTTCAGAACACCAGCCTTATAAATACGAAGAAGAAGCTTGAGGCAGATCTTGTTCAAATCCAAGGTGAGGTAGAGGACATAGTACAGGAGGCACGGAATGCTGAAGAGAAGGCAAAGAAGGCTATCACAGATGTGAGTGACTTCAATAATACAACTGCAATTATTGTAGAGACCATCTGGAAAAAAAACACAGTTTTTTGGTGCACGCATGTTTTCTTCTTAATTTAGGCTGCCATGATGGCAGAGGAGCTAAAGAAGGAGCAAGACACTAGTGCCCATTTGGAAAGAATGAAGAAAAACCTTGAAGTTACAGTAAAAGATCTGCAGCACCGCCTGGATGAGGCAGAAAACCTTGCAATGAAGGGTGGAAAGAAACAGCTCCAGAAACTGGAGACTAGGGTACATAACACTCTGTGAAAATAAAACACAGTAATTGTGATACTCTGATATTCTGGCTAACAGTTTCAGAAATAACATTTCCTTTTCAGGTCCGTGAGCTGGAAAGTGAAGTTGAAGCTGAGCAGAGACGTGGTGCTGATGCTATTAAGGGAGTCCGTAAATATGAGAGGAGAGTGAAGGAGCTCACCTACCAGGTAAATGATATATAATGTGCATTGCAAACTGTACAAAGCATCCAAAATTTTAACTAAATTTTTCATTAAAAATGGGGCATGATAAAAAAATCTATCATTAATATTTAAATTAACAGACTGAGGAGGACAAGAAGAATGTGAATAGACTTCAGGATCTAGTGGACAAACTGCAGCTGAAAGTGAAGGCCTACAAGAGACAAGCTGAAGAAGCTGTAAGTTATTATTGCTTTGTGACATACAAATTGAACCAAGGCTCATTTGGAATAAGGTTTTAATTCATTTCAGAACATGTATCATAGATGGAGAGTGTAAAATGTAATGCCAAAAAAGTCAAATTTGACAGCAAAACGGTTAAATCCAATACTGTTGGCTCCACTATTACAGGAGGAGCAGGCCAACACTCACCTGTCCAGGTTTAGGAAAGTGCAGCATGAGCTGGAGGAAGCTCAGGAGCGTGCTGACATTGCTGAGTCTCAGGTCAACAAGCTAAGAGCCAAGAGCAGGGATATTGGAAAGGTATGTTCAATTTTAAGTATAAACATATTTAGTTGAAATATAATTCTAGATGTAAGGTGTGTTCTATGCTACTACATTGTTCTGTATTTAGTCATAGTCTACAATAAATTTTATAGATATTTTATTACCATATTTTTCTCATAATTCAAACTAATGTTCCTTACAGTATGTATTTTCTTTCATTTCTTTCTAGGGCAAGGAGGCAGAATGAGAGGATTTCGGATTTTAAAGTGTTTGAAGTAGTCATATAATATGACTTCCTTGTATTCTAAAAGGATAACAATAAAGTGACTTCATGTACCCAGTGTTTTTGTTTTCTATTTTCATTCAAAGCTAAAGTCTGTATGAAGAGTCTACCTACTTAATCATTTCATGCAGCATGACTTTCATACAAATTAACAAATAATTGTAGTTGATCGTTATTAATATGGAAATGTGATTTTCAATGTGGGGTCATCAAAACCTAATCAGAGGGTTTTTGATCTTTTTATAATAAGGGATTTTTTAGCTCCTTTTTTATTATTAGTTAGTCTACCTATTCACTTGATTTTGTTAATTCAACTGAGTCTTTGGCAATGCAGGTGCAGTTAAAAGGACATAATAACTAATATCTATAATATAACTATAATAAGTAATATCTGATCAATCAACACAGACAGGGGTAATCCAAACTCAATATTCAGTTATTAGGCAAGGGTCAGATAGTTTACGATGGAATATATACAATTAGTCTAAACACAAAATGTTAAACAACAAACTGGTTCAGATACAAAGAAAGGCAATAAAAAATAGAAGGCTTGCAAAGAACTGGAATAAGTCACACACAGTATATGCTTTCAAGTGACGTCTTGTTCTTGAGGTAATTTTACGTGGTTGTAAATGTTTGCAGGTGTGTCAGTATTCTGATGATTCTGAAGCTGGGCCATTGTTGGGAATTGTTTTTCATATACTATATTTGCATAGATTGTGGATTATTGTGCTGTTGCTGAGTAAGGTCAGACACCTCACCTCATGGACCTCCCTCTGGGAGTAAATTTTTCAAGGTTTTCCCCTTTGCCTCAGGGTTGGCTAGTTTGGGTGTCATGCATGAAATTCTTGGATCATTAGGGGGCACAGTCAATAGTTTTCAATAGCTTCAATTGTTGTGTTAAAAGTTCAATGTTTTCCTTTTTCCAAATGGAATATCAGTGTGAATGAAAGGAAAGGTGTTCAGGACAGTGATGAGAACAATGATGCTCTCCAGCAAAGACGTGAGACAGAGCTTAGAGACAGTGGTGCTGAAGAAAAGAAAGGAGGCAGAGCTGGAGGTAGCAGAGCTGAAGATGTCGATGCTCTCTTTGGGAGTGACAAGGATGGATAGGATCCACAATAAGTCCATCATAGGGACAACCCATGTTAGATGTTTTGGAGATAAAGTCAGAGGGGCCAGATTGAGGTGTTCAGAGGGGAGAATGTGAATATATCAGAAGAAGGATGCTGAGGTTAGAACTTTCAGACAGGAGGTCTAGAAAAAGACCAAAGAGGAGATTTATGGTGACCCCTGTAGGGGAACAGGCAAAAAATAAAGAAAAAGAAGAAGTATTAGTAGAGGCTCTGTAAAAGTGTTCAGGGGTCCTTCTTTGGCCGATTTGAGCTGTGATACTGATACTGTGATATTTGTGTTTTTGTTGCATTTCTGCGGTACTATTATTGATGTTTATTTTAGTCTGACTTTGCAAAAGGCAGAGCTATTTAGCAAGTATTTATACACCACTATACTACCACTGATCCCACACCTTGTCCAACTGACTGAAACAAAGTTGTGCACATCGCGCCGGCATAAACAGCCCCACCTCAATCACAACACACTCAGATCATAAAGCGTGGCAACTCCCATAAAGCAGACCAAATGCAAAAACAGCAACAGTACCCAAGAAAAACAATTTTTTTTTCTTTAATTAAGATTTTTTTTTCTTCAATCAAGCCATTGTTGTCACTTCCCCCCAAACGGCATGGTTTGGGCTCTGGGATGTTCAGTCGGCATCGTGATCCTCCTCTTTAATTTCCTATGTAGTCTAATCAATACTCAACCTCTCGCAAAAGGTTTTTCAGAGCGCACTAACAAAAGAAGACTAATGATTATGAATGCGTCGAGGGAAAAAAGCAAGAAGACTGACTGACCATTTTAATAATTCATTGATAAATTAGTGATTGCTTTGTTTTTGGCTGTAGTGAGGAAAATAATCATGTCATATGTAAAAGCAACATTTTGATTTCTATAAATATATATTTTTCATGCATGTGAGACAAGAGTTTCAGTAAAAAAAAAATTCAAGTCCACAGAATACAGAATTTGTTTAATTACAATGTTTCACTTGAATTTATCTTTAACTAAGTCTATAGTCTATAGTTATAGCACCACATAACAGTATATCCAGCTAATGCTGTTGCTGTAGAAAACACAGCGATAAAGCTGTTATTCTGGTTGAGTGCCATCAGTATGTGTGATATAAGAACAGAATTTCTGTTATTCTGAAACCAGGTTTTTGGGAGTTGTATTTCTTCTCTGCCATATCTACAAATTGTGTGGATTCTTATGCAGCTGCAGAGAGTCTGATAGATTTGAAAGAGTTTAACCTAAGATGTACTAATTAAACAAAAATAAAGATAAACTAAAAGTTGACTACAAACAATAAACCTACAACCTACAGTCAGTCTTGTTTACTTTTGGACAGAAAGTCAATGCACAGTGGCGTTAACAAATAGCTGGAATGTTATTTACATTAATGATTATGTTCACAAATTAATCTGCACAAATGTTTTAAAAAGTGAAACCTTGCCTGGGGCAGTGCAGGACTAAATCTTGTAATGTCTAGAACAATAATAAAATGTGCCTAGTCAGACTACAACATACTAATGGTACAGTTTTTTTTTTTTTTTATTTCTTTCTTTGTGTAGACATGACAGTGAAAAAATTCTGAACAAAATGGTATACTTATAAAACAAATAAAACACATGTTACATACTGTATGCTATGCTTAAAAATAATTAGCAATAAAAGATGAACATTGATTGATTAATGTTTGTGGATCAAGTTTGTTAACCTATCAAGTTAAAATTGATCAAGATTGTTAACCTTTTGGCATCCTTTGGTATAGTTGAAGATTGACCAGTCACATTTTATTATTTTTCTAGACATTAAAAAATTTTGTCCTACACTGCCTCATGAATGGTTTTAGGTTTCTTAAAAAATAAATTTTATTAGAACTAGCTATAGTGGTATGTTATAGTCTTTTGATTTTGACTTTATTAAATTTGTTCATTTTTGTTTTTGTAGGAGAGTTAAATTGTTTTAATGATTCTAATTATAGATGTGTTTTTTAAATAAAAAGATAAAACCTGAAAAAAAAATCAAGAGGTTGCAAATAGAGCAACAATTAAAGTGTGATCTACTGTATTAAGAGACATTAGTTTAAATCTAATGCAAGAGAGCAAAACTGGCCTTGACTCCAGGGTGAGGCCTCCAGCTCTGCTAGCTGATACTTCAAAAAGATGCTGTAGCTTAATGTGGCTCAGAGAAAGCATGTGTTAGCCCTCATCCTCTTGGCTAATATGCAGTAAAATCTTAAGTGATAAGATAAGTGAGACTTTTGATGATAATGAGTTGGATATTACTAAACTGGGAGGAAGTTTGACAAAGACAGAATTCAAGCCCACCTATAGCCACCAGCTAAACAGCAATTGATTTCCAATTTTCCCTCAGTCTTCATGCTTTCATGTTTTAATTATTTAAAATATCTGCCAAAAGTATTTAGAAAAGTATTAAAATATACATAATGAACCATTTCTACATTATAGACAATTTACATTACTGGTGTTTAAAAATGAAATTCTCCATAAATTACATTTTTGTACACAAACATGATATGGATAATTTTCTAATAATACCTAAAAATATATTTGATTTTCTGAACAAGTAGTCATTTCATGCTAAACATTACGGAGCTTTAATTAGGTTATAGCAGTATAGCACTGATATTACTACTCTCTTCAGCTGCTAAACAACTCTCGTCACATATTAAAATTGTGGATTAATAAGATGCATCATCTGTATAAGCAAAAAATATTAGCCTTGACCACAAAACTGACCATACTATAAATTGCTACATTCCTGTTTTCATTTCATTTAAAAACTGACCTTCTTGACACATTGCTTTGATTTATAAAAATCACACTGTCAATAATAATAATAGTACTATCAATAAGTAAGTAAATGAATGTAACATATAAAGTAGTGTTATTGTTTAGTTTTATGCCTGCCATTCATGAACAAAAAATCATAAGTGCCCGCATCAGCATGAACAGTACTCAAGGTATTGATTGTTGCCCGTAAAAAAAATTCCGAAATACTCACTTTATGGTCTTTTGCACAGAGTTGCTTCCATTGTGTGTAACCACTGTAGTCAGTTTGCTTATGAGAATCAAAACCACATGGGTCACAATGAAGCTCAAACATTGATGCCCAAAACTGATGCATGGGTCACAATGAAGCTTAAACACTGGTGCCAAACAGTGATGCTCTGAGGTCATACCTATAACAGATAAGTTATGTGTCTTTATTCTCTTCTGGCCCTGCACCCAGAGGGCTATTGCATACCAGTCTTTTATTGAGTACATAGGGCCACTTTCCAGAGTTCATCATTTTAAAATAACTTGACCATAATAGTATAATAATGACCATTGAAACAACCTGACCTCATCTAATACTGCTACACCAGTCCAGGTCACTTAAGTGATTTAATGGTAGAACTTGGCAATTACGGACATTTTCAAGTGGAATCTAAAATAGCTCATTCTAGATTCCCATTTCCTTAATAAGAAACATGACATTAAAGCTTGACCTAGCTTTCTTGTGCTTACTGATGTACTTTACATTCATCGAAGTTTGCCCTTTTAGGCTACACTAAGCAAATCATGTTCAGAAAAAAACAACCAGTATTGCACAAGACCAGCAAATATGTCAAACATGTCCTATGCTTTCTAAATGCTTTTTAATTAGTTTCTCTGTACAATATTGCTTCATATTCCCATATCTGTATTGTTATATAGATTTATTAAAAATGCTTTTGACTGTCCATCCAAAGTTCTTGTACTGTAGATCTTGAGACACATCAGTTTTGCCCAATCCTCAAAAAACAGGACACACAAACGTTTACATTCCCATTTAAACACTCTTGCTTCACATTACCTTCACATTAGTTCAGTATTATACATTTATTCCTAAAGATCACCAAAACAAAATTACCTTTAAAAAGTTACCTTTTTTTGTGCAAACACGAAGTGCAGTCTCATTAATGCTTGTCAAACATGCAATTTTTTTATTTTTAAAAATTATTGAGACATTAGCCATAGCCAAGGCTTAGCTTAGCTGCATAATTAACAGTTCTAAAAACATCTACATTTTGCATTCTTGATACACCATAATTTCCACTTTTATGCCTTTTCATTATAATTCATGATAACATTAATAATTACTGCCATCTGCTGTGCAGACCGTGGAACTGTAATTTGTCAGAACTAATACAATGGAATTTAATCTTCACAGAGTCACTATACTGTAAATTCCCTTTATAGCTAACTACCTCTTAGCAATCACTAAATAGTTCTAAATAACTAGTCCTAAGCACACTTTGGGAAACACAAAAAGCTACATTGTCTGTATTACTAAGTTATAAAAAATAGATGAATAAGATATAAATAGATTTTTTTTTTGTCTTTGCCTTGTGTTAAGCACAATTTTATAAATATTAAACAGATAAAAATTAATTTTGTAGCTCCTGTTTATCATCTAAATCTGGTAACAACTGGTGGGAACTATGACACAATACATTTCTAGAATGACATTTTCTTTTTAAGGAATATGACCACCTTAAGAACTGCAACTTTACACCAGTGACATTTGGGTGCTCCACCACAGCCAAACTGGCAAAGAACTCCCAAGATGTCAGGATGGTTGCGGAGCACAGGCTACAACTGTTTATAGATCAATAGACTCCTCTGTTACTGGTAAACATGGGCGGTTTTAATGCAAGAATGTGTATATAATATTTTGTGTTAATTAGACTTCATTTATTACATATAAACACTATTTTGAAGTGTAACTAGAAAAGTAACTAGAAGAGTAACTGTCTAATTTGGAAGGAGAAATGGGTGTTGTGTGCTTGGTTAAACGCACTTTTTTAGAAAAAAAATGGCACCATTTAGTACTAAATGCTTAAATTTCAGTCACTAATGCTATGGACAAATAATACATTCTATCTACACACAATTTTTAAGATGATTGAAGATACTGTACAAACTTTGACAATAATTTACTCTACTGTTACTTGAAACCAGTGACTACCTAGAAATTAAGTATAATATACAGTATGCTTAATTACTATTGTAGTTCTTTAATAAATTGTTCAGTTTTTGTAAATATCAAGCAGAGCAACACTCTGTATCTTGTATGCATAAACATCAATCTGACCAAATGTATTGTATGCTATTTCCTATAAAAAATAATTGTTGTTAGTTGATTTTTTTTATTGAAAAACAGGCAACAAAAAAAAATGCTACATATAATTAATTCCATAATAAATAAATGCTTCATCAAACTGTGTCCTGTTGAGATTTTTTTAACCCATCTACTCTGTCTTAATTTCTGCATTCTTCCTTGTTTCTTACCAATGCATTATCAATGAGTATTTGGAAGTTGTGTAGAAGCAACAATTTTAAAACTATGCATAATGTACACATTCAATATTACACTATACCTATACTATGCCTATAACTTTCAAGCATGTATAAAAACAAAAAGGTCTTAAGTTGGTTTGCACTGCACTCAAATTAATGATTATATTTGTTTAAAAATATTAATAATTCTGACCAACAAATTATATGAACTTCAATTACAAATGCAAAATCTGAGAATGTGATAAACGAAAAAAATATATAGGTTAATAAAATAAGCATTCATCCTGTACTTTTTGGTACCACACATTTCAAGCACCTGCTGACTTTGTTCTATGTTCTATGTTATTCCATGTTCTATTTTATGCAAATGTAGATTTTAGGATTAATTAACATTAAATTAACTAAAGGCGTGCTATGCTAATCCTTTCAATTTCATTACATATAAACCATTAAACCAGGGTCACCATAAAGGTTAGGCATAAAGATCTGACTTCTCAGGAATTCAGAGAAGTCAAATTAGTTGGCTCTTTTAAAATGCTTGACTCTGACCATGATGAGCTGGAAATGTAGCCAGAGCCATTGTCAGAAATAGATCCCTCAGAAATGGATCCCTCAATGGATTTAACAACTCGGTTAGCATTAATGCAGCAAATGGAACAAATGGAGCCTATAACACGAACGTTTAAGAAATTTTGATATTTGTTAAATTTTAAATTTGATTGATATATAAATGCAACATTAATAACATCCATAATGACAGAGTTTCCTCAATAATAAACAATAATATAAAAAAAGGTTACGTTAATGTGTTCTTTTTTTAACTAAAGGCTTACAGTACATGTTAAAAATAACACTAATATATATTTTTGCTAGATACACAGCAAAATCCTTAGTCTTGAATTAACACCCAGAGTGTTGATTTAACAGTTTCAGAGTACATTTGTGACCATTAGATCATATATAAACACTTGGGGTGTTAAATCAACACTGGGAATTTTGCAGTGTAGCGGTTATAAATGAACAAATAGCACACTGTCACTAAGCTTGTATTGGTAGTTAAATTATAAATGTAAATTCAAATGTCACAACTCATGCATAATAAAAGGTCATGTGCGAAAGTTGGCGAACGGTACTGATCACAAATGATCACTGATTACAAATGTTCTTGACAGCAATTCATTTTAAGTATCAAAGCTACTGGCATGATCACTTTTTCCTGCTCATGCCAAATTTGTCACATAGGATGGCAGTTGTTAACCCTGGGCACAGGCCAAGTCAAACAGCTGTAACTAACACCACAAGGGTGGGAAAGTTAATCCTCAACCTTCTTTAAAAGACCTCTGACATACACACACCAGCTGTCTCAAGGGTCAGACCTCATTCCTTGAGAGCACAGAAAGTTTCTAGTCAGTTTAATCACAATAACAAGATTCCGGACAAAAAATAACAACTGTAAATATTATATATTCCCAATAAACAAACGATTCATAAAATAGCTAACTATCTAACTAATTAAACCGATGTTGTATAACTTATAAATTAAAATGCTAAATTTGGCTTTATAATTGCAGTATTCAGAATCACTTCTTATATGTGGATACTCTACAATATTATGGTCATTTTTATTTTACAATAAAAGCAACACATAATCTTTTTTTAAACATCTTTGAACACTTAAAAACCTTTATTTATAAACAGAAACCTTTATTTCTTTAAATCTTTATCCCGTTAACAAATACTGGATCTCTGCCACACCAAAAAAACACTCCACTTAAGGCGTCTCTAAGACTCTGCTGTAACCATATGACATCAACAGCTGACTGCTTCTCCACAGCTGACAGACCCGGACATATTTAGAATGCATTAAACAACATAACCTGCGGTTTATGGGTCATAAATGAAACTCAGTTACATACCTGAAAACAAACATGGCACAGTAAACACCGCTAGTGTCCGCCATCATGTTTTATTGTTTTGTATTGACTAACAAAAAAGATATGACATCATCGCCCCAGATATTTATCCAAACCAAATAGAACATATATAAGTTGATAGATAGATAGATAGATAGATAGATAGATAGATAGATAGATAGATAGATAGATATATAGATAGATAGATAGATAGATAGATAGATAGATAGATAGATCAGACATTCATTAAGATACCAATGCAATAAATCAAAAGTATTTATAGGTAGAAACAAAAAGGGAAAGTCATTACAAAGGCAAGACACATGACCAAATAAAGAATGCAGCTTTCACTGAGTGAACAGATGCATTCCTATAAAAGAGGCAGCCACAAGCTTCCTTAAGCACAGACAGCAGCTCAAACCAAGGTAAGGACAAGAACAGCCTTAGAAACACTTAGAAATATTTTTTTGTTTTCATATAATGAATAAGTAATATGTGTTAAAGTAAAAATATATATTATTTTTCTTTTTATAGCATTAGCCATCTGCAAAACTTGCTTCACTTTGTCAGAGCATTAAGGAAAGGTAAATAATAAGTTTATTCAATGAGATTTTTTTTCTGGTGGGATTTCAATAAGTGATCTTTTTTTCTTAAAGTTTTTTTCTTTTTTCTGAAGAAAAAAGGCAATTATGGGAGACAATGAGATGGAATGCTTCGGCCCAGCGGCCGTCTTCCTCCGTAAACCAGAGAGGGAGAGAATTGAGGCTCAGAACAAAGCTTTTGATGCCAAAACAGCAGTCTATGTGACTGAGCCTACAGAGATGTATGTTAAGGGTACACTGAAAAGTAAGGATGGTGGCAAAGCCACTGTTGAAACTCTGAATGGCAAAGTAAGTGCTGGTCACAAATACGAGCATCCACAGTCAATATTGTTATATTGGACTGTTGTTGTATCAACCTTGTCAATGTGATGGACACGCCTTTCTTGAATCAACAGGTCCTAACAGTTAAGGAGGATGATGTTTTCCCCATGAATCCTCCCAAATTTGACAAGATTGAGGACATGGCCATGATGACCCACCTCAACGAACCCACTGTGCTCTATAACCTCAAAGAGCGTTATGCAGCATGGATGATCTACGTACGTATTAATCTGAGATGATCTTAAGTTTATGTAAAAGGATTCCATTTTTTTGTGACAGGCATTACATTAAAAATGTAATGTTATGTTGTGTCATTGCAGAATGACTTCTGTATTTCATTACAACAGTGTGCAACTGCAGATCAGTTTTAAATGTATGATTTTATGTTTGACCATGGTTCTACAGACCTATTCTGGGTTGTTCTGTGTCACTGTGAATCCCTACAAGTGGCTCCCAGTGTACGACGCTGTTGTCGTTGCTGGATACAGAGGCAAGAAGAGAATTGAAGCCCCACCTCACATCTTCTCCATCTCTGATAACGCCTATCAGTTCATGCTCACTGGTACAGTATAAAGAACTAAGATCTCTTCAGAACACGTAAAATATTCTAGCATTCTATAGTTTGCATTAAAGAAATGTAAATACAATGAAGGAATTGTCAGTTTAATTAACTTTATTCTCAACTTTTACAGACCGTGAGAATCAGTCCATCCTGATCACGTAAGTTTTGTTACATAAAGTATAACAGAGAATTTTTTTTTAGATTTGAACAAAATGTGTTCATTTTTAAAAGCATCCTCAAAAGCCACTCAAAAGCGCATTTCTTTTTTCCCCAGTGGAGAATCTGGTGCAGGAAAGACTGTGAACACCAAACGTGTCATTCAGTACTTTGCAACAATTGCAGTGTCAGGTCAGAAAAAGACAGAGCATACTCCTGGCAAAATGCAGGTAAAAAGTGTTAAATATCTCTGCACTTATACAGAATCTGATTTTAGATTCCTCATTAAAGTGCCTGGTATAATCAATAGGGCTCGCTTGAAGATCAAATTATTGCAGCCAACCCCCTGCTGGAGGCTTATGGTAATGCCAAGACTGTCAGGAATGACAACTCTTCTCGTTTTGTAAGTAATTGTAAAGATAATGTAAAGCTGCTTTTAACTGTCTCTTCTGACTTAATAAATATTCTAACATGATTCAACAATATTCAGGGTAAATTCATCAGAATTCATTTTGGATCTTCTGGAAAGTTGGCTTCAGCTGATATTGAAACATGTAAGAAACATCTAGCATTCATACATCTCTTACTCTTATTCATTCATTAAACAAAATTTTAATGAATACTGCATTGTTTTACTTACAGATCTGCTGGAAAAGTCAAGAGTCACCTTCCAGCTGTCTGCTGAGAGAAGCTACCACATTTTCTATCAGCTCATGACTGGACACAAACCAGAGCTGCTTGGTAGGAAGTCTAAAAAGTCCAACTGGTGCCAAATATTTCACAATTTTAATATTAAGACAAACTCTTAAATTGCTTATTTTGCAGAGGCACTGCTCATCACCACCAACCCCTATGACTACCCGATGATCAGTCAGGGTGAAATTGTAGTTAAGAGCATCAATGATGTGGAGGAGTTCATCGCCACAGATGTAAGCAACAATTTAAGAAAGCTGGGTTAATTACATAAACCTTCAAACTATACTGAAACAAAGGTAATTTTAAAGTGATAATTATCTAATATAACACTTCATCACGCAGACGGCTATTGACATCCTTGGGTTCACCGCTGATGAGAAAATGAACATCTACAAGCTGACCGGTGCTGTGATGCATCATGGCAACATGAAGTTCAAGCAGAAGCAGAGGGAGGAGCAGGCTGAGCCTGATGGCACTGAGGGTATGAATAAAATTACAAGTCTGAAGTCTGTCAATATATAATACTGACATTATGTTCTTGCAGTATCTGATGATTTAGACAATATCTTTCACTTCAGTTGCTGATAAAATCGCCTACCTTCTGGGGCTGAACTCAGCTGACATGCTGAAAGCTTTGTGCTACCCCAGAGTCAAAGTCGGAAATGAGTTTGTGACCAAAGGCCAGACTGTACCTCAGGTAACAAACAACAAAAATGTCAAAGAACAAAATGACAAATGATAATTAAGGTAAAAAGAGCACAAAAACTATTTTTTTTATTATTATTTAGGTAAACAATGCCGTTATGGCTCTCTGCAAGTCAGTCTATGAAAAAATGTTCTTGTGGATGGTCATACGTATCAACGAGATGTTGGACACAAAGCAACCAAGGCAGTTCTTCATCGGAGTGTTGGACATCGCTGGATTTGAGATCTTTGATGTAAATATATGTGCCTGTTTGCTGTACACAAACTTCATTCTTAATAAAAATACAAATTCAATGTGTCTTGAACTTGATATGATGTTTTATACAGTTCAACACCTTGGAGCAGCTCTGCATTAACTTCACAAATGAGAAACTGCAACAGTTTTTCAACCACCACATGTTTGTGCTGGAACAAGAGGAGTACAAGAAAGAAGGTATTGAATGGGAGTTCATTGACTTCGGTATGGACCTGGCTGCCTGCATTGAGCTTATTGAGAAGGTGAGCTGCTGTGGTGTAGTTCCATAAATTCAGCACTAATACTGCAGGGATAACTCATAAAATAAATCTGTCACCAACAGCCAATGGGCATCTTCTCCATCCTTGAAGAGGAGTGCATGTTCCCCAAGGCAACAGACACATCCTTCAAGAACAAGCTTCATGACCAGCATCTTGGAAAAAGTGCTGCTTTCCAGAAGCCAAAGCCTGCCAAAGGCAAAGCTGAGGCCCACTTCACCCTGGTGCACTACGCCGGCACTGTGGACTACAACATTGTCGGCTGGTTGGACAAGAACAAGGATCCACTGAATGAGTCTGTTGTCCAGCTGTACCAGAAATCAGCAAACAAACTGCTGTCCTTACTGTATGCAAGCCATGCCTCTGGTGATGGTATGGTGTTTAACTATTGATGACTTCATGAAATAAAAATGTGCAAACGAAGCATGTTAACCAGAATGAAAATTTTGAATTCTATTTTTTTGCAAACACAGATGCCAGCGCAGGTGGTAAAAAGGGTGGCAAGAGAAAGGGCGGTTCCTTCCAAACTGTGTCAGCTTTATTTAGAGTAAGTACTGCAATGTATAAATGTTTGTGCACATTTAAGACCAGTAATTTAAATGTATGTAATTTGGGTGTTAAACACACTACTTTAATTACAAAGGAAAACCTGGGCAAACTGATGACCAACCTGAAAAGCACTCACCCTCATTTTGTGCGCTGCTTGATTCCAAATGAGTCCAAGACTCCAGGTGAGCAAAATCTAAACGAACATCACATTTCCCAGACACACAATGAATGCACTAAATACTAACAATGTTACTCTATCACTACAAAAATAGCTAATTCATTCAACCATAACAGTAAAGAAGACTATTCTATGATTAGACCTTTACAAACATCTAACACCTATTGTGGATTCCATGACAATTTAGGTCTAATGGAGAATCATCTGGTCATCCACCAACTGAGGTGTAATGGTGTGCTGGAAGGAATCAGAATCTGCAGAAAGGGATTCCCTAGCAGAATTCTTTATGGTGACTTCAAACAAAGGTACATTTAAAGTCTACTAGAAGACTATTTATTCAGATGTATTCATTCATTACCATTAAACATGCAGAAACCAGACAATTCACTTCAATTATCAGAGTCCAAGTGTTAATTTATTAACACTCTGATGTGGAATGAAACTGAACTGAACTGAAAAATGAAATGTATTAATTTTCAGATACAAAGTCTTGAATGCCAGTGTCATCCCAGAGGGACAGTTCATTGACAACAAAAAGGCAGCAGAGAAACTACTGGCCTCCATTGATGTGGACCACACCCAGTATAGATTTGGACACACCAAGGTAAAATTACACTTATTTTATCAAGCGTATTGATATCAGAAAAGCATATACACCTTGGATTGCAGGCATAATTCATTACGGAAGCGTGCTTGCATATCAAAGCATTCACATATTAAAACAAATTTCCCCATAAGAAATAATGGAAACTGATGATTAGGTCCACAGCCCAAAAATATTTATATAAAAATAATTCAAACAAAATATAAAGTAAAAATGAGACAAATTAACTTGTACTTTACTTTTGAAAAGAATCGTGTAAGACGAGAGAGGAAAGGAGAGGAGGAGAAAGGGGGCTATTGTGAGGGACAACTTTCACACACACACACGAACATTGCTCTCTGTCTGGTTAATGGAATCTTCTTTTTGCATGACTTTAACAAACAAACATCTCTAATGACACTTGCGTATGCCTCCTTTTGAGTACTTGCGGGAATGTGACTGCTATATCGTTAAACAGATTTATCTCCCGCACAGCTTTTTTTAAAAACTTTTTCCATGTTCGTTCTGCACGCTTCTATAAAAAAAAATGTCTGATATATTCTTCTCCACTCCATATAATTTCATTTATTTACTTCTTCCTGTAGGTGTTTTTCAAAGCTGGACTGCTGGGTACCCTTGAGGAGATGCGAGATGAAAAACTTGTCAATCTGGTAACCATGACTCAGGCCTTGTGTCGTGGCTTCCTCATGAGGAAGGAGTTTGTCAAGATGATGAAAAGGAGGTAACATATATGTGCACATAAAAAACATACGCAAATGTGTGAGATACCACATTCATACATATAGTAGTGTGTCATAATAGCAACCATTCCAGCTGATATATGTTTCTTTAACAGAGAGTCCATCTACAGTATTCAATACAACATCCGCTCATTTATGAATGTGAAACACTGGCCATGGATGAAGCTGTACTTCAAGATCAAACCTCTTCTCAAGAGCGCAGAGACTGAAAAGGAAATGGCTGCCATGAAGGAGAACTTTGAGAAAATGAAGGAGGACTTGGAAAAGGCACTGGCCAAGAAGAAAGAGCTTGAGGAAAAGATGGTGTCTCTGCTACAGGAGAAAAATGACCTGCAACTTCAAGTGGCAGCTGTAAGTAGTTTCAGAAAAATAAATCTCAAAATCTTGCTATAATGAAATTCAAGGAGCCCCATGCAAAGGCAGAAAGCTTCTTTAGTTACACTTATAAATAAACAAATATTCACCAAGCCATTTGAACTGACAGGAAACAGAGAACCTTGCTGATGCTGAGGAAAGGTGTGAGGGGCTCATCAAGAGCAAGATCCAGCTTGAAGCTAAACTCAAGGAGACTACTGAAAGACTGGAGGATGAGGAGGAAATTAATGCTGAGCTGACTGCCAAGAAGAGGAAACTGGAGGATGAGTGCTCTGAGCTGAAGAAGGACATTGATGATTTGGAAATCACCCTGTCCAAAGTGGAAAAAGAGAAACATGCCACTGAGAACAAGGTTTACATTTAATTTACTTTATTACAAAAAATTAAAATTAATCCTTGTTTTAACAATTAAAATATGCATTATATTTATAATACTGGAGATCCACAGACTGAAATTAAGTAAATGAATTATATATTGTACTTTTATAATTTTTTTTTTTTTTTTAAACAACAGATAACCTGTTATTACAATGCTCTGTGATAGGTCAAGAACCTCAGTGAGGAGATGATGTCTCAAGATGAGAGCATTGCCAAACTCACTAAAGAGAAGAAAGCCCTCCAAGAGGCACACCAGCAGACTCTGGATGATCTCCAGGCAGAGGAAGACAAAGTCAACACTTTGACAAAAGCCAAGATTAAACTTGAGCAACAAGTGGATGATGTAAGAATTTAATAAGCAAATTCAGAATTTTAAGATATGACAATGAAGTCCATTCTTAATTGTCCCCTTTACCACATAAACACAGCTTGAAGGTTCACTGGAACAAGAAAAGAAAATCCGTATGGACCTTGAACGAGCCAAAAGGAAGCTTGAAGGAGATCTGAAACTAGCCCAAGAAAATATAATGGATCTGGAAAATGATAAGCAGCAGTCTGAGGAAAAGATTAAGAAGTATGTTTTCTGAAAACATCTAATATAAATTGATTGTAGTTATCCATGTAAACATGATATTGAATACCTTTGTGTATGAAAACCACCTACATTTTGTTACAATCCTTCTTACAGGAAAGACTTTGAAACAAGCCAACTTCTAAGCAAGATTGAAGATGAGCAGTCTCTGAGTGCTCAACTTCAGAAGAAGATTAAGGAACTTCTGGTAACCACCTAGTTTGTTCATTAGTCAATACATTAACATTTTACGAGGTTATTAAAATTGAAAATGACTACTGACATCTGTACTTTAGGCACGCATTGAGGAGCTGGAAGAGGAAATTGAGGCTGAACGTGCAGCTCGGGCTAAAGTTGAGAAGCAGAGAGCTGATCTCTCCAGGGAACTTGAAGAGATCAGTGAGAGGCTTGAGGAAGCTGGAGGTGCCACTTCTGCTCAGATTGAGATGAACAAGAAGCGTGAGGCCGAGTTCCAGAAACTGCGTCGAGATCTGGAAGAGTCCACTCTGCAGCATGAAGCCACGGCTGCTGCACTTCGCAAGAAACAAGCTGACAGTGTTGCTGAGCTTGGAGAGCAGATCGACAACCTTCAGCGTGTCAAACAGAAGCTGGAGAAGGAAAAGAGTGAATATAAAATGGAGATCGATGACCTTTCTAGTAACATGGAAGCTGTTGCCAAAGCAAAGGTATGACTAGCTCACTTTAACACATAACATATTGCCTTGTAGATGCCTACTGTCTAGTACTAAACCAGGTTTTCTGACAGGCTAATCTGGAAAAAATGTGCAGAACCCTTGAGGACCAACTTAGCGAAATCAAGGCAAAATATGAGGAAAATGCTCGCCAGTTAAATGATGTGTGTAATCAAAAAGCTAGACTTTCTACTGAAGCTGGTAAGTGAGAATAATAAACTACAAACTCAAATATAAATTTTACTCAAACTGAACTAACATTAAACAACATATTTTATAGGTGAGCTTGAACGGCAGCTAGAGGAGAAAGAGACCTTGGTTTCTCAGCTAACCAGAGGAAAGCAGAATTACACTCAGCAGATTGAAGAGCTCAAAAGACACATTGAAGAAGAAGTGAAGGTAAATCTAAATAGTTATTTACATATTTTTTTTCTTTCAAAACATTGACAAGTTCTATTTAAAATATTTAAACGTCTAAACGTTTAAATCCAACATCCACTAGTCATGAAGAGCTGTATTTTGTGCTTAAAGAAAATCATGTCAATCGCACATTAAGTCAAAATCCACAAAGCTAAAGGATCGTTTTTGGATTTGTATGTGTAGCACCAGGAGTTAGGATTTACTTAACTTAAAGAGTGATTACTTTCTAGAACACACAAGCCTGCATGAAATAAAGTTACATGTTATTTAAAAAAAAAGAAAATGTTAATTACAGGTTTATATTGTTATTAATGGCCAGTATTATTATTCAGATAGACTGGTAGGTAGTTTTCCTTTATACTCTACTGGCAGAAGCATTTACAGGACCTATTTTACTTTCCTGGAACTTAATGGGTCTTCACATAAACAATGCCTTAGGCCAAGAACGCCCTGGCTCATGCTGTCCAATCAGCTCGTCATGACTGTGATCTGCTCAGAGAGCAGTTTGAGGAAGAGCAGGAGGCCAAGGCTGAGCTTCAGCGTGGAATGTCCAAGGCCAACAGTGAGGTGGCTCAGTGGAGAACCAAATACGAGACTGATGCCATCCAGCGTACTGAGGAGCTTGAGGAAGCTAAGTAAGTTTGTCTTCTTTGATAAAACAAAAAATGTGAGGAATGTATTTGTATGTACAGTATATAGTAATGACTTTATTGTGCATCTACTCGAAGGAAAAAGCTTGCTCAGCGGCTCCAAGATGCAGAGGAAACCATTGAAGCGGTGAACTCCAAATGTGCTTCTCTTGAGAAGACCAAACAGCGACTACAGGGTGAAGTAGAAGACCTCATGATTGATGTGGAAAGAGCAAATGCCCTCGCAGCCAACCTTGACAAAAAGCAGAGAAACTTTGACAAGGTACCATATTGAAAGAATTGACAAAAAGTTAACTATTAGGAAGCCTTTCTGGGCAAAATCTCCCTTAACTTGAGTTGTTGCATGCTTGCTCCTTGTAATCTCAAACCTATAAGCTAACACACTATTAATCTAAATAGCCGAAATAACTCATATGGACTGTGTTGTTTTCAGGTCTTGGCAGAATGGAAGCAGAAGTATGAAGAAGGCCAGGCTGAATTGGAGGGAGCTCAGAAAGAGGCTCGCTCTCTCAGCACTGAGCTCTTTAAGATGAAGAACTCATTTGAGGAAGCTCTTGACCATCTTGAGACGCTGAAGAGAGAGAACAAGAATCTACAGCGTATGTAAACTAAGTATAAGCACACTGATGAAGCAAGAAATCAGTCTTAGATGAGGCATTAAATATGTCAATTGTCAAAGTCAATTTTATTTTTAAAGCACATTTAAATACAACACAGATGTGCTTAGTGCTGTACAATGACTCTAAAATAAACAAATATAATAAACAATACAAAAACACAACAGCATAAAACAATAACAGACAACGACAATACTTTAAATCAATAAAACATAAAGAAAAACACACATTAACATCTTGCTGCTAATTAAATAAAAAGCCTAAAATAAGATTAATAAACCTGATAAGATTAATTAATGAATCTACATTAAAAGCTAAAGAGAATAAGAAAGTTGTAAGTTGAGATTTAAATATTTTTCATATTCACAGAGGAAATCTCTGACCTGACTGAGCAACTTGGGGAAACTGGAAAGACCATCCATGAGCTGGAGAAAGCAAAGAAGTCAGTGGAGGCTGAGAAATCAGAAATCCAGACTGCCCTTGAAGAAGCTGAGGTATTTTAGCATTACGTACCTAACATTTTTTAAGCTCATTACACCCCATCATGTATTAATAATGTTGTGGTGTATAATTCATCTAAATTGCTTAATTTTCACATTTATTTAAGGGCACACTTGAACATGAGGAGTCTAAGATCCTCCGTGTCCAGCTTGAGCTCACGCAGGTTAAGAGTGAGATTGACAGGAAACTGGCTGAGAAGGATGAAGAGATGGAACAGATTAAGAGAAATAGCCAGAGGGTGATTGAGTCCATGCAGAGCACTCTGGACTCTGAAATCAGGAGCAGGAATGATGCTCTCAGAATCAAGAAGAAGATGGAGGGCGATCTAAACGAGCTGGAGATTCAGCTGAGCCATGCCAACCGCCAGGCTGCTGATGCCCAGAAACAGCTCAGGACTGTTCAAGGACAACTTAAAGTAGGTTTCATATTTAAGCTTGTACCACTAAACTTGTTTCTATTGATATTACACTTTTTACATTAAGTCTTAAGCAAAACTGAGCTATGAATGATTAAACAATAGCAGATGTTTACTTTTTTATTGTCCTAGAATTTTACTTGCATGTTTTTTCTCTTATGGTCACCATATTTGGGAGATAAGGGCTGGCTGCTCTTCACAGTACAAACATAATTTGGGTGAAAGATGGTTAGAATTACTCACCTTATTGTGAAAGAGCATAACAGCAATTTGAAGTTAAGAACATGTGATGCTTGTGTACAGTCCACGGAACTGCACATTTTACTTAAACTTGTATAAAACTCACAGAATTAGTGTTCTCCTGACATCGAGTACTGTACATACTGTACTTGTATATACCTCAGAATATTGCATCCAGAGGAGTTTGGATTATTATATGTATCATATTCATAACAAGAATTATATTTAGAAGGAACAGTTAATCTTTAATAATGAACTTATGGAATGTCAGTCATTTTCAGCTAAATAATCATCTTTCACCAACATCAGCAATGCTTCACCCAGAGATGAATTCCCGAGTTGTTTGATAATATATAGCCAACTACCTAGGATGATCCGTGAGTTGGAGGATGTGCTGCAGTTCTGTTTATTAAAGAGTAGTTGTAGTGAGTGTAGTTTGTTGTAGTGAGTGTAGTCTGTTTTATTGAGTGTAGTTACTTACCTTTTTTAGGGCAGGTAATTATTGGTACAAATTACAAATAATAAAATACACATTTCTCAAAATATCAGACACTGTACATTATGAAAGTACGTACATGCATATTTCCATCTCCAATAACACAGGATGCCCAATTGCACCTTGATGAGGCTGTCAGAGGCCATGAAGACATGAAGGAGCAGGTGGCCATGGTGGAGCGCAGGAATAACCTGATGCTGGCAGAGATTGAGGAGCTAAGAGCTGCACTGGAGCAGACAGAGAGAGGCCGCAAAGTGGCCGAACAAGAGCTGGTCGATGCCAGCGAGCGTGTGACATTGCTGCACTCTCAGGTTAGTGCAGATCAGCTTTAAAATGTGAAGAAATTATGACCACGGCCAGCAAATAGTTTTAATACAATTTTATTTTTTAACAGAATACAAACCTTATTAATACGAAGAAGAAGCTTGAAGCTGACCTGGTTCAAATACAAGGTGAGGTGGATGATACCATTCAGGAGGCAAGGAATGCCGAAGAAAAGGCCAAGAAGGCCATCACAGATGTGAGTGTTCAACTCCATAGTTTTCGTGCCACTGTATTTTACAATTACTTATAAAAAATAATAAATAATAATAATGCATAATGTGGCTATAAAACTAGGCTGCCATGATGGCAGAGGAGTTGAAGAAAGAGCAGGACACATGTGCTCACCTGGAGAGAATGAAGAAGAACCTTGAGACTACAGTCAAGGATCTTCAGCACCGTCTGGATGAGGCTGAGAACCTCGCCATGAAAGGTGGAAAGAAACAGCTCCAGAAACTGGAGGCTAGGGTATGATGTGTGTCTTTAATGAACATTTACACCATTTTAAATTATATTATTTAAGTATTTTATATTAATTCAAAGGACTGTGTGTGTGTGTGTGTGTGTGTGTGTGTGTGTGTGTGTGTGTGTGTGTGTGTTCTAGATACATGAGCTGGAAGGTGAGGTTGATACTGAGCAGAGACACTGCGCTGAAGCGATCAAAGGTGTCCGAAAATATGAGAGGAGAATGAAAGAGCTCACCTACCAGGTACTGTAGAAACTCTTGAAGGTTTCTGGTGGATTCTTCACTTTTTTATTATTATTATTCTAATCACTTACCTCTGAATCCAGACTGAGGAGGACAAGAAGAATGTGAATAGACTGCAGGATCTGGTGGACAAACTGCAGCTGAAGGTGAAGGCTTACAAGAGGCAGTCTGAGGATGCTGTAAGTAGAAACGACTTAATGTTAGCCCTGTAGTAGTAACCTAAAGTGAATTACAACTTCTTAATTTTTTTTTTTTTTTTTTTTTACTGAGGTGTTTGTGAGGGACAAGTGTAGAATGATCCAGAACTCAAAAGCATAGTGTATGAACATATATTATAGCTCATTCATGAAAAAAAAAAAAAAAAAACTTTTAACAACCTAAGCGTATACGTACCTGGACGTGGCTCGCTAGCAAACTCGCCTACAACCACCTAGCACTACTGCTTTCATTATTATAATTATTATTACCTCGTACTACCTAATGTCAGCTGTATTTGGTAATTTACTAGTACCGGATTTATTTATTGTTGTTGTTGTTGTTGTTGTTTTATGTGTCGCCAAATAAGATTAAGTTTAGTTAACTAAGCTAAATGGCTAATAATTGTGAAAAATCAGCCGCGCAGCCGTTACAAACGCGAAGCCCGCGAAGTTTAAAATCGAGTCTCGAGCGCAGCGGCGCGTGAGGAGAAATTTCTGGAATCTCTTAGCGCGGGCAATGAGCACCACTGGTGTAAACGCTCACTGATATAAGCATTCAGACACCATTCAGTTCGTTCTATCATTACTGGAGCAACTCGAAATGACTTCTTTTTTTTTTTCCTCACCCATTTACTGCTTGGGCTCTCTGAAGCAAACCATGAACATGATGATTTAGGAAAGTGATGAATCTTTCTAGAAAAAATTCTAAAAAAAAAAAAAAAACATTCACAAAGCAAACACTTCTTTATTTATTTTAGGCTTGTAGTTTTTTGTTGTTGTTGTTGTTGTACAAAGACAGAGTTATGCCAAATCCAGTGAAATGTGAAAATAAGTGAAGTGCAAATTAGATTAGATTAGATTAGAGCTGCAATGTGTCAACAACAGGATCTCGAAACCTTACAATCTTTTTTATTAAAACATCATTCATTCATTCACTAACCATTTCATTAAATAGAATGGGGAAAAGTCGACATTTTATGTGAAAAAATTGAAAATGTCACTTCAAGATTAACTTATTGGCATGTTATCGTAATGAATATTGTATATCCAGTTCTTCGAAATTTACGTTCATGAACATGCTTTCCCCAGGAGGAGCAGGCCAACGCTCACATGGCCAGGTTGAGGAAAGTGCAGCACGAGCTGGAGGAAGCTCAGGAGCGTGCCGACATCGCCGAGTCCCAGGTCAATAAGCTGAGGGCCAAGAGCAGAGATGCTGTAAAGGTAAGTTAATTTTTTATCCTCCTCGTCCTCCTAAAGCATGGGTGCCCAAAGATGACTTTAAAGATGGCGAATAACCTTTACAGTTACACTCTCAGAAATAAAGGTACCAATTTGTATTCTTCCCGGTCACTGCTATGGTACCGTCAAGAGGACATCTTCTGTGTATGTGATGTACCTTTAATTAGCTTACATAATTTTCAAGGTGCATCAGTGGTCCTATCAGAGTCTCTGCTGGTCAACAGGCAAAGCAGGCAACTGCTTGGTGCCCGAGACCATAGGTGGCGCTCAAGTGCCGACAGACCTATTTATTATTTAGAAGATCATGGTGATGAGTGCCTGTTAAAGAGCCCCCCTGCAAATTTTTGGCAAGGGCCCCAACAGACCTGTCCTTTTATTAATCCTAAATTCGTTTTAAAAATACACTACATTTGCATAGTTCTTTTATTATGACCACATCACTGACGAGGACATATAGTTGATTCTCCTTTTCTGATTTTCTGACCCAGACATTGCTATATGTTGTAGCAATAATATTTATTTTCCTCTTTCTTGATATAAATAATTGTGATATAAATAATGTTTCAGGAATTTTCCTGAGTGCAGTTTAGAGTATGTAAAAGGGTGAAAATGGATCTTTGCTAACATCTTGGTTCAGATTTATAAACAACACTCATTTTTAAGACTTTAACTTCACCTTGTTGCCTTGTTTACTTTAAGTAAACATTAAAAGCCTGAAGAAAACAGAGTAAAAAGGGTAATGAGGGTGAAGGATAACTAATGGACTTGTTTTGTTGTTTTTGCCATTTTCTTTTAACTATAATGAGAATAAGTGAATGTCTTTGTTTCTATTTTTAGGGCAAGGATGCTGAATAAAGAAGAAACAATATGGAAGTGGTCACTGTATGAACTGTGTTAAAACTTTTGCAACGTTATTCTAATAAAGACCTGCAATTTTCCATCACGTTGTGTCACGTTCCCGTTTTTTTTTTTTTATCCAATACCTATTTATATATGGGAATAAATAAATAAACATCCTCCAGGAAGTTTGACGTGAAAAATATGAATGTCTTTATCATTTCTCTTATAAACATTTTCTTTTTCCAATTTCTCAGAGGTGAATGACATAATATGATACAAAGTTAGTGCTTCAAGACAATTCTGTGCTATCTGTACAAAACGATCAATACGGAAGACGGAAAAAAACAAAAATCCCACTCACAGCAGCAAAAATAGAAGAGTGAGACAAACATCTATTCACATTAATAAATCCATTGCCATTCTAAAAGCTTTTTCATCAACAATGGCATATACTTACTTCTATAAGTGGCAAATAAATATTCATTAAAATAGCATTTTTAATGAAATACAAACATCAAGCAAAAAAAATAAAAATCAAAGCCACACAAAGTGATTTCATGCGGTTATTCTTACTTACTCTTACACTTTAAAATGAGCTAAAAATATTAATTCAAACATTGTAAATATTAAAACACAAAAGTTTCAACTGAAAATCTACATCAACCATCAAATTTAATCAAAGGTCTGGATTCAAGGAAAACTGCTCAACGCTAGTAGGCTTGTCATATTAACACCATTAAAAATAATATCATCAATTAATATCTAATAATTGAGCAATTCATATCAATACCATGTTCTCATTATATCCCCCTCTGTCTGAATTGAAGCTGGGGAATATCATACCTTTACCAAGAGGTTTAAATAAAACAAACATTGACATGACTAAATGTTGAAAAAGCCTTCAAGTAAATACATACTTTTCCATGCAGTATCCCATCTTGCATCTCAAAAAAGCTTTTAAAAAACGATGCAAAAACGTTTTTTTTTTTTTTTCTTTTTTCTTTTAAACATACATTATCACGTCAGAGTCTTGGGCAGTTTCCAAGCTGCAGTTGTTGCTCTGTGGAGAAGTTCTGTGCTCTGAAATGGCTCCCTATCTGACATCTAATGCACTATACAGGATGTTGATCGGCTATTAACGCTTAGCCGTAATCCCTCCAGTGCACCGCATATTGAAATGGAAACCATTTTGTATTAGCCCTGGATTCATCAGTCGCACAGACACTTTCCTGTCATGCACAAAAAACACATTCATCTCATCCAAATAAAAAAACTCTATAAGGTAAGCATAGTTTTGAAGCTTGATATTTACAGGAATACAACACTTGCAAATGGGCAGATTACTTTCCTACAGACTTTTAATCAAAAAGCATGGAGCTATGCAATATATACACTCACTACAGACTTTATTAGGAACACGTATACAACTACTGATTAATCCATCTACCATGTGGCAGCTGTGCGATGCATAAACTGATGCAGATGTCTGGCAGCAACATCAAAATGGGACAAAGGGAGGTTTCTATCATTTTCTCTAACTGTGGTCGTCGACACACACACACACACACACACACACACACACACACACACACACACACACACACGAGTCTCAGAACACATAGCCATTAGGGGCAGATGGGCTACAACAGCAGAAGACCACATGGGGTTCCCCTCCTGTCAGTCAAGAACAGAAAGCGGAGACTGCACTCACTGGCTCACAATAACTGAACAGCTGAAGCCTGGAAAAGCGTACAGTAGCCTGGTCTGATGAAGGTAGGGTCGGAATTCGGCAGCAACAGTATGAATCGATGGACCCGACCTGTTTTGTGTTGACAGTCCAGTCCAGGCTGGTGGAGGTGGTGTAATGGTGTGTCGAGTGTTCTCTAGGTGCGTTCTGGGCCTGCTAATAGCAAAACAATAGCGGCTAGGGTTAGCCTATATGAATATCGTTGCTGAGCATGTGCTGTCCACTTATCAACCTCTAATGGCTATTTGCATAAATGCTGGAAAACTGTGGCATCCACCAATGTTCCCGACAGAGGGGCAAAGTATCCATGCTCAACCCTTAACCAGACCACAGACCACATCTAACTCGAGATCTTTATCCGCCCTCCGGTCACGTGACCGCATACACTCCATAGTGTTCCTAATAAAGTGCTTAGTAAGTGTAGTTTTTGTTTCTTATCCAACACACCATCTTTGCCTTCTCGTTGTCACTTAAGGCATCTCACTTTATTAGCTCCAGTGAAGTTTGTAGCCGACCGTTGGATGAGGAAGTGAGAGAGACGCCGTTGAAGGTAACTAATGGTTCAGGTGACATCATTAATAGTGCCAGAATAGAAAAAATATTATTTGTCCATGTCCTAGGAAACTTTCAGTAGTCTACGCTCAAACACTGGTTTTAAGGCACCCTCGTCAACAACGCTGCCTCCATTTCCCCTTGTGTGAATTCCTCATCGCCACCTTAAGGGCCCGTTTCATCGACTCGGGTGAACATGTGGGACGATTCTGATAAAGTGTTCAAGGGGCAAAAAAGGGAGAAGTTCATCAGTTTCATCAGCCAATTGCGAGCCGATTGCATCAGAAGTTGCAGACTACATTCGTTTGGTATTAGACACTTTAAAACACTAGCCAAGTCAACCGAACAGTTCTAAACGACTGCTGCAGTGCTCGGACCTTACGCAGCTGTTACATTACATAGAATAGTTCTTCTGGGATCGTATGTGGTTGAAATCAGTACATCATCCCAAAGAAATCAAACTACAGTCAATCAAACAGTAAATAAATAATGCTAATGAATATGTCATATCAATGCAAAACATTATATATATATTAAACAATTATTAAATGTTTACCCTCCTAAATCTAAAATAATTCCATTAACATGACAGCTGAAGAACGTTCCATCCCAGTTTTCAGTTTTCGTGACCTAGGGGCTACAGTCTGGGCGTATTTATTACGGCACGTTTTTAAACCAATCACTCTTAGGACATTCGCTCAGGATTGGCCAAGCTCAGGTTCTGTACCTTGTGTCTGTACCGTAGGAGGACTAAGTGCACCAAGGCACTGTTGGATAGCAAACCAGGCAGTCATTTAGATTTGTGCACACAATATGCCTTTTAGACATTGCTGATATATCTTTTTATCTCCAGGCAGAGAATACAGACATAATAAAGAATGATGTTAAAACTCCACAACCAAGAAGCGCCGGTATGAGAGCAACGCTAATCAAGATGGGATTAATGGGAGTGAGGGGAAAAGACAAAAATAAAATAAACTATAAGCCTGACTGTAAACACGGGTCAACACTGGGCAATATAGCGCTGGATTTGGCAAGCTTCGACGCACACGTGCCTTATTTGCATTTATGGCGACCTGTTTAGCAAAATTATTCCTTTTTTTAAAAAAAAAAAACTCTCCTTAAATACAAGACCCAGAATTGTCTATAGTTGATATGCACAACGACAGGTTACTAAGACACAGCATCTCAAATCAACCCATCTGGATGTGTTGAGAAGATCAAAGCACTTCAGAGTAGGGGAAAAGGACCAAGGGAATTCTGGGAAGACAGCAGAAGCGAAAAAAGTAGCAGTAAAGAGGAGGATAAGAGTCACAAAGCCGCGGGGCTGTAGGCGTTTCACGTAGGGTAGATGGCAGCAGGGTGAACAGAGCGGCTTAAGATCGAACGGCGAGGTAAAGCAATGTTAACTGCAGCCCGATGAGGATCCCCACCGGACAGCGCAGAGACCGAGCCCGCCCACACTCCGACGTGTTCTCCTGGGGAACAAAAACAGACGTGCGGGAAAATTCATACTCGAAATCATACCATGAAATGATATAAATGAATGTTACACTGTATGCGCTAATAAACACTTGCATACGGAAAACGCATTCAATACTGCACACCTAAAGGACGGATAATCAGAGCTTGTCGTAGACCTTCAATGTCCCCAGGACACTTACGCTGACCTACAGCTGGGCAAAATCGTCGAACACGAAGCCTATTTTTTACTCAAATCTAAAAAACATATGCTGGCAGCACTGTATGCTGTAGATCATCACTAGTCTACTCTTGTAAACGTATAGAAATACGATGGTTAATATAAATAAGCCATGAATATCACACAGAATACAGACCAGGAAAAGACCCACACTCAAAATGCTAAATAGAGTTTCTAATTTACATACATACAGCTTTCGCATCAGTGTAAAGTCGAAAGTCAAGTCAAGTCCTGGTAAATCAGGGCCAATGTCAAATCTTTTTTCTTCACACAAAGCAAGTGATGCGTTAATGCCCTGATGAAATGCAAATGTTAACCCTTCGGAATTTACCCCTAGGAACTTTATAAAGTTGGTGTAACATGCGGGATTAATGGAGAGAAATAAGGATACAGAAAGAATAGAGATATGATTTGTACCATTGAGTTGTAATCAAAGCACTTCTCGGGTCCTTTCCGGTATCGGGCAGAGCTCAACACGTCACAGGGAATCTCCTCCTGAACTGCACGGATCATGTCAAGGATTTTCTTTTCACTGCAATTTCAACATTAGGAGTGAGCGCGTTGCAAAGTGTTTACATTTACACTGAGGCATTTGGCAGAAGCTCTGACTCTTTACACTGGGTTACTACAGTAGGTTACGGACTGAGTAACATCAATCACACACTGTTAGGAAGAGGTTGTGTTCGTTTCTGTTTGTTTTTTTGTTTTGTTTTTTTGGATTTTTCCCCGATTTTCTCCCTAATTTAGTCGTGTCCAATTCCTCCCCGTCACTAGGGGGCTCCCACATTAAGGCTACTACTACCACTCAGCCGGGAGGGCCGAAGACTATCACGTGTTTCCTCCGAACCACGTGTCGCCAGCCGACCGCATCTTTTCGAACTGCTCGCTCGCGCACCGTTGGGGGCGGAGTCACACACTCGGAGGACAGCGCTATCCGCTCCCTCCGCTGCACGAGCTCACAGACGCCCCTGACCGGCTGTAGAGCCGCGATTAATGTCGGAGCACTAAGTACCTCTCATCCCTCCCCTCTGAGAGAGCTCGGCCAATCAGCTCTCTCTAGACCTCCGGCTGCGAGAGGTTACAGCACCACCCGGGATTCGAACTAGCGACCTCCGGATGATAGGGCGAGCGCTTTAACCACTGCGCCACACGGAGGCCATGATTTGATGATCGTTTTGGTTTTAGAAACCATCATCATTACTGTATATACAAAAAAGTTCGGCATGATGGTACCAAAGGCAGAAAAGGCCAATTTCATGGCAAATGCGGAGGCTCGGGTTCACTTTATCCTGCTGAAATCGTTCCAACCTTGATTGATTTGACCGAATCTCAGTCTAGTTCTTAAACCAACACCTTGCACTGTATGTGTGAGTAGATGTCTATTATGTGTTATTACATGGAGGTGAAGCAGAGGGTGTCAAGATATTAAGAAAGGAAAGGATACACTCCATCCTGACTTGCGTGAGCTTTTCAATCTCGCAGGAGCTGCAGGGAAGAGTTTCGGCCACCACGAACAGCAGGTTGGTGTTTTCTATCCTCTTGGCGTGAAACAACCTGCGGAGAAGTGAAGCACAGTGTGGAATCCATGGGCCGGTGACGTTATACACAGACCATCACAATCATAATTTCACCACATGATGAGTGTGATGTCCCTCTATACCGTATACCTCAAAGAAGCTGCTGGTTTACACGGCGTGTCCTGTGCGATAACGTGCGTCTCTCTACCATTTAATGACTGTACGCATGGCCAATATCTTTCTTTTACCGTTCACATTCCAGCATCTAATTACTTCTTCATTAACTGGAGGATGTACTGAGAGGAGGGACACCCATGTGCGAGACAGCGTGCGCTGTACCTGGAGCAGTTTCCACAGTCCTGCAGCACGTTGAAGGAGTTGGTGGTGTTGGTGAAGAAGAACTGGCTCTGAATGGTCACGCAGCTGCTGCTTCCTCTGCTCTCCGTACCTTCAGCAAAGGCAAAATCCCCTGCAGCCGCAGAGAACAACAACGGACACTTATTCTCACTGGCACAAAACTCACACAAAACTCACTGGCAGTCTGATGAGGACGCAGCGAGACACACTGACCTGCGTGAAACCAGGTGCTGTACACAAGGCCGGAGAAGAGCTGCTGCAGCACCGACCTGAAAAACAAAATGCACAAACTAGAACCTCTACAGGTTCTCCTGTATCGTGTCAACACATACAGTCGTGTGAAAAACTTAGGACACCCTGCGAAAATCTGGGTATTTCGTAACATTTTTTTATTTTTATATATGGATATTTAATCTCAATGTAAACAATACTGAGAGATTGAAGTAATATAATTAAACAATTCAAACTGAAGAAAAGACTTTTCAAGATCTTCTGTAAATTGAAATTCTACAAAACGCACATTCTAACTGCGGAAAAAGTTAGGACACCCTACCCCTCAATAGCTAGTGTTACCGCCTTTGGCTGAAATAACTGCAGTGAGACGATTCTTATAGCCATCTACCCGTCTCTGACATCAGTCTGAGGAAAGTTTACTCCATTCCTCAATGCAGAATTCTTTCAGCTGTGAGATGTTTGCTGGGTTTCTTGCATGTACAGCCCGTTTCAAGTCACCCCACAGCATCTCAATGGGATTAAGATCTGGCCTTTGACTCGGCCATTCCAGGACTCTCCATTTCTTCATGTTCAGTCAGTCCTTGGTTCATTTACTGGTATGTTTTGGGTCATTGTCATGTTGCATGGTCCAGTTCCGCTTCAGCTTTAATTTTCTGAGAGATGATCTCACATGTCCCTCAAGCACCCTCTGATACACAGTAGAATTCATGGTGGATTCTATGATGGTGAGCTGGCCAGGTCCTGCTGCAGCAAAGCAGCTCCAAACCATCACACTTCCACCTCCACAGCTGCTTCACAGTTGGTATGAGGTTCTTTTCCTGTAAGGCTGTCTTTGGTTTACGCCACACATGTCCTTGGTTCTGGTGTCAAAATAATTACATTTTGGACTCATCTGCCCAAAGAACATTATTCCAGAAGTCATGGTCTTTGTCGATATTCTCTCTGGCAAACTTCAGTCAGAATGGTATCTCTTTGGTATAGGGAATTGTGTTTCTCTTAGAGATCAAAGGTTTCCTCCTTGCACACCTCCCATGGAAGTTAAACTTGTGCAGTCTCTTTCTAATTGTAGAAGCATACACTTTCACATCAACTGAGCCTGCTGTAGGTCCCGTGATGACATTTTAGGGGTTTTGTTGACCTCTTTTAGCATCTTGCGGTCTGCTCTTGGGGTGAACTTACTGGGATGACCAGACCTGGCCATGTTGGCAGTTGTTTTAAAAGCCCTCCACTTGTAGACTATTTCCCGGACAGTGGAATGACTGATTTTAAAATCTTTTGAGATCTTTTTAAATCCCTTACCAGACTCATAGGCTGATATAATTTTTTTCTGAAGGTCTCAGGGAGCTCATTTGCTCTAACCATGGTGCTCACTCTCACTTCAACAATAAGGAGCACACCAATATATATGTCTGAGGTTTAAATAGGGCAAGCCTAATTCAAAATGCTGAGTAATTATGATCTACTAATCATGTGCACCTGGTGTGATCCACCTGTGTGTGATTTCAGCCATTTCAAGTGGGATTAAATGTGAGGGTGTTCTAACTTTTTCCTCAGTTATAATATGCATTTTGTAGATTACATTTACACAGGATCTTTAAAAGTATTTTCTTCAGCTTTAATTGTTTAGTTAAATTACTTTATTACTTTATTTTTTATTTTTACTTGTTTACATTGAGATTAAATAACCATATAGTAAGGAATGTGATAAAATCCCCAGGCTTTCATAGGGTGTCCCATACTGTAGATATGATGTACTGTGGCTCATGGAGAGACATTTCACTTGGTAGAGGCTCACCAAGCAACCGCAGACGTCCACCAGGCCAAATTGAGCACATCAGCAATGGAGGGCTGTGAAGGAGAGACACAGATGAGCACAGCGAGTAACGGATGTACAGTGTGGAGGGCTGGGCATCATGGACCCCGGAGGGGGTTAGTGGGAGGTCAGTACAGAAAAAAAGCCAAAACAAATGTAAAACCTGGACACCACAGCAGGGGACAAAGTGACCGATTAACTGAAATAACTCGTACCTTAAACTGATGACTAAAACATTATCTCTGATAAGCACACACACATACACACACACACACACGCACACACACGCACGCACACGCACACACACGCACACACACGCACACACACGCACACACACCCTCCAACTCACCACGATGAAGCGGCGTGGTGCGGCTCCTGTGCGGCTGCTGGCCATCGGCTCGCACGTCGACTGGTACTGGAACGTCTGCTTTCGGGCGTAGATAGAGTTATTATAGAGCGCGTGCATCAGGTAGGGGTCTACATCCCCGAAAAACAACCCGACCTGAGAGACAGAGAGAGAAACAAACACCAGGCTCAGATCAGCATAGAGTTTGGAGGATGTAAGTGATAACGGATGACTTTTATATCTCACAGTAGTCACAATCCTTTACTCAGGACAGCACGACTAACTCTGTAACATCTGTAACATCTGTCTAACTGACTGCACTAGATCCTCTGTAACAGGGTTTCCCAAAGGGTCACAAGAGGTCATTTAGCTATACAGATAAAAGAAAGGTTTTGTCTCTACAATGATATCTTTACGTTTCATACATTGAAGGACCCAAACCCAGTCTCAGAAAAAAATCCTGTCTGTCCAGACTGTGTCTCAGCATCACACAAAACTGTCTGTACAGAATTGACTGAATCTCCTGCAGCACTTCGATCTCTGGCTGAAGTTTAATCTGCACCATCAGTGAATCTACATGTGGAGTAAAAGTGATGTTATGAACAGTTATGTGTGGGATTTAATCATCTACTGTAAAATCATCTACTAATGCGCTACTGTCTCAATGTAAACAAACACCTGCAGCAATAGATATTAATGAGAAAAGATAAAGTGAATGTTTTGACTGGGATTAGTTCATATTTTCACTTTGGCTGAAATAACAGCGCTGAAGTGGTAGAAGTGAATTTTAACACGCCGGAGTCGTTTTAAGACGAAACTTCATCTTTATCTGATCGACTTTTTCCATTTCTCATCTGTGATTCTCTCTCCGATTACCGAACAGCGAGTGTGTTTGTCTGAGCACCAAAGAAGTCCAACTTAGTGTAAACAAGGCGTCAGATACTCGACCTTACAGAATGTGATTTCTGTCTATTAATAAGTGAGACAGAGAGTTCTGCTGTACAGAGACACACACACATGGACGTGGACTTCAACCTCTAATAATAACCATAATAATAATAATAATAATAATAGTATCAGTGATTACATTAAAGATCAGCAGATTATTATTAGATTTAACATTTAAACTCTTTCCACAAACTCTTTAACTGACAATGATGCGAATTAAATAATTAAATAGCAGCTGGATCATTGTCACGTACCTTCAACATTACCATGAAACCCATTCTGTGTCTGTCTGTGTATTTGTGCTGATCAGTTTGGTGATCAATGGTTCAGCGGGAACGCAGAAAGTTTACAGATTTCAAATTGGGTCACGCCATCAGTAAGCCTGGGAAAAGCCGCTCTATAATCATACAGCTCATTTTCCTTCTTCCTGCCCCAGCGCTACTAAAATTAACGTTACACACCGATAATGTCATGATGTAAAGATTTATAATATAATTCGAGGTTGTCGCTCTATTGATAACCAGACCGGAGCTCAATTCCAGAGCATAATACCTTTTTCCAGTGGTCTCTCTGATTAGACATCACCAGAAAGCCGCCATCATCGATCAGGTAGCAGAGCAGGTCCTGAAAGATCAGCGGTGGTTAGATGGGAAGCAATGAAGCAACTACTGAGTGTTTAAAAAAAAAAGGCAATGCAGACAAAGCTACACCACTTACATCACTGTGAACCTCGCAGTCCATCTCACAGGACCTGGAAGGACCACACTGTAATACACACACACACACACACACACACACACACACACACACACACACACACACACACACACAGAGACAGGATGAGCGAGAGGTTTTTCAGTGTTATTCTGTACTAATAGCCGAGTCCAGTGTCTCCATCCTACCTTGTGAGAGCCTTGCCTGCTGTCAGACACGTTGCTGGCCAGGATCTTAAACTTGTCGACCCACGCCTCCAAATCCAACTTAACCCCCACCACTAACCACACACACACACACACACACACACACACACTGCGGTTGAGGACTGAAAGTTATAACGTTTGCCAAGACATTACGAGAACAAACTGAACATCACAGAGTAGTTTACTCAGGGTCGTGGGAACACAACAGGAAGAGACACTCACACTCACACACACACACACACACACACACACACACACACACACACACCTGCTGGTTTCAGGGTTTTCCCTTGCACTATAACCTCCACAGCAGTTGTCACCAGGATCCCCACCGTGCCGTTCTCTGTGATCAAAGAATCCTCCGAGGCTGCAGGTCAAAGGTCACAGAATAAAAACACTCTAGTCATTAGTCTCAAACACCATGTGTTGTCACGCGCCGTTTCCTTAACAGTCCAGAACCTGTTTGATTCAGTTCAATTCAGTTTGATTTAAACTATTCACACCCCTCAAACCTTTCCGCATCATCATAAAGAAATCAAATAAATATCTGAAAAGAGTGGCGTGCATTAGTATTGACCCCCCACCCCGCCCCCCAAAGTTGAATTATGGTAACCAGAGCACCGTCTCCTACATGTTTGCTGTGTGTCCCCCCCACATGGCTTGTCGCAAACTGCAAATGGAACTTCTTATGGCTTCCTTTCAACACTGGCTTTCTTCTCACCACTCTTCCAGATTTGTGAAGGTCACGACTAACAGTCGTCCTGTGTCCAGATTCTCCCACCTGAGCTGTGGCTCTCTGCAGCTCCTCAGAGTTCCCATGGGCCGCTTGGCTGCTTCTCTGATTAATGCTCTCCTCGCCTGGCCTGTCGGTTTAGGTGGACGTCCATGTCTTGGTAAGTTTTCAGTTGTTCCGTTCTGCTTCCATTTTCAGATGATGGATTGAACCGCGCGGCTGTGAGATGTTTAAAGCTCGGGATGTTTGTTTTATAACCTCACCCTGCTTTAATCTTCTCCACAACTTGAGGTTTCCTCAGGCTTCATGATGCTGTTCGTTCTCTAACAGAGCATGCGCGTAGTGTAAACTCACATGTGCGGGTTGGGGCTCTGAAGATGTAGCCCTTATTGTCCAGACTGCGGCGGTAGAAGTTGCTATTCAGAGGCTCCAAATCTTCGTCCCAGGACTCCGCCGCTCTGTGAGAGACAACGTCACACACACAATGTTTAGTCCAAGCAGACAGTCGAGAACACGGCAACTGTTCATCGGGTTTTGCACACTTACGTATTTGGATACACCCTCGTAACACCTCCATCAGTGGACGCAAACAGCGCCAGGAAGCCGTACCTGTCCAGAAAAACACACGTGCTCTAAATCAACAGCACATACAGCGCAGCACTGCGCAAAGGTCTCACGCACCATCCGGTCTTCAGGTGCTGCTTCCTAAGCTCTTGCTTTATTAATGTGCTCTTGAGGAACAGTTCCTCAGGTTCTCCAGGCTTCCTGAAGAATATTTATTTATCTCTTGTGAAGTTTCAGAGAAATGTTTGATTGACCTGTGAATCATTCAAGCATAAAAACATCTAACTGAAGTCCTGAGCCGGTGAGAACCAGGTGCAGATGATGACAGATGATCAAGAGGTGATTAGTGATTATACTGCTGATGCTGAGGGGTTGGGGCTGGTACATACCAACTCTTTGCAGCCTGTAAAACATTTGTTCCCATTTCGTAAATTTAATTTAAATTTGAATACATGAGTGGCGTCAAGACTTTGCACAGGACATCTACAGTATACATACAGTATAATAAACCTGTAAAGTTAACTGTCAAATCTGTGGTCATGTTAGATAAGTAATAAAACACGTCTGTCTGTCTGTCTGTCTGTCTGTCTGTCTGTCTGTCTGTCTGTCTGTCTGTCTGTCTGTCTGTCTGTCTGTCTGCGCATGATGTAAAAGCTCCTGAAGTCCTTTTAGCCGCTTTTCACGGGTCTATTTAGCCGAGCTTGAGGTAACGTCTCCGCCTTCTTTCATCGCAATCGGCTCACGGGAACAGAACATACGCTACTTTAGACTTTAAAAATCAACCTTCAAAAAAAAAAATCATTACTTCACCTAAAAATTCAACAGGTGGCGCTGTACATTTTTAAAAACGCACTTATGAGTGTGCAATTAGAGTCCACGTGAGCGAAGTCGCAGACACATCTAGTATAACATAAACATGTGATTCAGCAGTATTTCTTGTGCACAAGTCATATTTTCATATTTACACTATGTACACAATCTAATAATAATAATAATAATAATAGAAACTATTTGTCCACTAAACTTACCAAAGAAAAAGCAAAGTGCAGCAAAGCACAAATAAAACTAATAACTTAAATCAGTTAATGCGACATTATATTAATCATTATTATTATTATTATTATTATTGTTGTTGTTATTATTATTAAGATAGTAAAGCTAATCTGTTCTTGTTCTAACTGAGATCCTGAGTGATAATAAGATCTGTGAGCTGGATCACTGGATCCTCGTTCGTAATTTCATGAAAACATTTTTTTTTTTAAACATATTTTAAAAACGTGACACTGTAATAAAGCTGAGCTGCCGCACTTTTATAACAAAAATAAATAAATCATCTTTTCAGTGTCCTCACGTGTTCAGGTCCTTGTTCTTCCACGCCTTGGTGGCCAGCTGCCAGAGGATCCCCGAATCCAGGATGGCGTTGTGAATCAGGCCTTGGTCACCTGTTACAGAAATCCCACAGCGTTACACATCGCTACAGACAGTCTGCTGTTGAGCTCGTGTTGATTCTCTGCACGCAAATCCTCTGCTGCTACTTTTATTGCGTCGATGAGAGGAAACCAAAAACAGCACGAGCACGTCGTTACTGAAACCAAATCGATTTCAAGGTTCTGAAGAACCTGCATCAGGCCCAAGCTATTCATAGCGACGCTCAGCACTGGGTTTTGTCAACGATTAGCGCCCCCTAGTGCTCAGCAGTGTATTTTGGGAAATGCTTTAAATAGACAATACATGCAGAGACACTGTTATATGATGTGAAGTCTTTAAGGCCAAGCAGGTTTTAATCCGGAGTAACACTAGTCACAGCAATAAGTTTAACTCATCCTTGGTATGTAGTCAGCGACGTGACAAGACAGACATACAGTGTGTATATCAAGTGGGAAAGAGGCGGAGGGGTACGCACAGTCCTCCGTCTCCGGTGTGATCTCCACCATCAGAGACAGGAAGCTCTCGATGAACTGCGTGTTGTTCTCAGCGACGGGCAGCCGCTTGCAGTATTCTCTGTAGAGGACGAGAGGAAAACGTACAGCGGTTGCAGCAGTAGAGGACAGTCTAGCACTTTCACAATCACAGTCTCACACACACACACACACATATAAAACACAGGTCTGCATGCAGTGCACCGTGATGCCAGTACCTGGGGGCCAGGAAGACGTGTCCGGCTGGTTCGAACGAGCTGGGCAGCAGAGACTGCAGATCTGTAGAGACCACAAGACGGAGTTGTCCAGAAAGAAGACTTTCATTAACGACTTATTGAAATAAAATTTTAAAAAAGCCCAGATGTCACACTACAAGGAACGAGCTTTCAACAGGTCAGACTGAGCCAAGACATCAGCCTTAAACAGTGATTCAGCATCAAGTCCAGCATCAGGTTTCTAATCGATGCTGACGAGTTCGCCAACAAATCTAGTGCTTTTTAAATGGAAAAGGTGCTACAGACGGCCAGACAGGCTGAACAAATCAATCTGAAGGATTGATGCATGGAATGATTTTCTCTTGATCCTGCTGCTTTATCTCATACGATGGTGGATCATCTCACTATCAATAATAACGGAGATCAGGTCCACACACCAAAACCGGGACTATTTTTCGCCTGTGTACGAATGTATTGCACTGCTCCAGCCTCAGACTCGTCTCCTGATAAGCTTGATAAGGCTGGACGGAATTATGTGGGTGCCATTACATACTGTCTGCTTTTTATTACTGTATGTTTTATTATGTTACACTCATGAAGCGTTGATGCGCTACAGATAAAGATTCTACATTTGTTTAATTTCCTTTTGCGCATGGCAACACTACAGACTATGACTACACACACACACACACACACACACACACACACACGGGCCGATGCGACAGCAGGACCACATGACGAGGCGGCCACGCCGTGGGCTACTCACACTGCAGCTGGAGCATGACGTCGCTCAGGTCGGCCTGGATGTAGTAGTCGCTGTACGATGGCAGCACCAGGCCCAGACTGCAGCGGGCAGCAGCGCATCAGACGCATGGAGACACAAGACAAGAGGACATCAGGGGGACAGGCAGACTGATTCAAACTGGAGCAAAGCGTTCCTGAACACTGAACAGTCAGGCATCCCGACATCTTTAACCAGAGGTGTGATGACGTGCTGTATGTAACAGAACATCATGACGAGAGCCGACGTAAACACACCCGTCATGTCCAGTACACGGAACAAACACAGCACAGAGGAAGAATTCTCTTGATATAAATTGTTAATAATAGTGCATCGCTTCTCGCTGTGCAGGACACTGTATATCACACACTATATATAGAACAGAAAAAATCTTTTTTTTTTTTTTTGCCAAACTTGCAGCTGCCTTTAATAAATCAGTAAAACAAGAGCAATTTAAATGACTCAACACCACTAGTATAACAAGTCATTTCTCCAAAGTCAACATGAAATGCTACTTTTAATGATCACTACAGTATGGAAGTTATTCAACCGCCTGAACAAAATCCCTCGTTAGAGCCGAGACGTGTAGATCAGGAGCGTCTCGAGCGCGCATTAGACACCTCAGGTTCACCTGGACCTGGACTTTCCAGAGATTCGTGAGACGCATTGCACCGGGGAATCTGAGACAAGGACGCGGACGCACCAGGAAGTCCAGTCAGTCCTCATCGTTACCAGTTTATTTGCCCGAAATACCCTTAACATAAACTACAGGCCACGGACTTCACACGCCACGGCACTCAAGTCTGACTGGGATTCGCGCGTCATGACCGCTCGTAATTCCACGCGGCTTTTTATCTCACTTCAACGTGGACGCGTCTGTCCCCTGGAACGGCGCGTGTGCGCACATCATCGCTCGTTCATTTCAAACAGTACGCGTGATTCTAGCGCGAACAGACGGACAGCCGTACAAAATCTGATCTGAGTCACTTCAGGCTGGTGATGTGAACGTGGCCTCGTTGAAGAAAACGTTTTTAGACATTTGACGCCGCTGTGAGCTCGACCCCGTTTGGATCAGTTGTAAAATCTACTCAGTTAAACTGCGGCCTACAGTGATGTACAGTGCAGCAGAAGCTCGGCACGTGAATTTCTTTACTTTGTTTCGTTCTTAAGATGGAATGTCGTATTGTGAAGCGCGTTGTCCCATAGGAAATAATGTAAATGCAGATAATCCGTTCCAGCCGCACAAAGATATCACCAATATTACCCATTTCCAACACTATAATCATATCTTTGCATATACAAACAATCAAAACATTTAGAACAGACGTGTAAATGAAGTAAAATATGGAATAAATCGACATTAAACCTCACGTAACATTAATTTATGATTCCTCTCGCCAACGGCTGCTTTAAACACCAAACTGAAAGCGGCTGAATCCCTTTCCTTCTTTCTCAATCCTTGATGACATTCTTGGGACCCGTGGTGCTGCGGCTTCACTAAATCTTACACAGAATCCCAGGGAAAAAAAAAATTTAAAAACGATAATAAACTCGCTTCACTTGGCCTGCCAAGTTTTGACCGGCTCCCAGACCAGCGTTTGGTTCGGCTCAGTTCGTTCACTCGTATTCTGAAATTGCAAAATTTCAGTTCTTAAGATGAAAATTCTTATGCCGAGGTACCACTGTACATACATACTGTACAGCCAACTATATGATACAGGTACGATATCTGTTCTTGAGCTGTTCCACTGATAAGAATCTCAGATGGACAGAAAGACTGACAGATTAACTGGTGAATGGACAACGTGAGAACATGATGTCAGATGCAGAAGATGCATGTGGAACACAGTGCAGGTCGTGTCACAGTGTGAGTTTGGTTGTACTGAGCGCCGGTCTCACCTGTAGTCAGTGTCGTTGATGGGGGTCCAAGCGTACGTCCTAACTGCCTCGTCTATATAGCGCTAAACACAAGGAATCATCATCATCATCATCATCATCATCATCCTCATCCTCATCATCACCTTAGAAAGCGCAACTCGCATACGAGGCACATCTTTTACGTTTCAAATGCTTTCACGTACCTCATCCATTGACTTGACGAGCGTCTTAATAGTCATCTCACCTGCGCGGCCGTCTATCATCTGCCTTCGGATCTTAGGAAGGTCAGAGAAAATCATTTTACTGAGCGGAAACGCTAGCCGTGGAGTGTTTACTCTCAGAACTGTGTGCTGTTATTGTGTACAATCAAGATTCAAGATTCAAAGAACTTTATTAATCCCAGAGGGCAATTGCTTTGTCTTGGTCATACAGTTGCATTGATTTAATTTCACTTACTGGGAAGAAAGAAAAAAAAATTAGATTAGACAAGGAAAGAATCTAATTCAAGAAATAGAAATTAATAAATAATTAATAAAATACAGGAAATAGAAGTTAGAACAGGATTAAATATCGCTTATGACTGAAAATAATCAATGTACAGATACTGCGCTTGGAATGCAGTGTTGGTGAAAGGAAAGAATATTGTAGAAATGTACTGATTATCAGACATGTTACTGAACAGTAAGTACTGACAGTAAAAGTCCCCCTTGGACTTGAACGCCACTCACGGAGTCCATTAAAGTCAATTAAGTAATTAAGAACATTACAGTTGTCCCTCTCGCTCGAGTCTTCTGTGCTTCATGTAAACCTGCTGTTAGGGAATCTCAGTCCCACAGAGGGAACACGCCTCTGTCTCTGTGTGTGTGTTTGTGTGAGTGTGTGTGTGTGTGTGTGTGTGTTCGTGCTCGTACCTCCTGTTTATTGCTGTCTTCCACTTCAGCATCTAAAAAGTCCAGAGTCACAGGCTCTGGGACGTCCACCACCTGGAAACAGACATGTCCTGTTACGTCCTTCGTTTGTCCTCAGTTTCTGTCCCAGCTGAGCCCTGACGACGGTCCACCTTTCTGTGTTTGGATTGTTTCTTGGTGAAACACGTGATGCTTTACAGGTTCATGTCTGGCCTGTTGACCTTTACCGTGACTGTCTTCCTGCCTCGGCCGGGCGTGTCTAAGACCCCGGAAAAAGAGTTCGGAAAAACACTGTTCGACCTGAACAAACCCAGGAACGAGTGACCCCGGCCTTGTGAAAATAACCTCCTCCCACTTTACACTCTGATTAACATGTCAACATTGCAAGGACACGGATTATCCAGGGTTTGGACTCTATGATAAAACCACACGACCCACATCGACCTCATTAAGGAGCAGCACGGTTTGGGCTTCCCTGTGTCTAATTCATCCAGTAAAAGCTTCTGGAGGGGGTCGTTTCGTCCAACAAGCCGAAAAATGTGCGTCACAAGTCAAGGTGTTAAAGATTAGTCATTAGTATGAAATGATCCGTCACACCGTTCCATAAACAATCCCATAATCCCTCCACACTAATCACACACACTGGCAGAATTATCCATTTAAAAAAGACAAGCCACAGGAAACGGAGTTAAATTTGGTACGGTAGATCATCCTAAAACCTCCCGACTCGCACATGCAGGCTAACAAGGCTGATCAGTGACAGAGTTGATGGTTAGACGGTTTAGGTACATGAGACTCTTTTGCTCAGACATGGCCGTGCGCTCATCACCTTGGTCTGCAGGTTGGGGTGAAGCAGCAGATATCCGTTTGGGTCGATGGCGAAAATGTATCCGTTGGCTCCAAGCTGCGAAAAACAAAGAAGATTTCTATGGGTTTTAAAATGTTTTAAATGCACATTTCCAAAAACGTTCTCCGTGTCAATTCAACGGTCTTTCTGTAAACTGTGTTTGTGTTAAGTCTTCTGGAAGAACAGATCTGGTCCCACCGTGAGCTTTCTCACAAACAGGACACAGGACAGTGACGGGAGGAGAGCGTCATGTTATACTGGACGCCAAAGTACACTGACACTCAGGACTTTTTTCTTTTTTCTGAATTTTCCCCAGATTTTCTCCCTAATTCAGTCGCGTCCAATTCCTCCCCGCCACTAGGGGGCTCCACATCAAGGCTACTACTACCACTCGGCCGGGAGGGCCGAAGACTATCAGGCCAACCGACCGCATCGTTCCGACCTGCTCGCTCGCGCACCGTTGGGGGCGGAGTCACACACTCGGAGGACGGCGCTATCCGCTCCTTCCGCTGCAGAGCCGTGAATAATGAGCACTAAGCACCTCTCATCCCATCCCTCCCCTCTGAGAGAGCTCGGGCCAATCAGCTCTCTCTAGACCTCCGGCCTTCTTTAACCGATCAAGCAGGAAGTGTGTTTCTTGTGTGAGAACGGAGCTCACATTGTAGCGCGGCGCCAGCTTCTTCAGTTCGTCCAGGTGGACGTCCACGCCCATCACCCCCAGGATCAGCTGATTCTGGACAAACACAGCGCACTCAGACTCAGAAAGCAGTCACAGGTCAAAACTAATTATTAACCAAACAACATTTTTTTTTAAAGATTCAGTGTCAAATTAAACATTTAAGCCGCCATAGTGATGATGATGATGATGATGATGATGATGGAGGTATACCTGAGAGTTTCCATCCATAGTGAGGTTAAAGACAGGCATCGTCCCGGTCACCACCAACCCCAAACCCTGTCAACAACCAACATCAAAGCATCAAAACCACAGGAAGTCCCGCCCCCAGGGCCACAGACTTCCTGAGTTCTTCTGGAATCACAGTCGGCTTTTATACTAGAGTGGAAGTGAAACTTTCTGAAGAGCCACTTGAGAGGCAGCAGAGAGTCGCTGCAGCTGCGTGTAACTGGTTTCTTACGATCGCCTGCCGCGTTAATCCACCTTCATCCTGACGATCACAGGGCGCGTACTGGGCGTTTTTTAATCTCTAATTAGCGGAGTAGAAGTCGTTAAGTCATTAAAAATAAAGAACCCATTAATAACCGTTTCGGGCATTTTGGTATCGTTTTTATGCATCTCCGTCTTAAACACACCTGTGGACATTTGAATGTTGTTTTGTTTAGTTATTTTATTCTGTTCTTCCTGCATCCTGGGCTGACGAGCTCATCGGGTGATGAACTCTATATCACCGCTGGTTTCTGAGGGGCGGGCGGGGTTGCGAGCCTGACACCCGATCCTCCACCTTTCTGTTCCAGGCTTCGGGACTAGCGATGTCTCAGGATTGTGCTATGAGAAAGGGATTAAGGGCCTTGGCCGAGGGCCCGACGCTGGCAGCATGGCAGGGGTGGGGCTCGAACCCCTGACCCTCCGATCGGCGACCCAGAGCCGCAACCACCTGACCCACCGCCGCCGGGATAAGTGGCATTAGAGCGTTTTTTTTTCTACAACTTCATTTCTCCTTCACGTGAATTTTTTATTTCTCCAATCCTTTTTCTCTTATTTTCTCGTCTTTGTGTTATCATTTCTTGTTGAACGTGAGCGCTGTGTGCATCTTTTTTGCGTCTTAAGTTGAAGTTTGTTTTGTTTTGCGCGGCCCGCGGACGTACGCGCGACTTGGCGCTTAGCGTTCGGTTTGGCTCCGTTCTTCCGCTCGAATGCAGAGACGAAAAATTTCGCGAAGAATTTCCCTTTTTAAGTTGGAGATTCCAGAGGCGCGGGTTGTGACACGCCCTGACTCATGCTATTCAACTTATTCAGATTTCAGTTACGTCTCGCTGCTGATTGGACGCTGTAGACCCTCTAATAGCGCAGTGTCCATGTCTGTCGTTGTTAGTGAGTTTGTTGGTGGATCGTACTGTAGACGAGCGCTGTAGCAGCGCACACGCCCCGAGACGTTAATCACACGGCCACGCTAGGCTCGCGGCCGCACTAAATCACGTCACGTGATGCTTCAAATTTCAGATTAGGACCAGTGTTATGTTATTTAAGAGCCTCTGCTATTCAAACATCTTCAGTGAGGATTAAACACTTCCTGTCGTAGTATCTGTGGAAGTGGTGTGTAATGTCTCCGCTCTCCGCGCCACATAAATCGATCGCTGTGAGTGACGCTGGAACATTTTCTCCCCCGCCGCTGTCCATCTGGCAGTGCGAGCGCGGCGTGCGGGCGTGCGGGCGTGGGGCGTGCGGGTGTGGGGCGTGCGAGCACACACTCTCTAATGAAGCAGAGAGACTCTCTCACCAGGGCGTCCTGATAAACGTTGGTCCACTGAACCTGCTTGGCACTTCGCCCAGCCAAAACCATGGGGCGACCCAGAACGTCCAAGTACTCCTGTAACATGAGCATACACACACATTTACACACACACACACACACACACACACACACACACACACACACACACGACACAATTATCCCAGCATATTAAGGAATGATTCTATACTTGTTAAGAAGCACTATTTATCATTCTACAGGAGCACTCCAGGTATGGTATGTGTGTGTATATGTGTGTGTGTGTGTGTGTGTGTGTGTGTGTGTGTGTGTGTGTGTGTGTGTGTGTGAGGGAGAGAAAGAGAGAACATGAGTGAGAACGAGAGAGAGAGATCGTAAGTGTGATGGATTCTCACCTGGGTGTTAATCCTGATGGCGCAGATGGAGCGGATCTCAAAATAGTAACCTGCAGGAGTGAGAAGTGAGAGAGAGTGTGAGAGAGAGAGTGTGAGAGAGACTTTCCTTCAGCACAAGGCAGTGATCGTGTAATACAGCTGGTCTAATTTTAAATTTCTCTGGAGGAAGTTGTTAGGTTTAAGTGACAGTCTTTTCCCTGGTGCCTATGTAACTTAATTAATTATACACACACACACACACACACACACACACACACACACACACACACACAATCACCTTTGTTAGCGCAGGCGATCCACTGCAGCGGTGTGACGTCGTAGTTGTGCTGCCCCACTGAGAACGTAAACACTCGCACCTACAGAGGAGAGTTTAAACAGTCCCACGTCAGACCTCTGAACCCCGAGCGACGCGGTGCACGTCTCAGCTCAGAGAACACGGGGCACACATGTATAGCGCGCGCGCGCGTGTGTGTGTGTGTGTGTGTGTGTGTGTGTGTGTGTGTGTGTGTGTGTGTGTGTGTGTGTGTGTGCGCCGGTCAGACAGCGGGTGTGCGGTGCGTGTGTACCCCGCTTCTGTACACAGCATCACGCCACGCTACGCTTGACCTTGAATTATAGTTCACACAGATATTTGCTGTACGTTTTAGAATGTTGACCGGACGTCCTACCGCGGTTGTACAAAATGGACTAATTCGCATTTTGGCCTCCACGGTCCCGAGTTGGACTACAGACGTTCCTAGATGGATGGGACGGATGGAAACCCTGGAGGTGCGAGGCGACAATGTTAACCACTAAAGCCACTTTGAATAAATGAATATACATAAATTAATAAATGAATTGTGCATAAACATCTCCATGTACTCGGCTGGTGGACGCTTTGGTCCAGATGAAGGATTGAAGGACTCTACAGAGGACACTTTTAATAACAGTTTTGCAATTAATATCTGAGAGCTTTAACATACAGGACTGGAGAGATTTCATTAATATCCGTTTACAACAGTCCAAGAGACTTCTGAAGTCAGAACATGTAGGCAGAGGTGAAAGGTCACTGAGCCATGTGCTCCGTCTCCGCTGTACTTATATACAGTGAAACCTCAGTTTGCGAGTAATGTGGTCTGCGAGTGTTCCGCAAGACAAGCAAAGATTTTAAATAAATTTGTCTTGGTTTACGAGTACCGAGTATCATGTATCACACATGCGCTTCTTGCTTTGACACCGAGCGTCACGTGATCAAAACTGAGCCAACTCTCGTCTCTCACTGGTATAATCAACATCTCCGTCTCTGTTTCAGTGTGTCGTTAGTCCTATGTGTGTGCGCGCGCGTAATGTGACACCATGCCCCACACGCGCTCTCTCTCTCTCTCTGTCGCCTTTACACCCCCCTCCCCGGTTTCACACACACATACAGACACACACTCTCTGCTCTACAAAGAAACTCTGCTCTGTCGTGATTCTTTTCAAAGGTAAAGTCCTTCTTCATTTGTTTTTGTTTTTTTTTTTACTTTACAGCAGAGATTCCGTTAGTATGCGCTCACGCGAGTTTCACTAGCAATGTTCCTTGCTAATTTGTCCGATGTCTTTCTGTTGATGTGTGTGTGTGTGTGTGTGTGCACATATCTAACGCGAGTTAACTTTTTTTTAAAGGTAAATGCAGGTTAATTTGTTCTATTTTTACTTTCTATTTTACTTCATTATTTTTATCTATTTATTTTTTTGTGCTGTGGAACGAATAATTTGGGTTTTCACTATTTCTCATGGGAAAATTAGTCTTGGTTTACGAGTGTTTTGGAATACGAGTCCACGTCTGGGACGAATAATGCTCGTTATCCAAGGTTCCACTGTACGTAGTTCATGTATCTGTACTTTACTTCAACAGTTTTATTAGAGGATTCTTCTACACTACTAAATCGTACAGCAAATGTCTGTCTTGTTACTTATTTCTACAGAATAAACAGCAGAAACTTTTTAAACCTTCGGAAAGAATCAAAATGGTAGAAAATGATCAAATCTGTTCGTAACTACAGTTTGTAACATTTCTTTTAAAAAATTCATACAACACGATACGCACGAGACCTCAGAGCAGTAGATCACGTAATTTATGGTGATTCTGATATTAGACAGCTGGATTACCAACTGAGCCACTTCTGTAAATCGAGCCATTAAGCCCCGTCGTCTCCCACAAGTTCAAACTGGAATTGTGACAGAGATTCAGACGAGATAGAGACGATAACTTTAATCTTAAACATGTTGATGCAAACTATCACTGCTTATAAAATATGTAAACCGTAACACGTTTCCTGCGTCTCCTTTACGGCCTCTGTGTGACACGTGGCTCACCGTCTTGTTGGGCCAGTTGTACTGCTCGAAGATGTCCTGAGCCCGATCCTCACCGCCGTCTGTGAACAGCATGATTATTTTATTACAGTTCGCTCTGGGGACGTTCGTCTTCTGAAAAAAAATGATAAAAAAAATAAACTATATTTATACACGATACTGTAAATGTTTTAACGTGCAGCTTTAAAAAAAAACAACTCTCACTACATACTGACGTCTAAACAAAAGCTACATCTAAAACTCTTGACCCAACTGATGGATGAATGGATGGACAGACAAACAGATAAATGGTTGGACAAAACACAGACACACACCATGACAGACAGTACACAGGGACATAATGCTCTCAATCCGTGTCCTGATTAATAGCTCGGTAACGTGTAGACAGACAGACAGACATGTACACTACTCTAATGTTCTGGTTGTTCTGCGAGTTGCAGAGTGGACAGTCCAGCAGACAGAGACAGACAGACAGACAGACAGACAGACAGAGAGAGAAAAAGAGAGACGGACTGACTGACCTACAGACAAACGAAAAACCAGACAGACATACAGACAGACAGACAGACAGACAGACTGACATTCACTCTGCAGGGCAGACAGAGACACAGACGGACAGAGTGCAGGTGTCTTACGTTGAGCAGCTGATTGAAGGCGAAGTGGAATCCTGACTTGTAGTCCGTGGTGCCTTTCGCCTGCATCTGTGCCACGTGCTCTTTAAAGATCTTCTTATTCCTCACATTCGCCTGGACCAAGTGTTTAAAACACGGCACGACCGCCTCCGCCTTCTCGTTAAACTGAGCACAGGAGAGATGGAGGGAGCGGAGGAATCAGAGCGAGGACACAGCGAGGGGACGGGAGAAACACAAGAGACGTGAAAGAGAAGAAAAGAGAAACAATCTGTGAAAAAAAAGGATTCCCTGAAGAAGCCCAATGTCCATACGTAGGCCATAATCACGGTGTGTGTGTGTGTGTGTGTGTGTGTGTGTGTGTGTGTGCGGGCACATGTCCACTCACCCGTGCCACATTGACGTAATCGTCATCAGACAACGTGTCCAACATTTCTGTTACCGAGGCTTTAATCAGCTTCAAAGTCAAACCGCTCACACTTCCACTCCTACAGAGAGACGGGGGGTTGGGGGGGGAGAGAGTCGTAATACAAACGAGACAATCAACCCAAAAATGACTGAAAGTCAAAATGAGTGAAAAGCTCGTGCGAGAGGAGTGACTGAGTCGATGCAGCACACTGATGCTACTTTCTTTTAAAGTCAATCATACAATAAAGTGATTTCCGTGTGAAATGAAGTCTGTTACACTACAGTTAGTTCTGATTGGACGAAAGGCGTTTGGCGAGTGACGATAACAGACAGTAACAGCACTGTGAGGTGTAACTGTGTGTGTGACTGGGCGTGTCCCCGGTGTTGTCCGGTGGTTAATGACACTGACTGTGTGTCTCGGCGTGGGTGAGAGTCGGTCTGTACGGTCCGCAGTACTGAGGAGAGAGCGGCTGCCTGACCACGCCCACATTCACACCCAGTCACAGACGCACTTTCTGCACCAACACGCATCTGATAACGTCACGTCGTCTTACACAACACGCCTCACGTCTCTGCACTAATCGCTTCTGCGTCCTTCTGAGTCGCCTCTGAACCGTCCGTGTCGTTCTGTTCACGGCTAACGCTTAGCTACAGAGCTAACTAGCTTCTAACATGAGGCTGAATCCCAAACCCCTCTCTAACCCCTGATCAAGGGCACTACTCAGTGTGTGGAACAAGGGAGTGTATGTACACCCTACATAGTGCACTAGCTTTACATTTAATACTGTTTGGGATTCGACCCCAGAACCCTGAAGTTACCGGAGCTGATATTCTAAAGTGTAATCAGTGTAAATCTGGTGAGTTTCTCAGGACTACCCGGGGTCAGGGGTCGCTCAGTGGTTAAGGCATTGGACTACGGTTCGGAAGGTCCCAGGTTCAAGTCCCACTAACACTTGAGCAAGGCCCTTAACCCCAACTGCTCAGATGTATAATGAGATTTAAAAAATCTACATCTACAGGAGAGACACAGATACTCACACGTCCACCAGGATGACCATGTCTTTGGGCGACGAAGCTCCTTGGATGTACCTGTAAAATACAAAGAAACAGATAAAAAGCAACACAACGGAGTCCCAGTTTAGTGAAGGTGAACTCCGGACACACAACAGCATTTGTTTGTTGTTGTCATTAAAGGTGAAATGGAAGACTGACTCTGATTTCAGATGTTTGTGGCAGAATAAGTGTGTAAAGGGAAAGTTGGAGGCTCACCAGGGTCTCCGCCGCACGTCATACAGGTCGATCTTATCCGGCGCTCTCCACGGAGTGGCTGCAGAGAGACACGGGAAATCAAACCGTGAGGAGAGGCGCGCACACACACACACACACACACACACACACACACAGCAAATTTTAGACCTGAATTAATTACAGAATTATCTGGAGGTCACTTTTTTTATTCTGACTAAGAGCGAGACCAAACCGCTCATCAGAACATATTCTGTCTTCTAATGTCGTAGTCTGGACAATAATGAGACCTTCAATTGTTGGAGACAGAATGCAGGATAGCTAAGCATGTGACGGGGTGTCAGAGGTCAGAGGTCGTACCTGGGTAATACCTGGTAACACCTGTAGCGCTACCGAACGCCTGCCAGAGCAGCGAGGGATCTTCTCGACTGTTCTCCATGAAAACCCTCTCCAACGCCTGCGTCCAGTTCAGCTCGTTCAGAATCACCGGAGCTACGGCGTGAAGAGACAGAGACGGGGAGAGACACAGGGGTAGGCAGAGAGAGAGACAGAGAGAGAGAGAGACAGGGAGAGAGACACAGGGTTAGACAGAGAGAGAGAGAGAGAGACAGAGAGAGAGAGACAGAGAGAGAGGGAGAGAGAGAGGGAGAGAGACACAGGGTTAGGCAGAGAGAGAGAGACAGAGAGAGAAAGAGAGACAGAGAGAGAGAGAGAGACAGGGAGAGAGAGACAGAGAGAGAGACACAGGGTTAGGCAGAGAGAGAGAGAGAGAGAGAGAGAGACACAGGGTTAGGCAGAGAGAGACAGGGAGAGAGAGACAGAGAGAGAGACACAGGGTTAGGCAGAGAGAGAGAGAGAGAGAGAGAGAGAGAGAGAGACACAGGGAGACACAGAGAGACACAGTAAAAAGTGAGTGAAGAGAAACATAAAAGATGATGATGAAGGAAGTGGAGAAGCAGATTCAGAGGTAACAAGAAGACGAAAAAAGTAAGTAAAAAAAGAGAGAGAGAGAATGCAAGAGAGAAAAAGAAGAAAGATGAAAGTGTACAAAGAGAAAATATATTGATATAGAAAAAAGTGAGAAATAGACTTCATCAACTGGTTTACTGTCTGCTGAGAATCTCTCTGTCTCTCTCTGTCTCTCTCTGTGTCTCCTGAAGTCCTTGTGATGAGAATTAAACGAGACACTGCAGCTTTTCCTCCCTTTCCGCTCAGGGCAGCACGGCAGAGGTGAGAGGAACAAACACTACAGATCAGCTACTCTCCCCTGGCCCTGACGACGCGCCTGAGACCAGCGCTGTCTCTCTCCCGATGAGACACTAAACTGTCTCACCCTGTCTGCGCGGCCTCAGCGAGCGTTCACTAACACACCTCCAGCCCGTCGACAGACCCGTGCAGGGAAACGTCCTGCTGCACCAAATACGCAGCAAGATTACGAAAAATAAGAACATTTCTGTGTATGTGTGTGTGTGTGTGTGTGTGTGTGTGTGTGAGGAAGTGACTCAGAGCGGACTTCACTGGATCTCAGCTAAGGTTTTGTGTATGACATCACTTCATCATCTTTAACATTAATGCCCGGGTCAGTGTGTGTGTGTGTGTGTGTGTGTGTGTGTGTGTGTGTGTGTGTGTGTGTGTGTGTGCGTGCATTAAACTGGAAGACAGGATCTTTTCTCACACCTGGCTACATCAGCCTCGCAGCTCAGAAACCCACACACACACACACACACACACACACACACACACACACACACACGCACACATGCGCACACACACACACACGCACACCGGCTAACAGACATGTGATGAGGCGGGTCTGTGCTCTCTGTACCTCCCTTGTAGATGTCGGTGGGGATCTGCACGGCCGTGTACGAGTAATTCACACTGTTCTTGAAATTGGGATCGTAAACAAACTCCAACTTCAGAGACGTCTGAGGCTCCATCTCCTCCCCGTCCTGCTGAGAGAACCCGCGTCAGACGCTCATTTACACACACACACACACACACACACGCACACACCTACAAACGCAATCTCACATACATGTACAGCGCCTTGCAAAAGTATTCACACCCCTTGAACTTTCCCATATGTGAAGTGGAAGGTAAATCACAAATGGTTTTCAATTTTATATCTGAAAAAAATTGTGGTGTGCATTTGTATTCACCCCCCCCCCCGTGACTAAAATCCAGTGGAACCAATCACCTTCAGACGTCAAATAACACTATGTAACACAATTTTTGTTCCTGGCTTCTAAGTGTTATATTTCAATTGCTTATGTCTAAAGGATGTGAAAAAATGACTTCATTAAGCACAAACTTTGCTTTCATGACAACAGCACGAAGAAAACTCGTTTTTATTTTGTTGTGAAAATAAACGATTTTTTTTTTTCATTTTCGTCATTATGATCAGGTAAAAATAAAAATTGCACAAGGAATAGACAAACACAGTCGGAAACCACGCAACAAGGTTCAGAAATGCATAGATTTTCTAGATTTACGATTGTACTGTGAATCAGTTTCTCGACGTAGCCCCCAAATGTCCCCCATCATGTTTTCGTTATACTGTCCTCGGTAACAACGTTCAAAGTCCAATACATCTTGATGAAAGCGCTCGCCTTGCTCCTCAGAGTAAGCGCTCATGTTCTCCTTGAATTTGTCGAGATGCGAATCAAGGATCTGGACTTTCAGAGACATTCTGCATCCCATTTTGGCGTCATTCTTTATGAGAGTCTGCACCAACTCCACATAGTTTTCAGCTTTGTGATTACCTAGGAAGCCACGAACAACTGCAACGAAACCGCTCCCAGCCGCTCTCTCCGTCCTGCTCAATAATGCGCCTTAGTGTCGCGGCTGTCCCACAGACAGAGGAAACAAGGAAATCTCGTGAAGCCTCCTTGAAGACCCATGAGGAACGATACCATTTTGAAGTCACCGATGACTTCCCATCCGTAGTCGTCATACTTTAATGCACTCAGCATTAACATTTTGACACTGGTGTCGTCCTCTTTGAGATGCACAGAGTGGGCCATCGGTAGAGACGGGTAGTTGTTTCCATTGTGAAGCAACGCGGCTTTGAGGCTCCGGGATGAACTGGCTATGAATAGGCGCCATTCAATAGGATTCCATGCGATACCTATAGTCTGGAATAGACCAGCAACATCGTTGCAGAAGCACAGCCCATCACGCTGACTGAAGAAGTTGGAGAATATTTGATGCCGCTTCCTCTGATCCGTGACTTGTACACTATCATCAACCAAGTTGCACTGTTTGAGCCTGGATATCAGAAGCTCAGCGTTCGATTTCGTAAGCCTGAGGTCCCTGATTAAATCGTTCACGTCTTTCTGGTCAGGGAAGTACGGCTTTCTATCCCCAACTTCATCTGCGGAATCGTAGTCCATATCTCCAGTATCTGCCTCGCTATCTGACTCGCTGCTGTCTCCTGAAGATGGCCGATGCCGCCTAGGAGGAGTCGGAACAGGCAGATCGGGGCTGTGTGGTACTGGGGCGATGGAAGACGGTGTGTCCGGATAAACCATCAGAGGGGCAGTTTTGCCGGTGCGACGATTTTTTGGGTTTACTAGCTCTGGAAGTTTCTTGAACGTTCTAGAGTGTTCAGGAGAATTGTAGAAACACCTGGACAACTCTAGCAGTTCAGGAATATTCTAGGAGGAAGCCTGTGTGTGATTTAATCCTTGTATACAGTAAATACAGCTGTCCTGTGAAGCCCTCAGAGGTTTTTCAGAGAACATTAGTGAACAAACAGCCTCATGAAGCCCGAGGAACACGGCAGACAGGTCAGGGATACAGTTGTGGAGAAGATTAACGCAGGGTGAGGTTATAAAGAAATATCCCAAGCTTCGAACATCTCACAGAGCGGCGTTCAATCCATCATCCGAAAATGGAAAGAGAACGGGACAACTGAAAACCTACCACGACATGGACGTCCACCTAAACCGAGGAGAGCATTAATCAGAGAAGCAGCCAAGAGACCCATGGTACAGGAACTCCGGAGGAGCTGCAGAGATCCACAGCTCAGGTGGGAGAATCTGGACACAGGACGACTATTAGTCGTGACCTCATGTGGAAGAAAGTGCTCTGGTCAGATGAGACCAAAATTTCACTTTCTGGCCTAAAAGAAAACTCCACCCCAAAAGACCTGCAGCTGGAATTGTTCTAGCTGGGGGTGAATACATATGCACACCACACTTTTCAGGTTTTTTTTTTTTTTTTTTTTGAGAACCATTAATAATTTTCCTTCCATTTCACAATCCTGTGCCACTTTGTGTCGGTCTGTCACATAAAATCCCGATAAAACACACTTACGTTTGTGGCTGCAACGTGACAAAATGTGGGAAAGTCCCAGGGGTGTGAATACTTTTGCAAGGTACTGTACACACATAACCAAACAGACACACACACAATCATGAAAACTCTACAAAACAAACACTAAAAACACACAAGTACGCACACCACATGTCAGAAAAACACACACACACACACACACACACACACACACACACACACACACACACAAACAGTGATACACTCACGTAATCCATCTCTGCCTTGGAGTCGTAGTACTCGATCTCCCACTCCTGCAGGATCAGACAGAGGAGTGATTTAAATGAAGCACTGTGATTAGAAGTGTGTGTGTGTGTGTGTGTGTGTGTGTGTGTGTGTGTGTGTGTGTGTGTGTCTGACTCTGAGCTCTAACCCTCTGAGATGCTCTCATGTGATCACAGAAACCAGGTTTATCCTGAGTGTGTAATGAAGTTTCATCATCTTCTTCATCATCATCATCATCATCATCATCATCAGTCCTGACTTTAAAATCTCTCGTGAGCCGAAAGTCTTTGATTTGGCAAAAGTCTTGAAATATTTCTTGCATTTAAAATGTTGCTAAACGTATCTCGGGATCATTCGTCCTATTTTTAACTGGTTCCGAGCTCCAGAGCTCCAGTGATTCTGTAACTCTCGCTGTTATATAATTCGCCAAGTTGGTCAAGTTGAGCTGCTCAAGTTGTTGTCATGGCAACAACTAAACAACCAGCATCAGGAGAAAAAGAAAAAAAAAATCAGATGAAGACGTCACAGTTTTAACAAAATAAAAACATAAACCTGATCTGAATCCATGAAGCTGTCTATAATAAATCATCCGTTAACACCAGCTATAAAAAAGATTTGACGGCAGTGTGTGTGCGCGTGCGTGTGTGTGCGTGTGTGTGTGTGTGTGTGTGTGTGTGTAAGTCAGCTGAGCCTCACCACCTGCAGGAGAACACGTCAGCTCAGGCACTACCGATCCCTCCATCATCATCATCATCTCCCACAGCGTGTGTGTGTGTGTGTGTGTGTGTGTGTGTGTGTGTGTGTGTGTGTGTGTGTGTGTGTGCGAGCGCTGTATCCACCAAATCTCTCTTTCTCTAGCTCTACTTCCATCTTTGCTCCTTTTTTCCCTCTTTATTTTCATCTCTCTCAGTCGTTTATTTACTTCTTTCTCACAGACAGCGATTGTAATCATGTGTAAGAGGAATAAACCACTCAGGAGACGTGTGGTTACAGGAAAACTATCAGCTCTGCTGCTGTTGATGCCCTGAGTGCGCTGTTTCTCACTTCTGCAGATGAACGCGACGCTGACGTGGAGCTCGTTAGAGAGAGAGAGAGAGAGAGAGAGAGAGACGCTCCCTCGGGCTTCAGTAATTGATTTTTGAATAATTAAGCAGCCGGGACATTAAACGCAGCAGGTGAAGCCGAGTCTCATAAATCCCTGAGCTTTTATTACGCCATAAAACACGAGTGTAGATGTTAAATTAGAAAGCCGATGTTTCTGACCTTGATGCCGTCCTGCCATCGATGCGCTGTCTGCACTCTCTCAGCTTCCATGGCCAGTCTCTGGAAATAAAAAAGATGATGATTCTTATTGTTATTATTATTATTATTATTGTTATTGTTATTGTTATGTTATTAAAATTTCAGTCCCTCCCTCCCTCCCTCTCACTCACCTCCAGTGCCTTCTTCTTTTTGGACAGCAGCTTCTCGATGTCTGAGGCCACTTTCTCCACTATCTCTCTAGGATTGTTCCTGACGAGGGTGTACTGCCTCCTCTTCTCGCTGTACAGCTGAAACAGAGTCAAGAAGAGGAAAAGAAGAAGAAAAAAAAACAAAAAAAACCAGATGATTCATTTTTGAATGATTCAGTTTCTAAATGAATTCCACCTCCACATCGTAACCCGCCAGTCGATCAGATAAAGATGAAGTTTCGTCTTAAAACGACTCCGGCGTTGTATATAAAATTCACTTCTACCACGTCAGCGCTGTTATTTCAGCCAAAGTGAACATATGAACTAATCCCAGTCAAAACATTCACTTTATCTTTTCTCATTAATATCTATTGGTGCAGGTGTTTGTTTACATTGAGACAGTAGCGCATTAGTAGATTATTTTAAAGTAGATGATTAAATCCCACACGTAACTGTTCATAACGTATTTATACAGACAGTCTGACTTTTTGCTGCCAGAGTGAACGAGTTATCACCGACAGCCACACAGACTACTAGCCAACTGACATATAAACCTGGAAGGTCTGACAGCCCCGCCCACTGCCTCCAGCACACTCCAGTCATTCTGCGCAGGTGTTCCTGCATCCACTGATTTACCCACGTAAAGCCCAACTGATTCAGCGTTCTGGCTTCAACAGTCTCGAGTTCATTAAAGTGAAACATAAAAGTCTAGAACTGTGCGGTTGATGTAGCTCACATTAGATAAGCACACAACAACAACAACAACAACAACAACACTTATTAAACAAGCAGACAAAAGCCTTAGAATTAAAAACAGAATAAATGGGCCTCCAATGAAGTGTCACATCTAACACTGAATTATAAATAGTCACGAGAACGAAAACGTGATTAAACCACTGCGTGTTTCCTGACGACTGCACAGACGCGCTCAGACCGCTTATGCAGATCGACAGTGAAAATGCCGCCAGTGCAGAAGGGTTTCACGGGTTTTACAAGGAACATTAAACTAGACACACACACACACACACGCACGCAAGCACACACAGTGGCTGTATTATGACTTATTTTTATGCTCTTTTATTGTATGTATTACTTCTATTTTATTACTCATTTAATAATAGTTAAAAAAAGAAAAGCATATGACTCAGCCGAAGCACTGGGGGTTAGGGGAGGAAAAAAGGAATAGTGGAGGAACAGGGGACAGTGGACAAACAGGGGACAACGGAAAAACAGGGGACAGTGAAAGAGCAGGAAATAGTGGAGGAACAGGGGACAGTGGAAAAACAGGGGACAGTGGACAAACAGGAGATACTGCAGAAAGAGTGGACAGTGAGAGAACAGGAGACAATGGAAAAACAGGGGACAGTGAAAGAGCAGGAAATAGTGGAGGAACAGGGGACAGTGGAGGAAAAAGGGAATAGTGGAGGAACAGGGGACAGTGGACAAACAGGGGACAATAGAGGAAGAGGGGACAGTGGAGGAAAAAGGGAATCGTGGACAAACAGGGGACAATAGAGGAAGAGGGGACAGTGGAGGAAAAAGGGAATCGTGGACAAACAGGGGACTATGAAAGAACAGGAGGTAGTGAAGGAAAAGGGGAATAGTGGAGGAACAGGGGACAGTGGACAAACAGGGGACAATAGAGGAAGAGGGGACAGTGGAGGAAAAAGGGAATCGTGGACAAACAGGGGACAATGGAAGAACAGGAGGTAGTGAAGGAAAAGGGGAATAGTGGAGGAACAGGGGACAGTGGACAAACAGGGGACAATAGAGGAAGAGGGGACAGTGGAGGAAAAAGGGAATCGTGGACAAACAGGGGACAATGGAAGAACAGGAGGTAGTGAAGGAAAAGGGGAATAGTGGAGGAACAGGGGACAGTGGACAAACAGGGGACAGTGGACAAACAGGAGATAGTGGAGGAAGAGTGGACAGTGAGAGAACAGGGGACAGTGGACAAACAGGGGACAGTGGACAAACAGGAGATAGTGGAGGAAGAGTGGACAGTGAGAGAACAGGGGACAGTGGACAAACAGGGGACAGTGGACAAACAGGAGATAGTGGAGGAAGAGTGGACAGTGAGAGAACAGGGGACAGTGGACAAACAGGGGGCAGTGGACAAACAGGAGATAGTGGAGGAAAAGGGGACAGTGGAAGAAGAGGGGACAATGGAAGAGCAGGGGACAGTGGAGATAGAGGGGATAGTGGGAGAAAATCTAGAGCTGTAATAGAGTTTGTGTAATAAAAGTTGGACTAGGAGACTTGGAGAGGTGAAGTTAGAGGAGTGCTGTAAGGGAAGGAAAGTGAACAAGGGTACAGCAGGTTCCTGTCCTGACCAGCCATAATCAGGAGATGTGTCTGTGTCTCTCAGTACAGTTTCATTTGACTTTTTTAAAAATATGCTGTACGGTTAATCCGCAACAAGATCCGACTCACAGGATGGGCCGTGACGCCGCGCTGCTTCTGCGTTATTAAGAGTCTCCGTGTGAACAAGCGAGAGAGCAGAATCTTTCGACCTGCGCTGTGATTGTAACTGAGTTGTGCGCCGGTTTGTGCTTCACTCGTCTCAAGGTGTCTTCTCTACCGCACTGTGTGAGAATCTCAGCGCTCACCGGGAGTAACGTACAGGACGTCCTCATGTTACAGACCAAACAACGTTCATAGAAATCAACTTCATGCAGATTGTTTATGTAACGTAACATAATCAGTCAAATCAAACCGAGAATTCATGACTCTCTGTATCATGCAATAAAGAACCAATTAAATGAAATCACTGTGAGATGAGGTGTACATACTTCCTACAAACACATCCTACTATCTCTCACGCACACACACACACACACACACACACACACACATCTTTCATAACCAGAGTTTATTTATAGTCTTTGCATCTAGGACTGGACAAGTAAACAGATCCAGTGCCTTCCTTTCCATAAAAATCTCTCTCTCACACACACACACACACACACACACACACACACACACTTTAATGTTCGAGTTTCAAATATTTTTCATTTAATTATAATATTTTTTGACTTTATTTTTTATTATTAGAAACCTCATAAAGTCTCATACTAGATTGGGCATCACATTAATCCTAGCGTGCCGCGCGCGTGAGGTTTGTTTACTCTCAGTCTCTTACAACCAGGATTTCTAAGCAAAGAGAAAAACTAGAGAACGCTAGCTAGAAAATGATGCTGTTAAATCTCCGTCATAAGCCTACCCTAAACTGGGGCGTGAGATAGAGAGCATGTTGAAGACAGAGGGCGTTACTCAGGCACGGTCGTCCAGCTGGCACGAACCCACCGTGCCATCTGCCGCCTGCTCACAGGCTTAAAGATTACACTCAGGGGTCACTCCTGGGACCGAAGTCTAAATCACAGCCAGTTTGAGTGAAACCGCAGAGGCTTCAAGCGTGAGGGGAGCACTTTTCTGCTAGCAGTGCGTTTCAAACATAACAAGGTTATCCGTTGCCCTGTGCAAACGGAATCTCCCAGTTTTTTGTGTGTGTGTGTGTGTGTGTGAATTTGGTCTCTTTAGAAAGAGCAGAAGTCTAAATGTACAGCCTGCAGCCCACTCTACCATTTACACCCATCAACTCGGTTTAAAATGCGGGTTGTACATAACAGGATAAAGTGTTCTTCTACCATTTTTGTGTGCGAGACTGAAATTGCAAGTGGGGAACAATAGAAACGTCAGACCACATGTGCGATGTAGAAAATGAATAACGAATGAACTAAAGATTTAGGTCATTAGGTCGATGTTCCCTAAAGTGTGGGCTACCTGGACCCCCGAGTGGTCCATAAGGGTACTGCAGGTGGGTAGTGAGACATTATTTTTATAACAGTTTATAAAACGTTTTTAATTTTGTAATGAGGTTTAAAAGTCTCATACAATCTTACTGATGAAGTATTTACAGTGAAAAAAAAGAAAGTTTACCTTAAAGAACGAAACAGTGGGATTCAAGCGAAGTGATTCTCCATTTACTGTATATTTGTCTTGTGTGTTGATTAGAGTTGTGATTAAAGGTTCGGGTGGGACGCAGAAGACTTAGACGTTTCTAAAAGAGCAGCGGCTTTGTTAAGTTTGAAAAAAGCTGCCTTTGGCCGAACCCACAATTATCTTGTATAGAGTAGATTAGCTGTACATCAGACGATGCCGCCACGTTAAAAAGCGCTAAAGCCGTAGCAGTAAGGATCATCAATAACAATAAGGATCATCTTTTTTTCAGGAATCGCATTGAAAAATTTATGTTTTAAAGTAAAGTCGTTAATCTTGTTTAAATTTTGGTGCATTGCCATTTTCATTTCTAAAACCTAAAAAGTTTTACTACAAGTCTCTAACAAACACTTAACTGCTGTGTAACTTGTTCTGCTGATCATTTAAATGTCTCATACAAAGCACACATCGTTTTCCCTTCCTGCCAATCGCCTGCTGAATACTCCAGTCCAGTAGGTGGTAGTCTTGCACTAAATACCCATAAACCCATGAGGACGAAGCAGTGATACACTTGCAAAATACGAGTTTTTGTGGCAAGCGCTTAATATTTACTTTACATCTTGCTATTAGTACTAAACCAGTAATGCTAGCTAAAATAGTTCTGTTCTGGAGTATGAGTAAAATCTGTAACTAATATCTCGTAGAGTGTATAAGTGATATCAGAAGTCAAACCTGCGTGGGGAAACCCCAGTGGATAGGACAGCCATTGGGATTTCCCCATACAGGCTCGAATCCTACTGACTTCGCCAATCTGTGGTGACAAATTGCCAAATCTTGAGGGTCCTGAAAGAATTTCAAAGAAATTCACTAGGCGCATTTTCCATAGAGAAAAAGCAAATCAAATTTATTGAAGTGCACGAGACAAGAAAAAAGCCAGTTCCCTTTCCCAGCACGGGTTTATGTACCCTCGTTTCTTTTTCTGAACTACATTTCATTGATGATTTATTAGTTCTATTATAATTTATTTAGTTCCCTAAAGTTTTAATTATATACAAGCTCACTTTTTTCCCACCGCTCTTCTTGTCAACTTCATTCTTATTCACATGTGGATTGTCTTCACAGGCTAGGCCACGTCTTTTGCTAAGGCCTACTGAATTTCTCATTTCAAAGCAGGTTCTCTTTGACGTTCCGTCGGCTCACTTCATGTCGCGCCGATCTTTCTTCTAACCCTCTACAACAATTGTAAAAGGACTTTAGGCATCTGATTTCCCTCTTATTGGCCACAGAATTAGTGATCAGAACTTCTATTGGAATCAGAACTAGTGATCACATGATCTGTTGAAGAGCCCGAAAGGTCATATTCATATCGTTTAGTACGTGGACCTTGTTATACTGGAGTACTGGATACTAATCAACATAAAACAAAAGTCTCCTAAACAGATTGTGATCACTAGTTCTGGTTCAATTGTGTGTTAATTATTATGCGTATAGTATACTGCATATTTAACCGTCAAGGTTAAAAGGTTAATAGGTTAGACGTCATTATATTATATTATACCCTTTATCATATGCTTATGCTATTCTACCTGTTTTCATATCACGTGGAAGCTTGCCATATTTTCCTTTGCTCACTCTCTCTTCTCTATTTTAAGTCTCTTATGGAAGCCATCTGATTCCTTTCGATGAGGACTCTTCTACTTCCGTGGCTCCGGCGGAGGCCTAACAGCCGTACTTATTCCCACCTGTCAGCCTCAATCCCACCTCACCTGTAATTATGACACATACTTCTGATAAATATCTATTTCCATGCCTGTTCCTGATTTTTGTTCTAAAATGTATACACACTGTGAGGAAGAGGAAGGCAGTTTGACCATCTCTGCTAGAACTTACTGCTGCTGAAGGAGAACTTAGTCTTACGGTTTTCCATTAGACGTAGAGAGAGATTTGTTTGCTGGCGGCATCCATCCTTAATACAGTCACTTTCTTTCTGCTGCAATTACATCACGTCCGTTTACAATTCTCAAAAGTGTTTTTCTTACTTACTTTATTATATCCATCAGAATATGGTTGTTATTATTAATATTATGATTATGACTATGATTAATAGCATTATTACTTTATCACTATCGGTAGTGTTAGTCAGGCGGCACGGTGGCTTAGTGGTTTCCCTGTCGCATTGCACGTTCAGGGTCCAGGTTCGATTCCTGCCTCTGTGTGCATGGGGATCGCATGTTTCCTCTGGGTAGTCTGGTTTTATCTCCACAGTCCAAAGGCATGCAGATTAAGCTAATCGGCATTCCGCAACCGCCCTTGGTGTGTGAATGAGAATGTGTACCCTGTGATGGATTGGCACCCTGTCCAGGCTGTACCCCACCTTGTGCCCTAAGTCTCCTGTGATAGGTGCCGGACCTTCTAGTCTTCACATGTTGATTCGATTGAGATACTTAGGATATATAATTGGTCTGATCAACACACTTGTGGTACACGATATATACTGTAATCAAAGCCCAAGAAAATTTCCTACAGTATCCAATTACCTCAGCCACGGGTCACATTTACGCAGCATATAGAGTCTATATCTGAGGAGTTGAGTTTGAACCCAGATAATTACACTTTTAAACCCGTTACTCTCCTTTTCCCAGTTCCCCCCTTATAGCCAAATTCAATCAGGTCTGAGAAGCACAATGTATAAGCGCAGAGGCTGCAAAGCCAATTTTACAGCCCGTCATCTCCCACACAGACAGCTGAAAGCTTCTCCTATCAGAAAGAGCGCAGAGGAGGGAAGCGTGCACTCAAATCGGATCAGGTCCATTTACTCGGACAGTCTGATCGGTAATGACGGCGTATCTCCTCTGAGCCACGCTGGACCTTTTCTATTACTGAAATCAATTATGCCACTCAGTCAACCTCAGAACTTTCTCGAAAGCCAAGCTGTCAGCGCGACGCCCGAATCCAAATACACACAGCAGATGTTCCTTGTTGCACACGCACATCTGCCCCATGCATGCATTAGTCATGTTTTAATGATACGGTGGCTAAACACCTTACCGCTGATTTCACGTCCATCACATCCCCGTGACCTGCTTCCTGATAATCAAGCTCTAATAAACCCTGAGATTAAAAAGGCATCCATACTTAAATCCCCTTCCTCTTCTACTCACCCTGGCTCTCTTAAGATAAGATAACATTTTATTGTCATTGCACAAGCAAGAAAAAAAATAACTTAGATGCCAACACATAGTTACGCTGTGTTGCCACATCTAATACAAAATCCTACAACTCCAGTCCTCCTAACTAATCTGGCTATTCCATAGAGACCACCCACCTACTAGTTTCTCCACCTTTGCTGTCATCTTCCTCCTCGTCCATCTTCCATATTGCCCTCACCTCCCTTCCATAGTTTCATTACCTCCGCCTCTTGTTCATTACTTCCCCATGACCTCTTAGTTCCCCTACATAGCTTTCCTAACTGTCATAGCTCTGAGAGTTCTCCTACTTTACCAGGAGCTCATTCGTCTACGAGTTAACCTACCTCCCCTTGAATCGTGGCCTTCGCTCATACCCTTAGCGACCCTACCTTCCCTTCCATAGTTCTGCTATCACCCATAGTTTCCCTACTCTCTACCTCCCTTAGTGCCCTCACCACCCAACTCTTATAACAGTTTTTCACCAAAGTGCACCAGGTACTAGTTTGTGTCTGGTGCCAGTTTAGGTTCGGTTGAGTAGCAAACCTCCTAAGAACTGGTTTTGTCTTTCCATGAGCTAGAGAGTCACATCATTAAGTCACTGTATATGTCTGTGCATCTCTACTTTCCCAGCAAAAAAAAAAAAATGCTAGCGGATATCAACATGACTTTGTGATCGGTTCTGGCTTTGCGGTTCTTGGTTCTGGCCCAGCAATGCGCCGCCATGGAGCCGTTTTTTCTGTCTGAGAACTGGTTGGAAAGTGTGCATTGGTGGGAAAGGGGTACCTGTTTGCCCAGCTTCCCTACCCTGCATGGTTCTTCTATCTACATTTACATTTACATTGAGACATTTGGTCTCAATTTTCCACGCTCTTTTCCAGTGCGACTTACAAAGGTGCTTTGAAGTTTCCATCATTGGACGGATCCTTACACTGGATTACTAGGTTACTAAAAAGTACCATCAGCCAAACACTGCTGGGAAGGTTTTTTTTTTTTTTTTCCATTTCTTGAAAGATCTCTGGTTCCCTTGCCTCCCCTACTGACTCCACCACCACTTCACCTTGTTCCTTTACTCACCACTATGCATCCAGACCATGTCCATACCTTATACAGTCACCCCACCTCCCCTTGGTCAACCTGCTGCCCAGGAGGGTGCTGCAGGTGAAACTGGCTCTACTGACCCTAGTAGCAAATCACCTACATCCCCTGCATGTGCTGATATTTGATGTAGTTTATGGACAGGTTATTTATCAGGTCTTATAATAGAGAAGGATTTCACTTAATGAGCTCTCACTGCTGATGATGACTCACCTTACTGACATTTCAGCCCACAGTACACGAATAGCATGACAATATGTGGCAGAAAAGTCTGAGAAGGCCAGGTTATTTTGACTGCGCCGCTCCCCGAGAGAGAGATCGTCGAAGAACACACACAGCAGCTGACAGGCACACGCACACGTAGTCAGATTATTCCGAATGAGAATACACTGAGGGAATAGCACTACCTGTCAAATGTACACACACACACGCACACACACACTCACACTCACCCCTTTAAGCTGCTGCGCTCCACTGATGTGCTGCAGGACCCGGTCGATCTCCTGCTCTATCCTCCGAGCCCAGTGCATTATCCTGCAGAGACAGACAGACAGACAGGAAGCGTCATTAGCCCACTAGGTTTTGGTTAAAAACAGTAATGAAGACACAACATCATTTAACACTGGGTTTGAGAAGTGATGAGCATTTAGAAAAAATCTCCGGTGCCTGAAGACGGGTACTGATCCGATCAGTGTAGATCAATACAAGAGTGCAGAGTTTTAAACACATGATTGATTCTTGTGAAATTTAAATGTTAAAAATTTTATGCAAACAAGTGATAAAGCAGTAAAAAAGAAAAAACTTACTCCAAGCACTCCATCTACAGCAGAGCACTCGCACAAACACACTCCATCTACAGCAGAGCACTCGCACAAACACACTCCATCTACGACAGAACACTCGCACAAACACACTCCATCTACGACAGTACACTCGCACAAACACACTCCATCTACAGCAGAGCACTCGCACAAACACACTCCATCTACGACAGTACACTCGCACAAACACACTCCATCTACAGCAGAGCACTCGCACAAACACACTCCATCTACAACAGAGCACTCGCACAAACACACTCCATCTACAGCAGAACACTCGCACAAACACACTCCATCTACAACAGAGCACTCGCACAAACACACTCCATATACAGCAGAACACTCGCACAAACACACTCCATCTACAACAGAGCACTCGCACAAACACACTCCATCTACAGCAGAACACTCGCACAAACACACTCCATCTACAGCAGAGCACTCGCACAAACACACTCCATCTAGAACAGAGCACTCGCACAAACACACTCCATCTAGAACAGAGCACTCGCACAAACACACTCCATCTAGAACAGAACACTCGCACAAACACACTCCATCTACAGCAGAACACTCGCACAAACACACTCCATCTACAGCAGAACACTCGCACAAACACACTCCATCTACAGCAGAGCACTCGCACAAACACACTCCATCTAGAACAGAGCACTCGCACAAACACACTCCATCTAGAACAGAGCACTCGCACAAACACACTCCATCTAGAACAGAACACTCGCACAAACACACTCCATCTACAGCAGAACACTCGCACAAACACACTCCATCTAGAATAGAGCACTCGCACAAACACACTCCATCTACAGCAGAACACTCGCACAAACACACTCCATCTAGAACAGAACACTCGCACAAACACACTCCATCTACAGCAGAGCACTCGCACAAACACACTCCATCTACAGCAGAACACTCGCACAAACACACTCCATCTACGACAGAACACTCGCACAAACACACTCCATCTACGACAGTACACTCGCACAAACACACTCCATCTACAGCAGAGCACTCGCACAAACACACTCGATCTACAACAGAGCACTCGCACAAACACACTCCATCTACAGCAGAACACTCGCACAAACACACTCCATCTACAACAGAGCACTCGCACAAACACACTCCATATACAGCAGAGCACTCACAAACACACTCCATCTACAACAGAGCACTCGCACAAACACACTCCATCTACAACAGAGCACTCGCACAAACACACTCCATCTACAGCAGAGCACTCGCACAAACACACTCCATCTACAGCAGAGCACTCGCACAAACACACTCCATCTAGAACAGAGCACTCGCACAAACACACTCCACCTAGAACAGAGCACTCGCACAAACACACTCCATCTAGAACAGAACACTCGCACAAACACACTCCATCTACAGCAGAACACTCGCACAAACACACTCCATCTAGAATAGAGCACTCGCACAAACACACTCCATCTACAGCAGAACACTCGCACAAACACACTCCATCTACAGCAGAACACTCGCACAAACACACTCCATCTACGACAGAACACTCGCACAAACACACTCCATCTACGACAGTACACTCGCACAAACACACTCCATCTACAGCAGAGCACTCGCACAAACACACTCGATCTACAACAGAGCACTCGCACAAACACACTCCATCTACAGCAGAACACTCGCACAAACACACTCCATCTACAACAGAGCACTCGCACAAACACACTCCATATACAGCAGAGCACTCGCACAAACACACTCCATCTACAACAGAGCACTCGCACAAACACACTCCATCTACAACAGAGCACTCGCACAAACACACTCCATCTACAGCAGAACACTCGCACAAACACACTCCATCTACAGCAGAGCACTCACACAAACACACTCCATCTAGAACAGAGCACTCGCACAAACACACTCCATCTAGAACAGAACACTCGCACAAACACACTCCATCTACAGCAGAACACTCGCACAAACACACTCCATCTACAGCAGAACACTCGCACAAACACACTCCATCTACAGCAGAGCACTCGCACAAACACACTCCATCTAGAACAGAGCACTCGCACAAACACACTCCATCTAGAACAGAGCACTCGCACAAACACACTCCATCTAGAACAGAACACTCGCACAAACACACTCCATCTACAGCAGAACACTCGCACAAACACACTCCATCTAGAATAGAGCACTCGCACAAACACACTCCATCTACAGCAGAACACTCGCACAAACACACTCCATCTACAGCAGAACACTCGCACAAACACACTCCATCTACAACAGAACACTCGCACAAACACACTCCATCTACAACAGTACACTCGCACAAACACACTCCATCTACAGCAGAGCACTCGCACAAACACACTCGATCTACAACAGAGCACTCGCACAAACACACTCCATCTACAGCAGAACACTCGCACAAACACACTCCATCTACAACAGAGCACTCGCACAAACACACTCCATATACAGCAGAGCACTCGCACAAACACACTCCATCTACAACAGAACACTCGCACAAACACACTCCATCTACAACAGAGCACTCGCACAAACACACTCCATCTACAGCAGAACACTCGCACAAACACACTCCATCTAAGGCAGAGTACCACAAACACACACTCCATCTAGAACAGAGCACTTCAAAAGACAAACACACTCCATCTAGAACAGACACGCGACAAACACACTCCATCTACAGCAGAACACTCGCACAACACACTCCATCTACAGCAGCAGAACACTTAGACAAAACACACTCCTACCTACAGCAGAGCACTCACAAACATTACTCCATCATCTAGAACAGAGTACTCGCGACAAACATACTCCATCTAAAAAATAGAGCACTCGCATAAACACACTCCATCTAGAACAGAACACCGTGACAAAACACACTCCATCTACAGCAGAACACTCGCACAAACACACTCCATCTAGAATAGAGCACTCGCACAAACACACTCCATCTACAGCAGAACACTCGCACAAACACACTCCATCTACAGCAGAACACTCGCACAAACACACTCCATCTACGACAGAACACTCGCACAAACACACTCCATCTACAACAGTACACTCGCACAAACACACTCCATCTACAGCAGAGCACTCGCACAAACACACTCGATCTACAACAGAGCACTCGCACAAACACACTCCATCTACAGCAGAACACTCGCACAAACACACTCCATCTACAACAGAGCACTCGCACAAACACACTCCATATACAGCAGAGCACTCGCACAAACACACTCCATCTACAACAGAGCACTCGCACAAACACACTCCATCTACAACAGAGCACTCGCACAAACACACTCCATCTACAGCAGAACACTCGCACAAACACACTCCATCTACAGCAGAGCACTCACACAAACACACTCCATCTAGAACAGAGCACTCGCACAAACACACTCCATCTAGAACAGAACACTCGCACAAACACACTCCATCTACAGCAGAACACTCGCACAAACACACTCCATCTACAGCAGAACACTCGCACAAACACACTCCATCTACAGCAGAGCACTCGCACAAACACACTCCATCTAGAACAGAGCACTCGCACAAACACACTCCATCTAGAACAGAGCACTCGCACAAACACACTCCATCTACAGCAGAGCACTCGCACAAACACACTCCATCTACAGCAGAGCACTCGCACAAACACACTCCATTCTCAGCAGCAGACGGGCTGCAGATCTACGTGAGAACATGCTCATATGAGTTTTGACGCAGCAAAGCCACTCTGTGTAAATCTGCTCCAAACCGACTCAACATCTCCAACATCAGATACAGAAAAAAAATCTCGCTGCTTCAGGGCCTTTCATAAATAAACCTGTAGTCTTGCACAGCTGCATGCGACAGCACCGCAGTTCTTCATCAGGTACTGGACAGATCATTTACTTCACCGCTAACAAGTTCACCTTGAGGATTAATAATGTTTGATCTCCAGTGTTTTTTTTATTTTATTATTATAGAGTATGTCCTGTACATGACACTGCAGCGGTCCTGGTTCTTTCACTGCACCGCTATAGAGAAGGAACAAACTGAACTCAGATAATAAAATGTACACACTGTGTTACTGTATGTCTATATGTTTGTGGCGCGGTCGAGTGCCGTGTTCTTCGAGTGCCGTGCCGTCTGCACTGGGAACACTTTGTTTCAGGAAAAAGCCTAGAAATGTCATATTGTCAAACTTATTATCCCATGGAACAAAATTCTGTTCCAGCCACCCAAAAATATTACCAATTTCCAACACTATCATCATGTTTTTGCATGTAAAAACAATCAAAACATTTAGAAAAGACTGTAAATGTAGTAAAATCTGAAATAAATAGACATTAAACCTCACTTAACCTTAATTTATGATTCCTCTTGCCACCGGCTCAAATATGTAAATATGTACACAAAGTTGTGAACGGCTCCGGGGCGTACGTGGGACTTAGCGAGCGAACTTGAGTTTGGCTCGGTTTCGTTCGCTCGTTTGCCCAAAATGCTTCGTATGCCGAGGAACATTTCTTGCAAATTTTCAGTTCTTAGGGTGAAAATTCCTAGACGTATGTTCATATGAGGAGGTACTTCTGTACATAAACATTAGACATGGGTGAAAACATATCGCAACTCACATATTGGCACACTCACTGAAAAAACAAATAAAATCTATTCATAAAATCTTGATGATTACAAATCGCAACGACAGAGAGCTATGAGCGGGATAATATCGTATCGGGTGACCCTGGTCATTCCCGTCCCTAATAAATAAACAAGCATACCAAAATATATATTTAAATTAAATTCAAGTCTCTCTATACACAGTCAAGTCCATAACTTTTTGGACAGTGAAACTGTCATATCTGTGCATAACTGTGAGGCCGTCCGAATACTTATGGACGTGACTATTTAAACATTTGCAGTACCAAATACATGATACATGAGTGGATCTTAGTCATCAGTTCTGACCTCAGAACCTGTGCGTCCGTCTCGTGCCGTCTCTCTACTGAGATCGCATCTCCTCCGAAACGGGACTGAACACGTGACGGGTTTTACACGCGCTGCAGCAAGCTTAAGTCATCTCACAGTGAGACGAGGGAGCACACTGTGATGTTATTTTCTGCTTTTTTTAAGGAACGTTAGAGTAACGGAAATGAGTCAGACACGCGAACACACAAAACCGCTCTCCTGAACGCGGGTGAAGACCACCACAGGATCGTGTATTTCCCTACGTATCCGATGAGCTCATGTACGCTGTGTATAGATAGGATAGGATTCAAATCTAAAAGCATAACCCCTTCATTTTGTTACAGAAATGACGTTTTTAAAGTTGCGCGTGTGCCAGCATGGAGCGAGTGTAAGTGACTTTCAAGCCGTTGCCAGATGCAGGACCTCCAGCAACAAACCAGCTACAGCTACAAACCCTGCTCCAGTGGCTTATGATCCAATCAGAATATGTAATAAAAGGAACATCTGGCCTCCATATGGCAACCGCAGTCGACATACCCCCATCCGCCTGAACGCCCACCCCACGCCACCCCACGCCACCCCACCCCGAGGGCGCTGAGAGAGAGAGAGAGATGTGAACTTTATTAGCAATGATAAACTGCCCCAAGGTGTGAACCTGTGTACTTTTGTGTGGAGACAGAGATACAGAGAGAAATAAAATTGGACACTCCTGGCTGTGCTCAAACACTGTTTCACTGGTATACTTGTCAAAATGTGTGTTCTGTTACCATAAACTATCACAATTATATACAGTCTATGTGCAAAAAAGAACATCACTGTGCTTTTTATGATTCCTAGTAACACTTTTTTCCTCCCAGAGTCCAGGGACATGCAGATCAGACTAATTGGCGTTTCTAAATTGTGTGAGAATGAGTGTGTGAACGTCGACCAGAGGTCCTACAAGGTCATACAGATGGGAATAAACACTGTGACCCACATTGGGCTCCACGGCCCCTGGGTGGACTACAGAGGTTACTAGATAGACTACAGAGATTCCTAGATGGACTACAGAGATTCCTAGATAGACTACAGAGATTCCTAGATAGACTACAGACATTATTAGATAGACTACAGATGTTCCTAGATGGACTACAGAGGTTACTAGATGGACTACAGAGGTTCCTAGATGGACTACAGAGGTTCCTAGATGGACTACAGAGGTTCCTAGATAGACTACAGAGGTTACTAGATGGACTACAGAGATTACTAGATAGACTACAGATGTTCCTAGATAGACTACAGATGTTCCTAGATGGACTACAGAGGTTACTAGATGGACTACAGAGGTTCCTAGATAGACTACAGAGGTTCCTAGATGGACTACAGAGGTTCCTAGATAGACTACAGAGGTTCCTCGATGGACTACAGAGGTTACTAGATGGACTACAGTGGTTCTTAGATGGACTACAGAGGTTCAAAGGTGGACTAAAGAGGTTACTAGATGGACTACAGAGGTTAATAGATGGACTTCAGAGGTTACTAGATGGACTACAGAGGTTACTAGATGGACTACAGAGGTTCCTAGATGGACTACAGAGGTTACTAGATGGACTACAGAGGTTCCTAGATGGACTACAGAGGTTACTAGATGGACTACAGAGGTTCCTAGATGGACTGCAGAGGTTCCTAGATGGACTAGAGGTTACTAGATGGACTACAGAGGTTCCTAGATGGACTACAGAGGTTACTAGATGGACTACAGAGGTTACTAGATGGACTACAGATGGACTACAGAGGTTACTAGATGGACTACAGAGGTTACTAGATGGACTACAGAGGTTCCTAGATGGACTAGAGGTTACTAGATGGACTACAGAGGTTCCTAGATGGACTACAGAGGTTCCTAGATGGACTAGAGGTTACTAGATGGACTACAGAGGTTCCTAGATGGACTACAGAGGTTCCTAGATGGACTAGAGGTTACTAGATGGACTACAGAGGTTCCTAGATGGACTAGAGGTTACTAGATGGACTACAGAGGTTACTAGATGGACTACAGATGGACTACAGAGGTTACTAGATGGACTACAGATGGACTACAGAGGTTACTAGATGGACTACAGAGGTTCCTAGATGGACTAGAGGTTACTAGATGGACTACAGAGGTTACTAGATGGACTACAGATGGACTACAGAGGTTACTAGATGGACTACAGAGGTTACTAGATGGACTACAGATGGACTACAGAGGTTACTAGATGGACTACAGAGGTTCCTAGATGGACTACAGAGGTTCCTAGATGGACGGATGGATGTCACCTTCTGATCAAATGACTTATTGTTCAGCTTTTATATACAGAACCTTTAGCTTGTAGCTTTGATTACACACTGTGACGTCCAGTTCATGTGTGAAAATGATTCCTCATGCTCCCTGAACCACTCTTTCACACTCTGAGTGCACACACACACACACACACACACACACACACACACACACACACACTAAAAGAATCACTGATCTATCTGGAAACTTCTTTAAACAAGGAACGTCTCTAATGTCACTCGCTTTTGCCTCCTTTTGATTCATCTCCCGCTCTGCTACAGACTTTTTAACTTTTATTTTCTTCACGTGAGCCATTGTTGCAGTTACTTGCTCGCAGACCAAGTTACTTGCAATCCAAAGTTGCATTGTATCTATACATTTCTTTTTAGTATCTATTAAAACACTTACACTGGTATGTACAGACAGTATTACAGTATGCTGCATTTCAGAGTCTCAGCATTATTGTAATGCGCATTAAAGCGGAAGCTGATTGTAATTTATTCTCAGACTCAGGGCCGCATTCCAGCACTCACGATGCCCTAGAGAGACTTTTCTATGTCACTGGAACGAAGCAATAAAAAAATTTAGTTCCATTGGGCCTCAGTAGCAATGAACAACTCACACACACACTCACACACACACTCACACACACACATATGCACACAAGAGCAGAGCAGTCAAAGAATGAACCGGTTTTCCTCACTCATCACACATGAACAGCATTTCAATAAGATTCGGTTGAATGAGAGCAGATTCTGGCATGTACGCCGTGTTAAGTTCTGCTTCCTATTAACTTCTTCTAACTTCTATTAAAAATAAGAGATATTATTATATTCACCCGGCCTTCACACTATGTCTCTTCCTTTACCAGTAGAAATTATTTTATTATTATTTAATTGTTATGTCTGTTTATGTCAGTTTACAAAAATAACTTTTCTCCAACACTTTACAATAATGAGCCTGGAGTTGTGTGTGTGTGTGTGTGTGTGTGTGTGTGTGTGTGTGTGTGTGTGTGTGTGTGTGTGTGTGCTGTATTCCGCACATATTGTTGAAGTGTGAATTTTCCTGTCGAGCATAACCGCCTCATTTAGCTAAACGAAGTCTCCCACAGATTACCCAGCATCCCTCAGACTTCTTGTGCTCGTCTGCGGATTTGAATTAATTACATCCGTGACATAAGAGCGATCCATGGGCCATTAGCTCCGTGCAAAACAAGAACCGTTTTGATCCTGTTTAACTGCGCTGAGAATCTACACACACGAGACCAAAACCTACATGTGAGTATCTATGTTTCTTGTGTATGCGTGATGATGTTTAGTTTACATCATAGAAAAGACAGAGAACGACCCCGTACCCCCGACCCTGTACCCGATATTGTACCCCTGACCCTGTACCCCTGACCCTGTTCCCCTGACCCTGTACCACCGACCCTGTACCACCGACCTTGTACCCGATATTGTACCCCTGACCCTGTACCCCTGACCCTGTACCACCGACCCTGTACCCGATATTGTACCCCTGACCCTGTTCCCCTGACCCTGTTCCCCTGACCCTGTACCACCGACCCTGTACCACCAACCCTGTACCCGATATTGTACCCCTGACCCTGTTCCCCTGACCCTGTACCACCAACCCTGTACCCGATATTGTACCCCCGACCCTGTACCCCTGATATTGTACCCCTGACCCTGTACCCGATATTGTACCCCCGACCCTGTACCCCTGATATTGTACCCCTGACCCTGTTCCCCTGACCCTGTACCACCAACCCTGTACCACCGACCCTGTACCCGATATTGTACCCCCGACCCTGTACCCCTGATATTGTACCCCTGACCCTGTAACCCCGACCCTGTACCCCCGATGGGGTAAATGGGACAAATTTCACTGTAAGAACTTGTAGGTTGTATGCTGAGGCAGCACTCTGTATTCATTTATAGTGAAAAAATGTTATAATAATATTTTATGCATGATGATTCATCTGACATCTGTAATTATAGTGATTAAGCGATTGAGTTTCCTTCTTGCAGGTGAGTTAAAGTTGCGATTTTTCATTCTTTCTTGTACAAATAATATGGAGAGAAAAAAAACAGAGCACAAAACAAAAGTACTAGAATGAAAGTGCATTACAGTCTGGAATGAGTCGTATTATAGACACGCCCACACATTGCATCATTATTTGACTCTCCAACCAGGAAGGGCCGAGTACAGTACAGTATCTCTCCTCTGAGCTTTGCAAAAATAAATAAACAGTAAAAACAGAATAAAACACTTTCCGGTCCTTTTCCAACGTGGTGTAATGTATAAGGGCTGTACCGAGAGTAAAGCACAAGTGGGCGGGGCCAATAACCTGACGCAGGAGGTCCGAACTGCACATGTTGGTAGATTAACTCGTCCTCTATACGACGCAACATAGTCTCCGTCACAAGCCAGGTGTTTTCACCAGCGTTAAACACGACTCTCAAGTCCTCTTTGAAAGTCCTTTTTTCCGCGGCCGGCGGTCTCACACTGCGCTACAGGATGGTTATGAAGTTCAGAGCCCTGACAGGAGCGATGTCTAAAGATGGATGAGAAGTTTGAAGAAGAGGGGAACAGACGAAGCCCAACGGTTCCTCTACTAGCATGAGCAATATGAACTAGTCATGTCATCTATCACATGTATGTTGTTTCTACTAACTAGATATAAGCAGCGTGTATTTCTGACATCCGCCATCATTATTATTTCTAAACAAACTTGTCCTGCCACACGGGATGTAAATAGCACAGAGAGCGCCACCTGTAGGATTATAAAGAAACTGTGATGTTTTACCGTCTCGAAAGTCTCAAGACTCCAAAGTGAGTGGGTTAAGTTACTGCTGGCACGCGGGGCTTCTAACGCACGCGACTTTCGACTGATTAGCGCTTGTGGTGTTTTGAAACTAATTTCCTTACAGATTTTGGAGAGAAAGGAAGATCAAATCATAAAGAAGCATTTCTGTTGCTCCACTCGGAAGCGTCTACGCTCACCGGTCACAGCCAATCACACTGAAGACCAGACAATTCTGCTGACTGGCTGATCAACTGGTTTCGTCTTCATTATAAACGTACAAATACTTTCGCACAAAAGGATAGGGATTTATAATTGAATGCATTTTCCCATCTCTAGTATCTATCTATTTCTACTGTATATCTACAAGCTGTCAAGCTATTTTCTATTAAAATAATTGTATTTGCTATTATCGTTAGGGGCAGCGGTGGCGTACTGCCTAAACTGGGATGTGAAGAATGAAGAATTTCACTGTACAGTAATGAACCAAATAAAGGTTGAACTTAAACTTAGTATTTCACTTCTGTCATCTGTTGTTATGTCCATTGAGTGTGTGTGTGTGTGTGTGTGTGTGTGTGTGTGTGTGTGTGTGTGTGTGTGTGTGTGTGTGTGTGTGTGTGTGCGCGTGTGTGCGTGTGTGTGTGTGGAGCCAAAGTGTTTTGTCTCGGCCATCAGAGACATTACCAGGGCAGCATAAGGGATCGTCCCGCCTTTCAAGGAATTCTAGTTTTTGTTCTTTTTTTTTTTTCTTCAGTTGCTCACCTGCTACATTTAACACACTTAAAAGCACAACAACCTGGTTAGCTACTTGAGTTACGCTAGCTATCGCAGTTTAGCCTGTCAGCACATTAGAGCTTTCACTTATCAGCTGTTCTTGCGATGGTTGTAGATTACAGACTAAAACAACGCTTGAGACGCGTCTGCTAATCGCTTTTGTTGATTTATTAACCCCCCCCCCCTTTACAAATTTGTAAAGAAAGAGAATTAGCGAAGTTATTAATAATATAACTGAGGTGGGGGGGTATGCAGTACGCTCAGCTGTCACTGAGTGACATTTTTTGCTAATTAACATTTGCTAATTTTACAGCAGCTTCCGGACGTCTTATTCCCCTTTTCAAAGCAGTTGTAGAGAAATGAAATAGCTGCTGCTGTAAGCGCCGCTGTGGGAGATCTCCCGCTCTCCCAGTTGTGCCATTGTGTCGTCCGCTGTAATGTCAATGTCATTAAGTGGGACGTTTCCCGCTAATTAACCTGCCCCAATTATCTCCACTTATCAAAAGAAACGGTGTTGGTTAAAACAGCTAGGCTTTACTGCGGCGACACACGCGTGCGCGGCGAGATCAGGTTCCTGTAGTCGCTCTTTTAGCAGAGAGAAGGGCTGAGAAAGGAGTTTTTGAGAGATAAGAAGGAATAAAATGATCGATCTTCAATGATGGGGTGAAGGAGAATGATATATCTGAAGGCAGAAGTCGCCATTTCAGAAAGGTCAAGTCATTGGGCTGCATGACTGGGACTGGGTTAAGAACCCTTCAACATATTATCCAAGCATATGCAACAAGGATAGAGCTGAACCGGCAACTGTGTGGAGGAAATGTCGTATGTGATCATATACAGAGATCAGCACGTGAAGTTTCACTGTAAAAACATCAACAGTAGAAACCAGAGCTGTGTTTAATAGTGAACATCAGAGCATTTCCATACAAACACACAACGAGATGAGAACTCACAGGACTGGGACTAAACAGCTGTGTGTCCATAATAAAACCACTTGTTATTGAGACTCATCAGAACAACGTCTTCAGATTGTTAGGGATCATAAACACTGGACTTTGGAGCGATGGAAAAGGGTCATGTGACCTGATGAGTCCAGACTGAGTCTGTTCCAGAGTGATGGGCGTGGTCAGGGTGAGAAGGGAAGCGCAGTAATGAAGCGATGCTCCCATCATGCATAGCGTCCACTGTACAAGCCTCTGGAGACAGTGTTATGATCTGGGGTCGCTTCAGTCGCTCAGGTCGAGACTCAGCAACGTTATGTGGTGGAGATAAAATGAAATCACATGACCACCTGAATGTACTGAATCACCAGCACATCACATCTATGGAGGGTTTCTGATTCCCTATGTAATGTACACACAGAAATCCTTGAGGCTCAAAAAATCAATAAACCGAATATATCTTTATGTGAACAATTTCTGAGCCATGGAACAGAACCAGGAGAGAAAGACTGCACACACACAGACACACACACACACACAGCGGGAACCGGCAGTTCTTCATCTATTCAAACACCTCCAGAGGGAAGGAAGACAAACATGATGAGAGGGAGGATAAAAAGCGGAAATGGACCCCCACTCTTTATCAGGGCTTAGTGTCAGAGTCCTCTGTTCACACGGGATTAGTATTATCTGGGGACCTTGTGCGATTTAGAAATGCCCCCTCCCCCACACACATCTTAACTACATGTGGCGCATTCGCACAGGATAAGCAAAGCTCGCGATTTTACTTGAATTCACCGACTTATGTCCCGGATATGATGTCACGGTCTTGTCATTACAGGTCTAGCTGTATGATATGAACAGAAGAGTGTTCCTTTCCGCATGCTGCTATACATGTCATCCATCTCCATCTAATAAGGATTGTTGCTTTCTCTCTTCTGATGGTTTTTAGCTTTCTCTTTCTGCACATTGTGTAGTTATAGCGATATGTCCCAGCACCCAAAATACTTTCAAAGCACTCCAACGCTGCCTCCGTTCTTTGCGGAACAGTATATACAGTACAGTACGACCCTGCCAAATCCTGGCCAAATCACAGACATGCTGCTTAGCACGCCACGAATATTATCACTGGACTTCGGTGTTCTGCGAAATATGGTAGACCATTTTGCGAGGGAATATTTACAAATTACAGACATGGCCGATGCACGCGGTATTAAGATCACAGACAACTTCCGCAATTATTACAAATCACACAAGGTTCCCAGATATTTCTAATCCCATGCGAATAGGGTTTATTTCTGTGTTTCACACCCTGGCCGTTTGCTCTCTCTCTCATCACCTGTCTCAGGGGAGCCGGAAGCTGGAACTTCCTTTAAACAAAAGTCTTGTCCACGCAAGACTGCTAAAATCACGTTTTTTATTTTTTTGGCAATCAGACAACGTCAGAGTTCTGCAACCGGGGCAAAAACATGGACAAACACAAGCATTTTGTTCCTGTTGTTAGCATTAAATATGTATAGATCCATCATCACCCCATGCTATTTAGCATTCAAGTGGCTCTGATACTATATATAGCAACTCATGCGGTAGTGCAAGCAAATGCTACTACCTCAAGAGCAAACGCATTCGATTTGTAAGGTGCAGCGTCTAGCGTCTATCTGTGATCCATGATACCAACACATGAGTTCAAGAGTCTCTGCTTCTTCATCGGAGAGTTCATCAGAGTTCATGTTTTCACCCAGACTTGTGTTTTGAATTCTGATATCATTAACACACTCCGCACGTACAGCCTCTATCCTGCCCTCAGTCCTTGCTGGTACAGAGAAAGAGAGTGCTGTGTCCTGACACCGATGCAGCGTAAACACTTCATTACAGGAGCGCGAGTAGTGCTTGCTGTGGCGATTCTGCTTTATTTCACATCTAGTGAGAGAGAGAGAGAGGAGAGGGAGATGAAAATGCCATCCATCATCCACAAATAGGTTCTCATTCCAGCCTTCACAGAGCTCCTCGCTGATTTGTCCGTCAATCCAGGAAGTTGTGCGGTCATTGGATGGCCCCTTCTCCCCCGCCCACCTCCCAACATGATGGCAAGAAGAGTCCAGATGTTCTAGTGTCCTGAGCGCAGAAAGCTGCCACAGGAATGCGTAAGGTAACACACACAGTGGAGTCACAGATCCAGCAGATTGTCCTTCATCCACCTCAGTAATGGAAAAAAAATAAATCACTTACCTCAGCAGGAACATTTCCATCCACAACGCTGTTGTGAGACCTATTTACACCCTATTTACAGACATTACCAGATGCATATACAGTTTCCCTTTCACTGGAACTAATAGACCAAAACCCTTATCCAGAATGACGATGTTCCTGTGAGATCCATAAAGCCAGCTCCACGAAGGGGATGTTAATGTTGGAGCAGATGAACGTTGAGTGTCCTGCACAGACCCTTGACCTGTGGATGAACTAGAACTGGACGTTCTTCCTAACATCAGCACCTGAGCACAGTAATGCTCTTGTAGAACATAAATCCCCACACCCAAGCTCCAACATCTAGTGGAAAGCCTTCACAGAAGTGTGGAGCACATTATTGCGGCTGACATAGAAATAAATCTAGAATGGGAAGGTCAACAGGGATATGTGAGTGTAATGGTCAGGCGTGCACATATTTTTGGCTGTATGCTTACACCATTTATATCCTGCTTGGAGCCTTGGAGACAATATGACTGCTTTATAAAAAAAGACTGTGGCACTGAATACCTGTTTCAGTTTTATCCCCTTCTCCTGCTCTCAGGTTTCACTGGCTGCTGGTGGAATCTGTCTGATTTATGTCACTGAGCTTACGTTTGGAGTCTGATTATTTAAATCAATCACGTGTGTTATACTTGGACGCATTCCAAGGGTGATATTCGATCTGGAGTTGATATCAATCATTATTATACTGTAAAGAAATCTACACAGTACACAGATCAAAGTACACGGGTCAATCCATGCTAATCGTTATCACCCAAATGAGGATGGGTTCCCTGTTGAGTCTGGTTCCTCTCAAGGTTTCTTCCTATTGCCATCTCAGGGTGTTTAGGTACACCACCTGATCTCACCAGATCCCAACCTGAACGAGTCACCTGGGATGCACTAGACAAACAGGTCCGATCCACAGAGGCAGCAACCCATACCTCCTAGTGCCAGGCACCACAGCACACCACCAGAGGTCCTGCAGAGCAATGCCCCAAGGGGCCAAAGCTGTCCCATTGGCACAAAGAGAACCCAAAACCTTTATGGTTTCAACGCCTTCGGGTTGTCTGTAGAAGGTCTTTAAAACTTTTAGTTTTCTTCAAAAAGACTTGACTTTGGCAAATTAATCCTGAGTACATCTGGGATGTTAATTGTTTAGCGAACATCCTGCAGTTCTCCCAGTGCACACTGGCTGTGAGCTGAACATTGCAGCAGAATAAACTGGCACCACACTAATAACACTAAGCATACAGGATACATTATCTAATAGATTGTGTACAAACAAGGTACAGGGGCATCCACGAAATACCCCTAATGTCATTATGCCTTTTTCAATGGATTTGTATTTTGTGCAGAAAACACGGAGCAAAGATCTAAGACGAGATCTGTTGATTAAACCAAGATTTTTGGTGTGATTTGCATAGAAGTGAGTGATTTTTTAAAAGACACTTTAAAATGAGGTGTGTATGTATTTAAAAGTTTATCCCCTTTGAAGGAACCCTTCTGGAGATCCCACTGTGGTGAGTGGGGTATCAGGACAGGTTGGGGCATTGTGATGGGGTCTAAATGTTATGTCTCTTTCTCTTGTCTTCTCTTCCTACTTCCCCCTTTCTCTCTCTCTCTCTCTCTCTCTGTCGAGCTACACATGGTGCCCCTGAGCTGCCAGTGGTCCAGGCCTCCTCTGCCCCCTGGACCTGTCTGACTCGTCCCGGTGCCCCACTTCTGGTTGGAGATGGTGTCACATGGAGGCCCCATGTGGTCTACTTGGGATGCGCGCGGTGACTGGGGACGGTTCAACTTTACCATGAAGATGCTCCTGTCCTCGGCTGATGCAGACAGATGTTCTCTGAGGTCGATAGTTCAGGACTGGAGTTTCCTACAGTCTGCCCGAGCCTCCAACAACAAACGTAAAACTTAAACACATCTGAACCTCCACACAGTATGAGTGCTGATCAATCCCTGCTCTCCGTTATCACCCAGATGAGGATGGGTTCCTCTCAAGGTTCCTTCGTCCTGCCATCTCAGGGAGTTTTTCCCTCAGCACCGTCGCCGTCGACTCGTTCATCGGGGACCATCTGATCATTCTGACTCAAAGAAATTTCCTCACACATAAATATTATTTTCTCACACAACAATAAGCACTGTTAAAATTGAGTTGAGCTGAATGTTCTGTGGGGTTGAATGGGATGGACTGGCACCAGTTGGTGTAACTTCAGTTCCCCAGTTCTCTTTCCTACAGCAGGATTAGATGTAGTGCTCCAGCCTTTCCACTGTAGGGAGCAGGGATCCGTTACCAGCAGAGAGAGTGTGTGTGTGTGTGCGCGTGTGTGTGTGTGTGTATAACCCACGGTTAACAAAAGCGACCGTTAAATCTGTTAAAGCCGCGCGCTCATTTAAAAACATTTTAAATTTAAATTTAAACATAAACGGTTGATCGCGCGCGCTGAGGGACTTCACTGCGCTGCTCGTGAGCCATGGATGTGATAAAGCAGTGTGTGTGTGTGTGTGTGTGTGTGTGAGAGAGAGACGTGCTATAGGCGGTGTAGGCCACTATCTCTGCCATTAGAATGCGGTTTGGAACAGAACCAGCGGCTTCTCGCAGCGCAGCAGATCTACAGCGCGAGAGGTTCAGTCAGCGGGAACTGGCACAACGAGATGTGTTCGAAGCCCCCCGTCCCCCCCCCCCCCCCCCCCGTCCCGGTACTCACGTGTAATGCTGCGGGAAGGTCAGGCTCTCCACTCCGCTCCACGGCACGCTGAAGATCAGGATGATCAGCTGCACCGTGAGCAAACACACCACGCTGAAGGAGCGAGTCCGTATCGCCATGTTCCATTAAAACACACACACACACACACACACACACACACTGAACCAAGATCCGTCGAAGAACGGCGAGAAAAGAACGAACGCAAGGACGTGATGCGCTGCGGCTCCTGGAGGAGGAGATGAGAGGAGGAGAAGCGGAGATGTTCCTCACCCCGAACACCAGCGCAGAGCAGAAGAGAGGAGGAGAGGAGGAGAGAGCTGAGGGCTGGATGTGTGAGGATGCCGGGAGGAGACTGCGGACTAGCTGGAGCCTCTCTCTCTCTCTCTCTCTCACACACACACACACACACACTTTCTTTTCTATTCTACCCCCCCCCCCCCCCTCTCTCTCTCTCACTCTCTCTCTCTCTGTTCAGTTCCTCAGGGTTTTAGTGGAATGAATGTGAACAAAAAAATGAAACTGTTGTCAAAGCAACTATAAAAGATCTTTATGCAATTACATTATAAATAACATCAATCCGAATATAGAAACATAGAAACATTAAACACATGTGTGAAAGAGAAACAAGTGGGTGAACAATAAAATAAACCAACAACTCAAATAAACCATTTAACCATTTACACACATTTAAACATCTCTTTTATTCTCTCTCTCTGTCTGTCTGCCTTTATTACTTTCTTTCTAATTTCTTTACTTTTCTTCTTTCTGCCCTCCTTTCTTTCTTTTATGTCTCTTTCCTCTCTTGGTCTCTCTCACTCACACATTTCTATTTTCTCTCTTTCCCTTCTCTCTCGCTCTTTTTTTTTTCATTTTCACTTTCACTCCCTCTTTTCTTTTTTCCCTCCTTTTCTCTCTCCCCACACTCTTCTTTATTCTCTCTTCTGTCTTTTTCTCTATTCTGTCTCTTTTCCTTCTTACGTTTTTTTCTGTCTGTCTCTCTTTCCCTTCGTGTTCTCTCTCTCTCTCTCTCTCTCTCTCTCAGAACACCTTTGGGGAGAAAACTGTATTTTATGTACAAAAGAATGAAGTAAATTAATACAGAACTGTTGATTGAGTGCATAGTTTGCTGATTTAAATCTGTTTATTGTCTCTCTCTCTCTCTCTCTGTCTCTCTCTTTTTTTCTCGCTCTATCTCGCTCAGTGGTTCAAAGTTCAAGATGTACAGCATTGACATGATGGTTAATGTTGACAAAGCAAATAAATATAAAAGATCCACCGATCAGCCATAACACTAAACCCAGTGATAGGTGAACTGAATAACACTCACTATTACCTGGTTACAGTGGAATATATTAGGCAGCAAGTTGTAAAGTTAACATGTTGGAAGCAGGAGAAATGGGCAAGTATACATCTACTGAGTGACTGCAGAGTGCCCATGCTGCCCCGTGTCCACCACCTAAAGCTCCTACGATGGGCACCTGAGCGTCAGAATTGGACCACGGAGCCGCGGGAAAAGGTGGCCTGGTCTGATGAATCACGTCCTCTTTTACATCATGTGGTTTATCCTTTTTAACAATAAAAGCCATGAGCGGGACATTCAGGGGGAAAGTGGACAGACCTGGGCATCATGAAACGCTTGTCAGGGGGGGATGTTTCAATATTTTTGATCCGTTAAAAAATGTCTGGGTTTAAAACATAACGTTCCAGGTTCTAAGTTGTTTACCAATTGATCTTTCGTCTGAAATTCATCTTCTCATCTGAAACCCAAATGTCTTCAGGGCAAAAACAGAAGAGTGTCCCTCTGTGTTCCCGCAGTTTCAGAAGGAGACTGCGTATTGCAGACAGCATGGGGTTAACTGGAAAATAAATAATCAGTTAATTTAATGGGTTTTATCTCAAGTAGTGAGGTCTGGATGTGCTCATCACCACCAGCACTCATCATGCTCTCTTGTCCTGCATTCGCTCACAGCAGATCATTCAGTAACAAAACAACTGCCTGGGGCCAGCCGCCTCTGAGGCAGACAGCGAACAGCAACAGTGACTTCATCGCCATGTACCGTAGAAATATAAATAAGTTAAAAACAGACACATTACTGCGATTAGGATCAGCGGATTATGGCGGTATTATGCAACATGAAAGATTTTTGGGGAGATTTTTTTGCGAGGACATTAGCATTTGTCTTTGTACATAAAGCTCGGTACGGTACAAGTCACTACTTTCCCCTCACCCTCATCGTCCTTCGCTTATTGAAATATGATGCCTAGACTAAAAGATATCATAGACACAGTGTCAAATACACACACACACCCATCGCTGACACCGTGCACTCATGATGAACTTGGGGTAAAATGTTCTGCATGTAACTGCACTAGAACAAACTGAGAAGAAAATGTGCTCCTATAAAACAACTTTGTTCTGTATCTTTTCCTTTCCTGGTGTCCCCTGACTGTTCTATCTAGAAAAATATATTATTAGAATGCAAAACATGATGCCCAGTATTGTGTAGGTTCTCTATTCTGCCACCGAAGTGGCTCTGGCTCCTCGGAGCACGGCTCCGCGGGACCTCTGGGGGGCGCTGTGGTGTCTGGCACCAGGACGTTGGCATGGACGTTGGACGTTGGCAGCGGATCCTGAGGGGGCTGTGGGTTGCGAGGTGGGGCTTCTGTGGATTGGACTTGTTTGTCTGGCGCATTCCCACGGGGCTCGGTAAGATCGGGATCTGGAGTGTCTTGGAGGACAGCAGGGCGGCAGCAGTGGGATGTGGTGCACTGGATGTTCTGGTGGCTTTCTATAACAGCCAGCTCTTTTCAGCGATTTGTGCTCCATTGGCTTTTATGTGGTGTCCCATCGGGCTGGCCTTTGGTCCCCGCAGGCGTGGGTGAGCCTCGGGGTATATATAGCCTTAGCTAAAGGAGCAGATCTGGGGGACTTATGGACGTACGATAGAGTATTCTGGTGAACTGGTATGTTTGACCTCATTCATCAGTGGTCATGATGTTATGTAAAGTAAGCATGCCACATTTTGATCTGCACTCATACTGTGTGTTAGGGGGCTGGAAGTTCAGTATAACGGGGGATGGGAGGGTCTGGATCACTGGCAGCTCAGGAGAGACAGAGAGAGAAAGAGACAAGGAGATAGAAAGAGTAAAGAGAAGAGAAAAGATAACAGGTCTGGTCACAGTCACGTAATGTATCAGGTGAATGTATATTTAGTGCAGAGTGCAAGCAGGGACTCCGGCAGGACTATAACTATAACTATAACAGCATAACTAAAAGGGAGAGCCAGAAGGAAACACAGACATGAGGGATTCATAAAGATTTTTTGCAGCACAATGTCTTACAGAATCTCGCATCAAGACGTCTCCACGCACATCCTTTAATAATTATCTAACAACATATAATCAGGAAGGAAAAAGAAAGATCTTGCTCTCTTAGGAAGATATGTTGAGAATGACTCTTCCATAAGATCGTGTAGAGTGGGCCTCATTAATCAGTCTTTCAGTTAAACATTTCTGACAGACCAACAGATGAGACGTCTCAGGAAGGCTGAGTCTCTCTGCGTCTGGCTTGAAGATTTGTTTGGGAATGTTTCTGCTGTACTGATAGTGTTGTATGTTGCGTCGGAACCAGGGGCATGGACGAGCATCGGCAAAAGGTACTTTATTCACAAAGACGGAGATTTTCTTCCCATTTTCCTTCATTCAACACTTTGTTCTGGTCAGAGTTTTGGTCAGAGTGTGGGTTGTGACTTTGGATTGGAGTTATTGGACATCACTGATGGTGGAGTGAGGAGCTGCGGATCGTCTCGTGTGACAGGCTGAGCGTGTGAGCGGCCAGACGACTGTCTCCGTCTGATCAGCGCAGGGACCTTTCTAATACAACTTCCCATGTCCTGTGTCTCGTCACTGCGCCTCTGGTGTAAATGTAATCCCGATGCTATTTTGGTTAGCTGGCTAGCAGGCTACGACAGAGCAAAGCTACACCGCTGGCCGTGCTAACACCGCTGGAGGAGTGTCTCTCGACCTGAGTACTCACCGGTTATTTGAACTTTTCCTGAAAAGCAGACTTCAGCTTTGGGACACAGCCACATTCTCTCTCTTTCACACACACACACACACACACACACAGTGCAGCAGCCTGTAATCCAGCTGCCATGCCCCAAACTGCACAACCTAATTACTGACAACACCGGCCATGCTGTGCACTGCAGGAGGGAGGAACGTTCTCTTCCTTGCATCTCTCTCTCTCTCGCTCTCTCTCACTCTGACACACACACACACACACACACACGTACACACACTCCTCGTCTCCCATAATTAGGCCGGATACAGCTCTCAGCAAGCTTTGTCTCAGACTTGTATCTCGCTAATGTATTCTTGCAGCGGCATGCAGAACAGTGCCAGGCTATAATCTGAATGTGTGTGTGTGTGTGTGTGTGTGTCGTGAACGTTCTTTTAAATCCTATCTGTTCAGTCAAAGCTTCTGGCTGCTGGAGAGAGACATCACAGAAGTGAGTAAGAGGATGATGATAGTGATCGGCTGATAATCACACACCACATTCACTCATATTCACTGAGCAGATGCTTTTATTCAAAGTCACGTACGAATCAGACGGAAAACAATCCAATCGACTGAAGGTCGACGATCTGCTTGATGAGCCAACAGCGGCTCTCAGACACTTTCTGGGATTTGAACCTAGAGCCAACTACACGACGAGGAAGTAACACGCTATAGCATGTTGTTGTTGTCGTTGGTCTTTCGGCTGCTGTTGGCAATGGGGCACCGTTTCCTAACACGACCCTCACGTTTTATCCGGGCTTGGGACCGGCTCTGCTGGGTTATATGCGGTGTGGCAACCGACAGACAGACAGACAGACAGACAGCGGGGCTCGAACCCGGATCCTCAGATCCCCAAACCAACAACCTGGGGCCGCAGCTTTCTCATTAACATGACCGTACGTAATGTAACTGCTGCGGTATAAGATGGGCAAAAGACTTCAGGACGTAGCATTAGAGAAAAATACTCAACCTTAGCGCTGTAACACAAACATCAGGCAGCATCAGATCAACTCAGCAGTTCCCTAAACCGTTGCTTCCACGTTGAGTTAAGCGCTAACAGTGAGTTCTAGCCAGCGCCTACGAGAACGTTATATATCGCTGAATGTTTTTCATGTCTTTATCTCTCTCTCTGTTTCTCATCCAGATCTTTCTGGCTTTTAACTCGTCTCTCTGTGGCGTTAATGAGTCTGACATTCAAGCTCCAGCAGCGAGAAGACTAGAGAAGAAAGTGAAAGACAGAGACGTGGACGTAGGCGGAGACGATCCACCTGTCTCCCGATCCATCCGCATTCACAGAGCTAAAGACGCGGCGCATGCGGACGATATGGAGCGAGTCGGGAAGTCTCAGGAGCAGCGACAGCACGACCTCGCGTAGCCTTAGACTATTGGTCTAAATGGTCAAACGCTTCCTCTTGGCGTGTGATCTAATCTCGCGTACGTCACCCGAGCCGAGACTCAGTACGAGTTATATATGTGAAAACTGAGACTTCTGCTATTATCTAATCACACATACTGTCCGTGTTCTAGAGCAACGGTTATTCTTTATGGTACTTATGGTACCATATTACTTCTGTGTGTGTGTGTGTGTGTGTGTGTGTGGCTTCTAGCAAATTCCCAGTGGTCCTCTTACAACACCGACCAGTAAATCATGGTTACTATATTAATGTTGCCGTACTAGTAGTGGTGGATGCTCAAGTTGTTGCCATGGTGATAACACCATGTCACCGCTTCCAGAGCCCTGATATCACTGTTCAGTAGCTGGAACAGAACCAACAAACACTTTCATCTTACAAATATCTCCTGCCTGGCCAAAAACGAAAAGTAATACAGATTTCATTCAGCCACCTTTAGCTTGGATTAAACGCACAATATGGTGTCCAGTTCATGTGCGAAAATGATTCCTCTGCTCCCTGAACGACTGTTACACACTCCAGGAATACGGCGCGTGTCTCCAGTGAAGAAGAAACCCTCCATAGATGTGATGTGCTGGTGATTCAGTACATTCGGGTGGTCATGTGACTTCATTTTATCTCCACATGCCGTTGCTGAGTCTCGAGCTGAGCGACTGAAGCGACCCCAGATCATAACACTGTCTCCAGAGGCTCGTACAGTGGACGCTATGCATGATGGGAGCGTCGATTCATCACTTCCCTTCTCACCCTGACACGCCCATCACTCTGGAACAGACTCAGTCTGGACTCAAGTCTTTTTTTCTGACGAGTCTCACACACGGCTGTTTAGTTCGGATCCTGTGAATTCTCATCACAACTCTTTAGTTGTTTTCCTCGCTTGATGCAGCCCAATAATTTGGCCCTTCTGAAATAGTGCACAAGTACATTTTACAGATAAACATCAGCGATCAGACACCAGCTCATGAGGTCACAGCAAAAAAACAACAAAAAAAAAGTGCAGAAAGTTAAATCTTCCCTTTACTGATGTTGATGGGATTTTAAAAGACATTAGATGAATCCAGCTCCGCTTTGAAATAAATAACCGTGTTTACATTGGCAGATTAAATCCCAGGGGTACGATAAATGTCTTTCTAATCATTTTTATCGCTTGTAATGGATTTTCTGTAAAGGTTCGAAGTGGTGGCCATGAAACCGGAGGTCTGTGATTTGAAAATGAGATCTTGGGACGTTCAGGAACTTAAATCAGGTTTAATAAAGGCACTTTATTATTGTTTAACTGCCGTATTTGTGTGTGCTTAGCCCCGCCCACTAATTTTGACTGACATTTTCTCAACTTTTCTCTTACCAGTCGAGTAGAGACCATGCACCTCGGTTTGAACTCTGCAGTGAGACGTTCTCTCCGTGCGTTCACTTCCACTCAGGTTCCTCAGATGTTCTTTAAAGCTCCAGGTCTGAGGACCAACCCAGCTTTAAGGTCTCCATCACTCCACCTGATCTTACATCATTTATTAGCCCTTGGGATAGAAACCTTAAAAAAAAAAAATAATAATAATAAGGAGTTGGGAAAAGCTCTGAAGCATGACTCTGCCACCTAGTGGCTATGCTCCGCCATAACATGCACAAAACAAGATGGCAAAGTCCAGTTTGAGGTTTTAAAATGTTTAATCTTTTAGATATGCATAGAAATCAACCATGTGACATCAAGTAAAAATCAACACGTCGTAACTAAGCGATTGTAAACATGAGTAAATCAGAGATGTCCTACTATGTCCTAATTCAACATTATTACCGCCTTCATTATTTCATAAGTCCTTAACATGTACACCTACACACACAGATCTCACTCGCACGCTTATTAATAAAGCGTGAAGACTTCAGACGAATACGAGGGTCGCTGCAACACCAGAGCGACACCATGCTGAGGCTGCAGCGTTGAAGCCTTGAGGTTATTATTTCTGATATAAAGGTCACCTATTATACAAAAGTACACTCAGCATTCACAAGGTATTCGGGAAATGTGTTTACGAAATGTAGACAAAAGACCACCGCCTTCCTTTTTTTTTTTTCTACCTGTGTAGAAACCTGAACGTATTGTTGTTTGTTTTTCGGCTGCTCCCGTCGAGGGGTCGCCACTTGGCACAGGGTTTTACGCCGGAAACCTTCCCGTTTGCTCGAGGCTTGGGACAACTCTTCAAAAAATTGCACAAAAAAACCCAAAATATTTGGTCAATATTCAGTCCGGCATTCTGTCATGAGAACCTGGACGGGAGAGAAGTGCTTAGCTTACTAAAAAAAAAAATAATAATAATTTTTTTTTTTTTTTTTAAGTTAAACAACCACACTGACGGCGGGTTAGCATCTGTCACTACAGCAGTAACCAATGACAACCACGTGGGTGTGTCTCCCCGCGAACGTCGTCAAGGCTGATTGGCTGGAATGCTGGCACTCATCCTAGGTTTAGTTTTTTTCAAAAACATGAACTCCATCTCAAACCAGGCTCAATATTGTTCTCCTAATTTAGACCCACAAAAATCAAAGTGAAAACCATTCAATCTGGCAACCAGACCTTGGCAGTACGTCTCATTTCACAGCTTGTTTTTGTCTTGCGTTCATGACAACGAGTGGAGTCTCACTGAAAACTTCAAAGCGCTTTTGTAAGTCGCTCTGGATAAAAGCTTCTGCGAGATGCCGCAATGTAAACTGAGTAAACTGTAAGTGACGGTAGCTCGTGTTGCACGCCGATGTCCGTATCGCAGCAGGACACGTCTTCAGGCTTATCATCTTTTATTAGAATTCTTTTATTTTAGATTATAAAAATGATAGCATAGTTCAACACAATTGTTACGCATGCCTCTGTTAAAGTGTGTGCATGTTCGTGCGATGTATACTAGCCTACTGGCAGCATTTATTGCTACATGCACTGAAACAGTTTCCTTGGATCAGGGGGGACTTTCAGGGAGGTCAGAGTGTTTCAGACGGATGGTTAACACGACGTTTTGGGGACTTACGGTAACTTGTTAAAAGTTAAGGAGTATAACAGGTGACCTTTAACTCTGAGGATCCTGAGTTGCTGGATTAGAAGTTCACAGGAGAGGGAGGAGGAGGAGGAGGAGGAAGGTGGCCGAGGTCTCAGACGGGTCCCTCAGCTCTTTGGTGTTAAAAAAAAAAAAGAAAGAAAAAAAAAAAAGAAAAAAAAAAAAAACAGTTGAGCGCGGCTGGGGTGATTTACTGGATAAAAAGTGTGTGTGTGTGTGTGTGTGTGTGTGTGTGTCTAAGCCTCAGTGGTCAGGGGGGGGCACGTTGGCGAGAGCGGGGATGAGGTTCTCGTAGATGTGGATGCCTTTGAGGAACACACTCTCGCTGATGAACTCGTTGTGGTCGTGCAGCAGGATGGGAGTGTGGTTCATCGGTGAGAACCCGATCGCAGGCAGACCCGCCTACACACACATACATACACATACATACACACACACACACACACACACACACACACACACAGGCCAAGAGAAGCAGAAAAAAAAATTCTGTAAGGACTGAATAGACAGACAGATATGTGAGTACGTGAGACAGGCTTGATTTAATCTAATCAAGTCTAGACAGACAGACAGACAGGTGCGTTTTATCTCTCAGCACTTCTGCATCTCGTTCTACTGTACTGGGGTATAAATTTAAGACCTTTACTCAGAGATAAAGCACTAGAGTACTAGAGTAAGGACACGCAGCGGTTTGTGTATGCTAACGATGCTAACAGGACGAATGCGAATCACGTACGGCTCTGATGAAGCGGCTATCTGTGGCAGCGGGAAAAATCTCCTTCTTCAGCGTCATGTTCCTGAATGAGAGACAGAGACATGGCTAAAAAACAAATAAATTAATAAACAAACATCACTCTAATATACTACAGTCACACTCCTGAGAGAGGACTTCAAAAGAAGTGTGTGTGTGTGTGTGTGTGTGTGTGTGTGTGTGTGTATACAGTGTACTGTAGTGTCCTTACATGGACTTGCATGTGGAGTTGAACGCGCTCCACCAGGGGTCGCTGTCCTCCGTCGACGTGGTTTTCTGATTCATTCCTTTCTGTTAAAGAAGGAAAATAAACACAATCACTGACCTGGGATCAGTGTGTGTGTGTGTGTGGGGGGGGGGGGGGGGGGGCTTAGTGTCACAAGAGTGCCTACACACCTGCGCGAAATCGTAGGTGATGCCATCACCCGCTTCTTTACACCAAGCCTTAATCTGCTCCTCAAACTCCTGTGGAATCATACATACATACACACACACACACACACACACACACATTACTTAGAGATCTGTCTCCTTCAAATTCCTCTTTGTTTGTGTACAATCTGATGGACACACACACACACAAACACACACACAAACACAAACACAAACACACACACAAACACACACACAAACACACACACAAACACAAACACAAACACACACACAAACACACACACAAACACACACACAAACACACACACAAACACACACACAAACACACACCTGCAGATTGACACTGGGCGGGATTCTGATGTCAAAACTGACGTCCATCTCGGCAGGTACGACGTTATAAGCCACGCCCCCTTTCACCATCGTCATGTTAACGGTGGTGACATCACCCAGAGTGAAACACTCGCTCATATTAAGCCTGAAAAATTACACACGTGAAATCAGTGTGATGGAAAATACACATAAACACACATACACACACATACACACACATACACACACATACACACACAGGTCGTGACTGTTTTATCACACTCACCGCTGTCTCTCTTTCTCTCTGAAGTCCAGGAACAAATTAATGACCCGGCGCTGAAAAACACAGCACAGAGGGTCAGACAGCTGTCTTACTGTCTTCAGAGAGACAGACAGACAGACGGATAGTTACGCAGACAGACAGGTGTCGGATTAGTAATCGATACGGCCAGAAATAGTGAGTCAGACAGACAGACAGGCAGAGAGACAATCAGACAGTTTGGCATTTAAGACTAACAGACAGCATGGTGACGGATCTACAACATGATCTCATCACCTGCTGATCATGTAGGAAGGGGGGGGGGGGGGGGCAATCGCTAAACCCCAACATTCAATCCTGTTCTGATTGTTAAGGGTCAGCTGACCTCAGTGTGCACCGTCAGAGGAAGAGGCACTGAGCTCTACACTGAGCTCTGGGTTGGGAGCAAGAACAATATTTCGCTAATAAATACAGGTTTATACAAGGCTCAGGTTAGTAAAAGGCTAACGAGTTTCCCTGCATGACACAGAGACAACGGAGGGTGAGGGTGAGCCCGTGCTACCAACTAACCCACTCTCTTCTGTATCTCAGCATGCACGTTGATAAAACAACTCCCTCTGACAATAGAAAGTACAAAGGCAGCTAAAACGCTGTTGGGACCAAGTCTAAACGATCGATGCGTAGGACCAGGCCAAAGGTCAACCACTTCCTGCCACCTACTTCCTCGTCAGAGACAGCCTCCTACATTTTCACAACCAAGAGTGTGACCTTGGCCCATGAGCCAAGACAGAACCCATAATGCTCCTGGCCCACACCCACACGCTACGCTAAGGGGCTCAGAACACCCTGGATTCATCTCTGGGCTTGTATGGAGGCCAGGGAGAACAAATTCATCTCAGTTAATGTGGACTACGTCATCCGGTACCATGAGGCTGTTCCCTGAGGAGAGAGTGATCAGGTCCATATCGGGGAGGAATCGACCTGTGAAGAACCCCAGGAATTGGAAGAGCTTGTGGACCAGTTTCAAGATGTATTCTCAACTCAACCAAGCCTCCAGCCCCTGGTGCAGCAAGCCATGGGAGTGGTGGCCTGTTCAGAGGCTCTGCCAGGTCCAGAGGAATAGCATCAGGACGATGCAGGAAAAAAAGCGTCGTGAAACAGAAGAGGATTACTGAATTACCGTGGTCCAATCCCATTGTGCAAGTCCCCAAGCCTGACGGGAGCCTCTGAATCAGTCAAGATTTCCGCAGACTAAACTAAGTTTTGGAATTTGATATTCACCCCCTGCCAAGAGTGGACAACCTGACAGATGGCTTGGGGAGGTGGCCCTGACTCCCAAAGCAAAAACTTCAAATCATATTCAGCACCTCCAACAGCCAGTGGAGGTATCAGGTTCTGAGCCCTGGCACCGTTTCAAGCACTGATGGACATCGCCCTCTGTCCACACCACCAATTGACTGCAGCCTATCTTGATGATGTCATCGTCCAACCTTGAACTTGTACCGACCAATGCCATCAGATACTGGAACCAACACCCACAAATCCCACCGGGGACTGACTGAGGCACAATACCCGGTGACGCCGCACACACACCTACCCTCGTCCTTTCACCAAAAAAACAGGTGCATGCCTTTTTGTGGTTGGGCGCTATATACGGTTTATGGGTCACATGGACCAGCACTGAGAAGGAGATGCTCCAGACAGACAGACGAACACTTAGACAGACACCACAGTTACCCACCAGTTTTTCAGCAGCTGTGTTTTCCACAAACCTGGAGCCATGACCCGGACTGCCCGGACACCGAACAGTCACCCCTATACACACACACACACACACACACACACACACACACACACACACACACACACGGTGAGGGGTTGAGTAAGTCAGAGTCTAAGGCACTGATTACGGGATTAGATGATTCACTCACACCAAGGACACCTCTCTCCATAAAACACTGTGTACGCTTCTGTGGGATTGGCTAGACCTGTAAAACACACACACACACACACACACACACACACACACACACACACACACTCTTATGTCCACTAATGTTTTACACAAAGCTACAGTTTTTGTCAGTAATCAGTCACTTGGCTCTATTTAAGGTGGCACTGTGCCCAGTCTAACAGCGTTACCCAGCGTGAAGCACAATACCACCTTAAATTAACCCTAACCGTTTACTAATGTGCTACAGTGGAGCCAAAGTCATAAAGATAATGGACGAGCGAGTGTGCTTTCCACATGTGCACAGCGAGGGGTGTGTGTGTGTGTGTGTGTGTGTGTGTGTGTTATTCCTTTACCCTCATCCAAGGCGAATCCGACGTTGAGTTTGTGGAACTCCGGGTGCTTAATAAACGTCTCCATTCCTTTATGACCTCCGACCTCTTCATCTGGAAAAAAAAACGGTCTGATGTTTGTGACAGTCATGTGATTATTTATTATGTCACACAAATGCACCGCATAACTAAACAACTGCATAGTCATTATTACTGTATATTCTCTGACCAAACTGTAAACGTAAATGTATTTTATTGGGATTTTATTAATGCATACGTAATTGTGAAGTGGAAGGTTTTGTTGTTTTTTTAAATACAAATAAAAATCTGAAAAGTGTAGCGTGCATTTGTATTCACCCCCTCTTTACTGATAAAATCCAGTGGGACTGATCGCCTTCAGAAGTCAACTAATTAGTAAACAGAGTCCACGTGTGTGTAATTTAATTTCAGTATAAATACAGCTGTTCTGTGGAGCCCTCAGAGGTTTGTTAGAGAACACTAGTGAACAAACAGCCTCAGGAAGCCCGAGGAACACAGCAGACAAGGTGTAACGACGCAGGGCTCATGAGGGGCCTCTTGACCAATCAGAAGGTCTTCCTTACCTGGGACAAACATCAAGTGCACGGTGCGGGGGAACGTCTTCCCCGCCGCCTTTAGACGCCGGATAGCTTCAATGTACCTGAAAAAACACACACACACACACACACACACACACACACACACACACACACATAGAGACAGAGGTGTGTAAAATACGAGTGACGTAGTGCTGATCAGTCACCGATATGCGTTTCGGTTTGTACTACGGGTTTGACCAGGCAGGACAATGACTCACTGTATAGTGACCGACTTCATGTCCTGCGTCCCTCTGCCGTAGACGTTCCCCTCGGCGTCCTTCACAGCGGCGAACGCGTCATACTTCCAGTGTTCCTGCAGAGTCCATCACAACGCGTTAGCAGATTCAATTTACTGCTGCTGATCCAGAAAATACTTATTCAAACAAAAAAAAAAAACTATGGAATATCTCTGACTTCTCCATCAGCCGACGTCAATTTATAATCAAACCTCATCACAAACAGAACCGGATTATTCATTAGCATGACCTGTACCTGGAGCTCAAAGTCCACGTTCCTGGTGTTTATTTGAGGAGGAATTAATTTTAATAATTACTAACATTTTGTTATCCATGAGAAGATTTTGTAATAAATTACACAGTTGATCAGGTCATGGTGGGCAGTGCAGAATAACAGAACACTTTATCTCTCGCTATAATCCCCTGATACACTAATGCACTTATCCCAGTTTAGTTTCCTCCCAGTCGGCATAGTAACTGGTGAAAATGAAAAAAAAAATCCTCAACAGAACAGCTAAACCGCAGGCGGGTATCTGACTCCATGTGACACAAGAGAAATATTATTCTGCAGTGCTGACTTTGGGGGTTTTGGCAGTTTTGAACCTTCAGAGCAGAAAGAAAAGGAAAAACAAATCAGACTTGTAGTTATTAATCCATTTTGCATAAACTCCAGAATCTAATCTGTTTCATCTGCAGGTTTTGATGATGATTCCCAAAAAAAAAAAAAAAATTCCTACAACCCTTCATATCCAGATGTTCTTGAGATTCCTTGGATCCTGAACAGATCCAGGCACTGACCCGAGTCATGATGTGACCTTTCAGAGACCTTTCTGGTTTATTAGATCACTAGTGAAGCAGCCAGAAGTGGCAGCTGGGGATCAAAACTCTCTCACACGGCATGAGGGAGATAATATGTGACGGACAGCGTGGTTATAAATCATTTCAGTCATGTGGACGTGTGCGGCGTGCCGTCTAGTCGCGTTTTTACATTAGCGTAAGGAACCCCTCCTTGTGTCCTCGTGTGTGTGTGTGTGTGTGTGTTCTTGCCGTACCTGGTACACAGGGACCACGTCGGTGTGAGAGTTGAGGAGGACGGACTTCAGCGCGGGATTCGTGCCGGTCCACGTCAGGATGGTCACCACTCTACCGGGACACACCTGAGACACGGAGACAGCACGTGTATCGCCTTCATTATTAAGTATAAGGCTACATCTGATTCGTTACTCTAAAGCAGTGTGTCCTCCTAGTGGTCTGTAAGGGTACTACAGGTTATCCACAAAGTGCAGATGTTCTGATAGTTCTCAGGTCATGCAAAGGGCCCTGTTGCCCCCGGCACTATCAGTAGTTTTTAAAATATTTCATGATTAAGTATTTAAAAACTAAATATAGTCGCAAACAACGACGAGCGGGCCCAAGCACCTTGTGCCATCATAACCCGGCCCACCAGTTGCCATGCCCGGGGAAACAGGTCCCTTTGCATGATGATCTGTGTAACACCTTCCGTCCATGATCCTGCATGAAGAACCTGGACCCTGTTAAAGTGTGTTACGGTGCTACAGATTCAGGAGGAACAGGTGGCTTCATGCTCTCGCCCCCTGGCCTCCTGGTGATCTTGTAAAATTAGGTTGATAAATTTCCTGTGTCGCTCGTTACTACAGATCTTCACCATCCTGAGGTTCTGTACCTCCACTTTCTTCATGGGCAAACCGAGTTCCTCTGAAATCCTGCCGATGAACCCGAGAGCTGCATCTGTGCACATACACACAAACAAACAAAAGCATTCCAGTCAGCATTTCAGACAAAACCCGTGCAGCCAAACATGCTGATTCAGATCGCTTCCCCGACACAGCAGCGTGTTCGGCGTGCCCGCGTGTTTTCATATCTGAGCTCCGAGGTCACTCAGTGATAGAGAGAGATTTATTACATCTGAATAATCTGTTACGGTTTAAGGCTGTAATGACAGTGACGGATGAAACAGAACTGCCTGGTTGTAAGAAAATAAATCATTCTTGCTCGGAGCTGAAAAGTTCAGCCTGAGGACGTGCACGTATACAGTATGTATCGGCTCTTTAAAAGCATAAAGGCACACAACATGTCACACAACACCGGTACATAGAGAGGAGGGGAAAAAAGAGCACTGATAAATAATTAATAACACAGTTCTTTCTGTGACCTCTCTCTCTCTCTCTCTCTCTCTCCCTCTGTGTGTGTGAGTGTTAAAGAGCAGGATAAACAACCTTCAGCTTTAAGAACGCCCCTTGTTTGTTCTCATTCCTAGAAACACGTCTGCAGAAAGGAGAGACAGATCTATATTTGACGAAGTGTGTACCCTGCTAACCGGCTTTATCCAGATAAGACACACGGGACTGATTTACGACAGGACAGGTGTCCTCAGGTTTCCCTGGTGAACTTGGGCCGTATCTAAACTGAACCTCGTCTACCCGGGATTATCAATCAGAAAAGCTAATTTAGGGAACAATAATAAGGAGTTAAAAAGAACTCATGACTCTTTACGTGTGTGTGTGTGTGTGTGTGTGTGTGTGAGATGGTGACTGAGGTACCGTAGTCTGGTTCTGGATGGACAGTCTTCAGACGAAGATAGTCCCTGAAAAGAGAAACGGCAGGGTCTTCGCCCGCTCCTCCTCCTCCTCCTCCTGCATTCGGTCCGTCCTGATCAGGCAACATGCCGCCGTCTCTCACCGTCCTGCTGCACAAAAAACTGAGAGATGATTAACCAGGTGAAGCTGGCAGGTGTCTCACATGCACGCACACACACACACACACACACACACACACACACACACACACACACTGAACACCGCTGCTTTGTCAGCTCTTTATATAATCTGACACACACACCTTATCATCATTATTATTAACATTATGCCTCCTCTCTCTCTCTCTCTCTCTCTCTCTCTCAAACTGATAAATTATCATCAGGGTGTGACAAGTGTGTTGATCTTTAACTGCTTTACAGTTTATACAGGAGTTAAAATATTAACCTTATTGCATAAACATACTGTAAATATATTAACATTAAGTAATTTGCAAAACATGAAAACATAATTTTAGTCACATGGTTCCTCACATGAATCTTTTTAAGCAAGCAGACAGATAGATAGATGGACAGGGAGACAGATATTCAGAGACACAGACAGACAGACATAGAGAGAGACAGACAGATAGGCAGACAGACAGATAAATAGATAAACAGACAGACAGATAGACAGACAAATAAACAGATAAACAGACAGACAGATAGACAGACAAATAAACAGATAAACAGACAGACAGATAGACAGACAGAGAGATTGATGGAGAGACAGACAGACAGCATACAGATAAATAGACAGACAGACTGTCAGATATATATATATATATATATATATATATATATATATATATATATACACACACACACAGATAGAACAACAGAGAGACAGAAAGATAAACAGACAGACAGATAAACAGACAGACAGACGGAGAGAGACAGACAGATAAACAGACAGACAGACAGACGGAGAGAGACAGACAGATAAACAGACAGACGGACGGAGAGAGACAGACAGATAAACAGACAGACAGACGGAGAGAGACAGACAGATAAACAGACAGACGGACGGAGAGAGACAGACAGATAAACAGACAGACAGACGGACGGAGAGAGACAGACAGATAAACAGACAGACAGACGGAGAGAGACAGACAGAAATAAAGACAAACAGATATACAGATGGTGTGTTTTCTTTCAAATGAACCGTGCTGATCCCCAGTCAGTGTTTACTGGTCCGCTTGGGGTCTGATTACGCAATAATGCTGCCGACCCCCTGATCTGAGAACAGCCGCAACAGCACACAGCGGTCAGGTGATGTAACGTCCTTCCTGCCACCTCAGTTCTTCATTAAATCCCCTCAGTGTGTGATTGATATCTGTTTAAAAGCGTCAGCTCATAAAAAAATAAAAATAAACCGATATATCTATAATAAAGACTTATCTGACTCTGACTCGCGTGCTGTGGAGAGAGCTGGTGTATAATTGTGATTATTATTATTTTATTATTATTATTATTATTATTAGTTTTATGATTCTGGTTAGCTTTACCTGCTCGGGTCTGAGGCTGTTGTGGTGTATCTGACGAGACTCCGGCTTCATCCAGCAGTAGTTGCGTTTGAGCCCCAGGTCCCTCAGGATGAAGCTGAAACGTTACCTCAGAGTTTCGCAACACGACCTGACAGCACGCGCACTAGTTCCTCACAAAGCGTCAAGTACGGGAGTGTACGGCTTCCTGCCCGTGTGTGTGTGTGTGTGTGTGTGTTTACACACTGCACCTCACGGTATCTCTGCTAAACCACAACAGTAACAGTAAACACCACGCGCGCAAAAACTGAGCTTCTGTTGCATGACTATATTATTATTTCTCGTGCGCACTACTCTAGCGCACTACGCCGCGCGCTAGTATCCGGGTTTCGCCCGCTGATTGTTTATTAACGGACGCGCACAGGAAAAGCACTCGATCACCGAGCGCTCGATGAGATCCCAGTGCAGAGAGCAGAACGCTTCGACTGTAGTCACGTGTTCGCGGCGTGTTCGTGACAGGGTTCCACTGGTGTTCTGCTTATAAACAGATTATAAACACAGCGTTATATGAGGGTATAATTATCCTAAACACACACACACACACATAGCTCTCTCTCTCTCGCGCGCGCGCTAATTGTCCATGGCGCTTATCCTGTACTGGGTCGCAGGAAGCCCGGGGTCGATCTCAGGGGTTCTCAAGACACCGGGCCAGTGTGAGGGTCTATCACAGGGTCACACACACACACACACACTACAGGGCAAGTTCCATCTAGCCATCCATCTAGGAACCTCTGTAGTCCAGTTAGCAACCATGGAGGCCAGCGGTGATCGATGTTTTTATTCCCATTTTACGACTGTGGTAGAACCTCCGGTCAACGTTCACAAACGCATTCACACACTACGCGCAATTTGGGAACACAATCAGAATACTGCATGTCTTTGGACTGTGGGGGGAGGGGACGGGGGAGGGGGTATTTTATCATTACAATTATCACCCTGGTATAAAGAAAAGGAAACATGTGCACCAAAATCATTTATATTCTTTTCGGCAAGTAAAAAATTTAGCTACCAATACATTATTAACACTTTTGTTAATATATAAAATCAGTAAAATGTATTTTTTAGATAGATAGATAGCATGATAGATAGCATGATTCATGAGAAACATAGGGAAGTGATTTTGGTGCACATGTTTCCTTTAAGATTAAGATTCAGTTATTTGTCACTTGCAGCACAGTAAAATGATTATTTTTTCCCACATATCACAGTAAGGAATCTGGGGTCAGAGCGCAGGGCCAGCCAGGAGAGCCATACAGAGCCCCCTGAAGCAGAAAACACAAAAGCAGATAGCTCTCTGGAGCAGACAGGGTTAGGGGCTTGCTCAAGCGGCTCGAACCACGGCGCCTAGTGGAAAGCCTTTCCAGAAGGGTGTAGGCCATTAAAGCAGCAAAAACAGAGGGAACACATCCAGAATGAGATGTTCGACAAGCACCTGTGGGTGTACCAATCAGGGTGCACATACTTTGGAGGTAGAGAGCATATAATACCTTAATAATATTTACACCAGTAAGATAGGGCAGTGGTGGCTCAGAGGGCTGAGTTACTGATCGGAAGATCGGCGGTTCCATTCCCAGCTCAGCCAGGTTGCCATTGTTGGGCCCTTGAGCGAGGCCCTTAACCCCAACTGCTCCAAGGGCGCTGTACCATGGCTGACCCTGCGCTCTGACCCCAGTTACACTGGGAAATGTGAAGAAGAAATTTCACTGTGCTGTAATGTATATGTGACAAAATAAAAGGCTTTACTTTACTTCGTTGTAGCTGATACTTCACTCCAATAAACCTTTATGGACTTTGAACGACTGATTGTATTTATTATACAGATGTTACACCGGGTGAAAGGCATACAGTTATATCTAGTGGACTTTCTTACTTTTGACGTAAATCTCCTTTAACCTTTAAAAAGTTGAACTGTATGACATTAATGGGGTAATTGTGTGTTTTTGTGAATGGGTTCAAACAGAATAACACATCCTGGCAAAGCTCAATCCCAGCACAGCCATGCTGAAAGTAATCCTTTTTATTCGATTTAGGGTTTTAATAATGTTCTGCGCTTTTTTATTTACAAGCAACAAGCCACATCTGATGAACTGTACACATAGACTGTACACTATACACACACACACACACACACACACACACACACACACACACACACACACAAAAAGGCTTGCAGGAAATAAATAACCACGTCACGGAACTGCACTGCATTAGCATAAAGTGCGTTTAGAGAGGTTGTTACGCGAGGACATGAGCCAGGGAAAGCATCCGGTTAATCAAAGCGGGACTCGCAGGGATGTCGTAGAAATGTTTTATCTTCTTTCTTCTTTTTTTTAATACATGCACATAAAGCATCGCAAAGCTTTGGCAAGTATCAGAGGTCAGAGCCAGGCCGTTCAGATTGACAGAAGTTCCACAAGGTTGCCGTGGTTCCGAGGAGCCGGTGCGAGGTCGAGGTGGTGCGACTTGGCTCACGAAAAGGGCGTAAGAGCGTGTGGTCATCCTCAAACCACCTGGAGACTTGTTTAAGTGAATGATCCCTAATAACTTGTCACCCCGATGTGTTTAATCGGCTGAAACTAGTGTCGTGTCGAGCAATTCTGTAAAAGCAAGAGCAAATTATTTATAATCATCATCGTTAGGTCATTTCAGATAAATTATCAGCAACAGTCTCTAGTTACACACACACACACACACACTCACACATCATCTGCATTTTAGATTTTACAATTTTACAAATCTGGAAAGGGGCGTGGTATATAGGAGCAGCATGATAAAACAACAAAACAAACAAACAAACATAGTGTCTCTGGTTCTTCTCGAGGTCTGAAGCTGCGCCAAATGTTCAGAAGAAAAGTTTTTACACCACTTCTCTTTTCTTCTTCTTCTCCTCCCTTCTGTTCCTTTCACAGTTTGTCCCACTCTCTCTCTCTCTCACACACACACACACACACACACACACACACACACACACACACACACTCTTCATTTGGACACCTTTTTTGTTTTGTTTTTAATTAATATGGCACTAATATGAGTTGAGATGATTCGTCTAATTGTCGAGTGTGTTGAGGAAGTGCAGCAGCGCCTGGTGGAACTCTCGGGGTTTGTCCATGTAGCAGGCGTGTCGCGCTCCAGACAGCTTTACCACCGAGTGATGAGGGAGATGCTGCAGGTTCTTCAGAGACTGAGAGCCCAGGTTAGTGTCTAACTCTCCGACCACAATCAGAGTCGGGGTCTGAAACACACACACACACACACACACATTATTATTATTATTATTTGAGTTTACCTTTGTCTGTCACCAAGCACTGACACTGGACACAGTCACTGTGAATGAGCTGTTACTATGGAAACGATAACATTTTAAAACAAACACATTAGTATAAACGTGTGATTGGAAGCTGCACTACTGTTGGAGACGCAGTTACAGAAAGTAACAAATCACAGGTTGATATGAATGCGCTTGTTTTACACACACCTGGATGTCGTGGTACTGCTGTGGCGTGAGTGTTCGGGTGGCGACCGGCGCGATGGGAACGAAGGCTCGTAGCTGATGGCTGAACCGCTGCAGGAAGGGCAGAGCGTAGTGACCGCTCATAGACGGAGTGATGAGGACCGGAGCGCGAACGCCCAGGGCCTCGAGGAAGTGCTTCAAGAGATCCACACGACTCTGCTCCGACTTCACCGACTCCGACGCTGGAGATTTCCCAAAACCTGAATGGAAAGAGAGAGAGAGAGAGAGAGAGAGCGAGAGCGCAACAGACAAAAAATATGGGGAGATGAAGTGAGAAAGTGAAAGAATAAAGCACAGACAGAAAGATGCAGAGAAAGACAGATGTGTCTAGTGATCATCAATAATAAAAAAATATATACTGATACACACAAATCCAAATTGATAACTAAACTAATTGATCCAAATTTTAACTAAACTAAATAACTGGAAACTTGACTGAAGTACAGGTGGAAGGCAGACCTTGGTGTGTGTGTGTGTGTGTGTGTGTGTGTACCTGGCAGGTCCAGAGCCAATGCCTGGTAGCGGTTAGCGGCGAGCAGACTGAGTGTGCCCAGCTCTTCCCACGTCCTGGAGGTGAAGGCCTGGCCATGCAGCAGCACCACCTGCAGCCTGACACAGGAATTACACCATCATCACGTCACACCTCAATACACAAGATTCTGCATTCACCATGTCTGTTTGTGTAAAGACAATCATTATATTAGAAATCTTATTCATGATTAAATTATACTATATAGCCTTATGTTATTTCTATTCATTTTTATTATCATAATAAACATCCACGATATAAACCACCCAAAAAAGCACCATGTATTTATTTGTTCTAATTTCATATTAGGTATTTTTATTCCCATATTATTATTTATTTATTTATATCTCTGTAATTTCAGTTACTATTTCTTGTAGTCTTTAAATATAATGCACCTGGAGATTTTTTTATATATTTATCATTCACATGCTTTAAGACATTTCAATACAAAAAAAAAAAAAAATTATTGTATTTCGGTATATTAAAATACAGTTCTGTATTAGTACTAGTTTTTTTTTAAATAAAAATTATTATGTCATTAGCATTTTTATGCTTTTCTTTTCCTGCTTTAACTGTTTTTTTCCTTTGACAGCATTCAAAATGAAAAGCTGTTTGTTTTGTGAAAATAATCATTGATTGTATTACTGCCCCATGTGCAGGGGTCAAATGACCAGACCTGGGTAGGACCTGTCTCCCCGACGAGTCCACAGGCAGGGCCTCTCTGAAGAACAGCGGCGGGTCGCTGGGGATCTGTCCCGTGCGGACGGTGATGTTGATGGGTGACGGAGAAGCTGAGATGAGCCTCTGTGTCCTCTGCACAGCCAGCGACGGCTCGGTGTTGCTCTGCCTGATGGAGGACGGCAGCAGTAGGTACAGCAGCACGGTGAAGAGCAGCACCAGGCCGAGCACCACCGCACGGTTGCGCAGGAAGCTCATGGTCTCGCTGGAGCGTCCGGTCTGTACACAGGAGGAAGACTTTACATTTCATTTAAAATCATCAGGATACATAAAACTGAGCAGTCATGATTATTATACAGATTTACATAATAAATCTCACAGAAGAAATCTAAAGTCCCAAGTCTTATTCTCTTTCAATCAAGCAGAACGAACCGATTCACTGAAAAGAATCGTTCTGTTCGTTGAGGACTTGTGAGGTGAATGTGGCAGTGAGAGGATTTGAATCGTTTGAACCCAACAGAATGACTCAACTCACTCAAATGAATCAGTTTGTACATTAAGCACTAAAAGTGGCAGAAAATTATCTACATCATTTGGAAAGAACAGAACGACTCAAATCACATAAAAGAATCATTTTAACATTACAAACCACGCATGACAAAATCATTTGAACTAAAATCACAAGTGATTCACAGAAAAAAAAATGTTGTTTAATACATTATAGACAATATGACAATAGAAAATGTGAAAAGCGACTGATTTAAGTGAACGCGATTAACGGAACGAGCAGTTTCACTAAAAATAACCGCGTTTATCCATTATAGACTAAATATGGCAGTAAAATGATACGACTCATTTGAACCCAACAGAACAACTCGAATCACTCAAAAGGATCGCTTTAACATTACTCCCTACATACAGTATACCAGTCGAACGATTTGAATCATTGGAACTGAAATCTCAAACCGAATCATGCAAAGGAATCGTTTTGAACATGACGAGAAAAAGATCTGAATCATTTGAACCCGAAGGAACGAGCCGGTTCACTGAAAAGATTCACTTTGATCATTACAGACTACACATGAGATGGCACATCTACTCGAATCATTTGAACCGAACAAAAGGAACCGATTCGGTGAAAAGAATTACTTCGCACGTCACAGACTTCATGAAAAGATATACTGGATCCGAATCATCCAAACCGAACAGAATGAGTCGATTCCCTCTCTCTTAAAAAAAAAAAAAAAAAGAATCATTTTTGCACATCAGTAGTGAAGTAACGGCGTCCTTGCCTGACAGGTGGAGGTCACGTGACCCGTGTCAACAGAAGGCTCGCTGCAGTGTACAGTATATGGTATATTTTTTGACACACACAAGCCGATACCTATAATATAACTCCCTAAATGTTGTGTGAGATACGTGCCTGTATCGAACTAAACTACACATGAAAAGGTGGCATTTGTGAGAAGATATATGTGCGCCTTCGGGGAACACGGCTAAGGTCAGCGATTGACCCCGAGCTAGCTCTCACACACACCGGCTAACGAGACGAGAAAATGATTAGCATGGACATCATTCCCAGAGTTAGACTCACCTACAGAGAATCGCACAGAGAGCACGAGTCAGAGTGAAGCGCTGTAAAGGCGTGTTTTATCAGGACGGACATCTTGACAGCAGCGGCGCAGGATTCGCTCGAGTTCTGCACCAAAACAGCTCCGGGTGGAAACGCCTGTGCCGTTGGTAATGGTTCCGCCCGGTGGTGCCTCATTGTTCTCACACATCTTTATTAGGAGAAGAAGAAAAAACCTAGAGCACAAGTCCAAGTCTGCGTTTATTTTGGGTTTCATAAAAATAACCACAGGGTTGTAATTATACATGCAGCACACATAATATTTAACTGAATGTCTCTTAGCAGGTTCCACCTTTAGCACATGCTTTTGGTCACCAGAAAGAACCTTCTGGAAGGATACTACTTGGCTTCCTGACCACTCCTTTTGTCAGGTTTGGTAGTGTTCGCGTCAGATTTTAAATGTCTTGGTGTCTTGGCACAGACATAACTTTTAAGCATGTCCCACACATTTGTTTTTTATGGTGTTGGCGGCTTAGTGGTTAGGACTGCAGCGTTGCACCTCCACGGTTCAAGGGTTTGAGTCCCACCTCATGTTTGTGCGTGTGGAGTTTGCATGTTCTCCCCGTGCTTGGTAGGTGTATCCTGCCTCATGCCCTAAGTTTCCTGGGATAAGCTTAAAGTTTATTACCCCCACTATATCCATTTCACCACCACGTTGACAATGTCATGTTGAAACATTTAATTTAGTCCGTTACACTGTTTAGCTGATGATATGAGGTTCTGCTGAAGAATTCCGAGGTTCTTTTCCACCTTCAGTTTGATGCTACCACCACCAGCCTTTACACCTGCTACACTTGGCCAAAAGTATTAAGACAACATGCCGTGTATTATGGTCCCCTTGTGCACAAAACAGGTGGTGTCACTGATTAGTCCGAGGCTATATGACTAATATTTTTAGTTTTGGTGGTGTGATTATGTTTCCATCAATTAAACATATTTAATAGTGTTGGCGGTCCTTGCGGATGCATGTGGACTTTGCAGAACTTCAGCAGAACGTCGGTGGGCAATCGCTGTGGCTCACGGTGTCTAACACCGCATCTCACCGCGAGTCAAACCGCATAGGTGTGATAGGGGTATGAAAGGTTGTGTTAATGAAATGAAAACTAGTGAAAAACTGTGACAATGGTGCTGAGCTTCTGGAGAATCTCCATCTTCATCTTCATCTCCAGACCTTAGGCTAATAGTAAAAGTGTTGGATAATGGTGAAGAAGGCAGGAGCAGTCAAGAAACCGTCGTCTGTACATGATCTTCAGGAAGTGATCAAGCAGGCATGGATTGAGCAATTGAGGATTGGGCATAATTCTTTCACTCCATGGTGATATAAAACTGCTTTGACTGGTGAAATCTTCCAGTTCCTGGCTGGTCTGAGCCTTGATGGTTCCTGGGTTGTTCCTGACCATCAGCTGAAGTTTCTTCCAGACCATGACACTGCACCTCCCAATAACTTGTCCCTACAGTGTGTACAATAGTTCTGATCTTGGAATCTGCAGATGTTTAGAAATGGCTCTGGAAGACGTTCCTGACTTGGGTAAATCTGCCACCCTCTTTCTCAGATCTGTGCTGGTGAATCCAATGAGTGCTGTCTCTCTCTCTCTCTCTCTCTCTCTCTCTCTCACACACACACACACACACACACACACACTTTTTATGTTGTACAGAGAAGCTAGCAGCTGGAGTCCATCATCATCATCACTAACATAAAGCTGAGAGAGCTCAGGCTCGGCAAATTTAAACATTTCAGGATTTTCAGCATCGCTGAGTAAATAATGTAATTGTGTGTATGTATAATTTTGACCCTTTGTTTTGTTTTCATGAAACCAGAAATAAATTAAACCTTCTGCTCCAAACTGATGGGGTTTTCTTCTGTTAAACACGTGTGCTGTAGAATTGGTCTGTCTCAAAAAAATAATTGAAAGCCCAATATTTCCATGTTGTTTATGGAAGTGGAGAGGCTCTTGCGCAGGCTTTAATTATACCTGTTGCACAAGCCAGTGTAGTCTTAGTGCCGGTCCCAAACCCAAATAAACGAGGAGGGTTGCGTCAGGAAGGGCATCCTGGGCATAAAGGACAACGACCGCGGTTGGTCAGCAGGGTATCTGTGGAAATTGGGCTACTGTTGACAGGAGAAAGAAGAGAAAGAAAAGGGGCAGACGTGTCCAGAGAGAGAGAGAGAGAAATAAGAAAAGGTAGACATGTAAAGGTTAAAATTAAAACTTTGAATGTTGGCACTATGACTGGTAAAGAAGGAGAGCTAGCTGATATGATGTAGCAGAGAAAGGTAGGTTTACTGTGTGTGTAAGAGACCAAGCACAAGGGAAGCAAGGCTAAGAACATTGGAGGTGGGTTCAAATTTCTTTACGATGGTGTAAATAATAAGAGAAATTGTTTAAGTTGAACACTGATGGAAAAGTATGCCAAGAGTGTAGTGAAAGTGAGGATAGTGTCAGATAGAGTGATGAGTGTCAAACTGGAAGTGGAAATGATAAATGTCACCAGTGCATACACTCCGCAGGTGGGATGTGATGTAAAGGAGAAAGAAGATGTCTGGAGTGAGCTAGACAAAGTTGTAGTGAGGGTCCTCAAAGAAGAATGATTGGAGCTGGACATGTAGGACAAGGAAAAAGATGTGTATGGGGTCCAGGAGATAAATGTGGAAGGACAGATTATTGTAGATTTTGCAAAAAGGTTGGAAATTGCAGTGGTGAATACATATTGGTGGAAAGTAAAGAAGAAAGATCTGTGTGTAAAATTGAGAGAAGGTACTGATAGTGGTGAAGAGATGGTGGATGACTGGTCAGCTACTGCATAAGTGGTAAGGGAGGCAACTAGGAAGGTATTTGGCATACCTTCCTAGGTATCAGGACAGAGAAAAGAAGATAAGGAAACTTGGTGGTGGATTGAGGAAGAGCAGGAAAGCATCAAGAGAAAGAGGTTAGCAAAAAGGAATTGGGATAGTAAGAAGAGGGAAGTGGCAAAGGCTAAAGAACAGGTGTCTAAGAGTTGTATAAGAAGCTAAACTCAAAGGAAGGAGAAAAGGAATTATATCGACTAACCAGACAGAGGTCAAGTAAGGAAGGGTGTACTACAGGCTAGGGTGATAAAAGATCCAGATGGAAATGTACTGGCAGGGGAAGAGAGTGTTTTGAGAAGGTGGACAGAATATTTTGCGGAGCTGATGAATGAAGAATATGACAGAAGGTTAGATGAGGTGGAGGTAAAAAGTGTTTAGGAGAGATGGCACTTTAGAAAGAGAGAGGATGTCTGATGGCTCATGTGTTCTAGTTCCAAATTTTAAGAACAAGGGAGATGTGTAGAGCTGCACCATCTACAGAGGCATGAAGCTAATGAACCACACCATGAAGAAAGAGTAGTGAAAAGCTAGGTGGAGCACCACAAATGTCATGTTTGCTTTGAGAATGCTGATGGAGAAGTAAGGAGAAGTTCATAAAGAGTTGCATTAAGTGAAGGTGGGACTGCTCTTAGTCCCTTCCTGTTTGCAGTGGTGATAAACACGTTGACAGATGAGGTTAGACAACAGTCCCCATCGACTATGATGTTTGTGGATGATATTGTGATCAGAGGCGGGAGTAGGGAGCACTGGATAGAAGAGGCATGAAGATCAGAGGAGCACATGTGTGTAAATGAGAGAGAATGTGGGGGGAAAGGTACAGTTGCAAGGAGTAGAGGTAGAAAAAAGTAAGGAATGTAAATATTCAGGGTCAGTTGTCAAAAGAGGAGTCTGGTAGAGAGGTGAAGAAGAGAGTTCAGGCAGGATTGAATGAGTGGAGAGGAGCAGCAGGAGTGATCTGTGACCTATCAGCAAGTATGAAAGGGAAAGTCTACATTGCTGCTGACATAAAGACAGGAAGCAAATGCTGCAATTTGCCTTAGAAATGATAAGAATGGACAAGATTAGGAATTAGTATATTAGAGGGACAGTGCAGGAAGGACAGTTTTGGGAGTTAAGTTAGAGAGGCCAGACTAAGATGGGATGTGGGGTATATTGGGAGGGGAATGTTAGAGATGGAGCTGCCAGGGAGGAGAAAAAGAGGAAGGCCCAAAAGGAGGTTTAAGGAAGGACATGCAGAACACACGCTTTTTTCACCTCTAGATAGGACTATTGTAACGTCTTACAACGTCTTTCTCCTAGCTTAGTCTGGTTGTTCAACTAAGCTTCAATTAGTTCAGAAAGCAGCAACGAGAGTCCTCACTAGAACCAGTAGATACGAGCACATCACCCCTATCAAGGAACTCACACTCCTTGCTTTCAGTTCCTTGCAGTCCCCATCTGAGATCTGAGGATCTCTCCGTCTCCTTTGTTCTGATTAAGTATTGAGTCATCTCCACAAACTGCATCTCAGTATGGTATGGAAAATGCACCACTTCGGACCATAAAGCCCTTCAGGGAGTGGGGGGTGAAAACCACCCACTGGTATTCAGCTACCCACCATGGAGGACATTTACAAGAAATGCTCTCTGTAAAGTGTAAAGGCAATATCAAAGATGTCTCTCGCCCCAGTCATGGACTATTCACCCTTCTCCCATTGGGCAGGTGTCTCAGTGTCTAGCTATTCCCCTGTGGCTGTTGCCACAATAAGCAGTTGATTAACCAGTTCACTTCTGCATGGTCTCCTTCTGTTGTACTTCACTGCTTCATTCACAATGCATCTTTGCACCATCCATAATTTGCCATTGTTTATCACTTCACTACTGTATATTCCACACTATTTATTCTGTATATTCTGTAAGGAGATTTTTTTTTGTTTATTTAGCATGGATGGAAGGAGTCTCTAGTCTCTAGTTTTGATCAAAGGATGCAGGTTGCTTGTCAGTACCTCGCATTATGAAAACTACAGCAGAGGCAGAGCTTTTTCTTACAAAGCCCCAAAGTTATGGAATAGCCTTCCAATTCATGTTCGGGACTCGGACACAGTCGCAGTGTTTACATCTAGACTAAAAACCAACCATTTAGCCAACCATTATTTTGAATAGATTTGCCTTAGGTAAAGGTACAGATCTGGTGACTCATGGATGCAGAGTATTTTGGTGAACTGTATCCTGTGGCATGGATGCCCCAGGTGGTCTGTTTGGGAAGCACGTGGTGACTGGAGACGGTTCCACTGGCCTCGGCTGAAGAGACAGCTGTTCTGCGGTTGCTGAGTGGTTCAGTACTGAAATTCCTACAAGCATTTTGTACCTGAGCCTCCAATAACGAAACTGGACTCCATATGAACTTAAACACACTCCTGTTATACTAACCTTATAGTTTCCTTGCTATCCGTTATCACCCAAATAAGGATGGATTCCCTGTTGAGTCTGGTTCCTCTTCGGGGAATTCTTCTTTGCCACCGTTGCTCAACAGGGACAATCTGATCATTTGAATCTATGCATATTTTTTCCACAAACTTCCTACCATTTCCTCTGATTTTCTTTTGATTCCGTAAAGCTGCTTTGCCACAATGAACATTTTTAAAAACAACAAAATTCTCAGACCCCTGACTGCAGACGTGCAAGTGATTTTTTATTTTTTTTTACAGTTTGTAGGTAATTTCTCTGGAAGATTCTGACTGTTAAACTTCGCAGATTAGAGTTAGACTATGTAGCTCAGAGCTTCGGTGCCCCATCAAGCAGAAAGCAGGGCGTCCGAGTGCGACCGCGTGTGAGCGAGTGTCTCGCTTTGAGGGCGCCTACACACTCGTTCACGCATGATTCACGGGTCATATTTCTATGAATGATGTTATAACTGCGAATCTGGCGAGCACACTGAATCGATTTAAAGGAGCGATAAACAATAAGCAGCGCTGTGGTTCTCGGCCCTGCCGTGAGTAAGCACATTCCGGAGGCTTCGGTAATGTGCTGGAAAATAATCAGAGATTAGGGAAGTTCTCGCTCGGAGTGAAGAAGTGGGAGTGGACTGGGAGAGATCTGACAGAACAATGAGCCCCCAAGTCTGGTTTGAGTTATGGAACAAGGATTGCTCTGTCTTTCCAGACCGGTAATGTTGCCGTTGGCAGCTTAAAACAACCAACCCCCCGCTAAGATTTGGGACGGATCCCAAAAACAAAACAAGGAAGAAAAAAAAAAATTGTGCAAAAGTGGAGTTAGTCAGCATGTGTAGGAGGAGGAGGGGAGGCAAGCGTGAAGAAATGGATAAAACACAGCAGTAACACTGCACTTTCTTTTTAAATACAGGAGTTTATGGAGCTGAATATGAATCCTCAGGTAAGTGCTTAACACCAACACTGTCCTCAGAGCGCGTATGGATTATTCTCATATGAGTCGGAGCGATTTATTCACACATCTGGGACATTTCAGGACAGTACAAACACACAAAAAACACTCATGAAATCACAGCTCATGAATCAGTGATTTATTCAACAGTAATAAGAAACATCAAAATACAATCAATCACCCAAGATCTGCACCAACATATAAAACAGAGCAGTTCTCATCCCCTGGTCCTGTTCATCCACCTGGACATTTAACAGAGCATCGGATTTAACCAATCAGTTATTTAACATTCCTTGTTTTAAACAAAGTGGGACCAGGACTGTGGTCCACTGATACACAACAATAATTATCGGCAATGTGGATCAGAAACGGCGAGGCGTATTTGGTTTCAGCATTAAAGCAAAAAGGTGAGAGGGACAGAGAGTTCACGGTGCGTTCAGTCTGTCGCTCAAACTTAAGATGCACTTATGGCACTTGATGATTAGCACCGAGCTAATTAACGGCAGCGTGTTACCCCATAACCTTTCACACGCGCTCGTGAACAGGCCTGGGGTGTGAACCTGGCAGTGAAGGTCACGGCACGTGACGGAAGGCAGAGTGGTGCAGAGATCAGGGTCACATGGTCACGTTGGTGACTGGTCCGTAGTCGATTCAGAGTTCAGCTCTTTGTATTAAAAGACACACACACACACACACACACTCTTACACTGATACATGATTTCACCCACAGACAGACAACAAGTTTACAAAATACTACAAAACAAATGGGAGTTAAAATTCTTCCAGTTTCCTCCACAGGCGTCGGCTTTGTGCACGAGTGTGTGTGTGTGACTGAGTGTGTGTGTAAGCGTGTGACACCATCCAGCAGTGGCCCCGCTTCACACAGTGGCTCTGAGCGAGTTGTGTATTCATGTTCAAAGTTGGCAGCGTGTTATTTAAGTGAATAGCACCGAATAGCGTGGATGAGAAGCGATCAGAGTAAAGCATGATGCGTTAAAGGCACAGGAACCGAGGAGCTCGGAAATGCTTAAAGGCTTCTCGTGGGTTTAATAATCTCTCCAAGTCTTGTCTGCATCTACACCGGAGCTGGGCAGTGATTACAAAACAAACAAAAAAAATACTGTGAGGCTCTGCGCATGATAGTTACGGATAACGAGTTTACATCATCAAGCGCGTTTCTGTACAAGGGCCAGCTCTGGTCTAATACACATTTCCTCCTACTTAGTGTGCAGGTCTCCTATGTGCTGATGCGACTCGTCTCGTCTCGTCTCCTCTCTTCTCGCGGTGTTGTTCCATCGGCCTGATCTGAAACCGACGCCCTGGTTTTTCCACCGAGCTCTCGGCCAACAAAATCAGTTGGGGTGTAGCACTAGACTGGAAGAACAAACGAATGGAAAGAGACATCAGTGCGAGAGGGATTTGGAGATGATTGGCTAAAAGTCATATGCCTGGATTCGTCCCTCCTTGGAGTGTTTTATAGATTCGCCACAAGTTTCCAAAGTCCACTGACCTAAAAGCAGAAAATGTGCAAACGCAAACAGAGCTTCATCTTAGCAGCTTGTTTTGGAGTCTGTGTGGGTTTTGTCTTTGGATTCAGTGTTAGTGGAAAAAGCGCTTCTGCGTGGCGACGACCGACTTTCACCTCTGTCCCCTGTGCAGTTCACGGTGCTGTGCAGCAGGGGGCGGCACTAAACTCGTCTGTTTCGGGTCACTGCAGAAAGATCAGAGTCAGCGTCACCACCAGCGCCCCCTGCAGGCTGAGACCCGCTCTGTTTCCGGAGGCTTTCTGCGAGCACGACGGGCCCGTGTAGCCGGTGTAGCACTGGCACTGGAAGTCATGACTAAGCCGCGCCAGATCCTCCTGGTCCATCTTTCCGCTCACGGTGAGACGTTCCTCGCGCAGCTCCAGCTTGTGCGTGCGAGTGCTCAGGTGCAGGTAGGCGTCCGTGTCAGAGTTCCTGCGCAGGCAGCGCCCTTTCCATCCACACAGATGCGCGCTGCACTGCTCGGCCGCGTGGGAGACGTTGAGGAGGTATCGGCCGAGGGCGCCGACGCGGAGGTACTCGCGCAGGTCAAGGCAGTTTTTCTGCATATCAGGACAAAACACGAGCGTCAGACGCCACATAAAACTAGACACCGCTAACATCTCTACATCTGGTTAAATAATGCATGCCTCAAAATATTTGACCTTGCCGTGACCTTGACCCTGTCTGGATCAATTCCAAAATCTAATCAGATCTGTTGGTTTTAACAGTGATTCCAGATCCATCCTACAAACTTTAAAACGCTCGTTCTGCAGAGCATCTCGGAATGATTGGTGAGCGGTGTGGTGTTAGAGCAGTGCATTGTGGGATTGCAGATGGTGGAGTCTTACCCTACTGCCGGTGTAGGATTTGCTGCCCCACAGGATCACTCCGGCGGCTCCCAGGGACACGCTCTCACCTATAGTGGAGATCAGATCCATCTGCGCGTGCACACACACACACACACACACACACACAGAGTGAAAAATGAAATGAGACTACTGGGATGTTTCTCTGCATGTTTTCCATCAGAGTGAAGTCTGCTGTGAAGAGCGCTGCTGCACTCGCTCCTCTCCCCCCCTTTCTCTTACACACACACACACACACACACACACACACACACACACACACACACACACACACACACACACACACACACACACACACACACACACACACATACACACACACACACACATACACACATACACACACACACACACACACACATACACACACACACACACACACACACACACACACACACACACAAAGAGGAAACTCAGAAACTTGATGATGAGCCTTGCTTTCAAGCAAACTACGCCTAGAAGAATGGAACTGTGTGTGTGTGTGTGTGTTATATACACATAACCAGTCGAGCTGAAATGCCCCGTGGTCCCTGCATTGCTCAACAAGAGCCCCGTCTCTGCCAGGAGACACCCTGATCCATTCAATCTCGCGCAGCTCACACATGTACAGACACACAATCCCCCCGACATCAAATCGCGCCCGCAGCACGAAAGAAGCGTTTATTTTCCCTCTGACCGAGCGACCGGACTTCAGAGGACCGTCTCCGTCAGAACGAGGACTCGTCTCGAACCGTCTTCAAAGCGAGGCCTACATTCTTACTTCTGCATTCTTTCCGTCATGGAGAGCAGAGAGATTTCCTGAAGAGCTGGGGAGCGCTCTCTCTCTCTCTCTCACAAAAGAAAATGGCACACTAAAACTTTTCTCTGCTTTTAAAGACTAATCACATCCATCTGTCTTTTCATGTATAAATCCATCCCTCTGTCTATATAGAGCTCAGAAATTTACACACACATCAAGAGCATGCATGTCAGGACAATATGGGGCTTGCAGATCTTTTTTTTATTTTTATTTTTTAACATGTGCTCATCTGTCTACATTCTTTGTCCATACATATCTCTCTCTCTCTCTCTCTCTCTCTCTCTCATGTACGTCTACATCAGGGTTCGGCAAACCTCCAGAGAAGCATGTGGCCCTTTTCATCCCTCTTCTGTGGCTCCCTGTGGCCTATTTTTATTTTTTTTCTATTTAGTTTGTTAATTAACTTTGTAATTTAGTTTTTTTTTTTTAAACGGAATTATAAACTTGAAGATTAAGATTAGGAAATTAAAATTAAATTGTGTTTAATTTTTTGTCCCTCAAACTATGCGTCAAACCGCCGAAGCTTTTCGATCCCCGGTTTTATTCAGATTGACGCTGACGGACGCAGGCGCCATTTTTGTCTTGCTGTAAGTGGATAATTTAAGTTCAGCTTTTTATTTCATAAATACACGACTCAAATGGACATTCTGTCTAGTCGTCTCTCCCTTGCGCTCCTCTACAGGATAGAAGGCGTGGACTCTGTTTGTCAGGACCATGAGTGACGTTTAAACTTCCTACAGTAAAATAGGCCTGAATCCTGCCGTGTCTCACAGTGTGGAACTGAAACAGCTATGAATGTCATTGTATTAAATAATTATACATGTTATAATGTGACGGAACTTTTGCATCATTAAATCTGTGCATGCGTCTCACCTCACTTAGCAGGTCGTCCCCATTGTTGTAGGTGGGTCGTGTGAAGACGAAGACGGGCCGCGAGGTGCCGTTCCCAACGGATGCCAGCCTCATGCCCTCTTTGACGCGGTTCCTGACGAACTGCCGGCCGATGGCTTGGTCCTTCAGCACGCTGGCCAGGTAGATGGAGGGGAAGAGCGCCGTGCTCTCTGTCCACAGCCACTGCAGCTGGTTGTTGCGTTGTATCTCCACTTCCGGGCAGCGGCCTGTGTAGCTCTTCAGGCTGCTGCTGTTCATGTATTCGTGGTTATAGCAGTCTGGGAACAGGTAGAAACCCCAGAGCTGATTGGGGTAAAGGCTTTTTGCTGTACGCAGTGTTTCCAGCATGAATTTCTTTGCAGAGAGCTCAAACTCCTGCTGAGCCACTTTGGTCACCTGCTCTGCCTTCCATCCTGGATTCTTTTTCGCTGTAAGCCTCTTGGATTTTTCACGGTAAATATCTTTAGCTTGCCAGTTGCGCAACCAGAGTGGCCTCCATTCCTCCCAGTCGAACACAGCCAGTCCTTTCGCACTGCGTTCACTGATGTATTTGCTAAGTCCATGGGGAACTTCTGCGAGGTGCTGTTCGAGGCTGGCGAGCTGCGGCAGGCCTCCGTTCATGGGGATGGCGTCAATTTCATAATAAGGATACAGTCCCAAACGTTCTTTATAGAACATGGTGAGGTTTTGACGCACGAAGCCTTCGGTGGGGTACGCCACAATCTGGAAGAGTTCGAAAGAGAACTCGATGCTGTGCCGCGGTTTGCAGTCCTCTGTCGGCACGTTCCACGCCAGCAAGAGAGGCTTCGTGGAGTAGAGCGGCCATCTTGTGTGTTTGAGCTCCTGCGCACACAGGAGGGTCGTCAGAGCCGACAGACAAAACAGACCCGGGAAGAAAGAGAGCGACATCGCCTCTATACCCTGTGAACACACCCACACACACACAGAGGAGTGGAGATCAGAAACCTGTGACACAGCATCTCTCCATTCCTGACTCTCCTGACATTTAACACCCGCGCTCACAACAATCTAAATTTTCCAGTCGTCTTCGGAACCACAAATGTGCGCCTCATCGCGCTAAAGCAGCACTTTTACAGCTTTGCTGTCTGTAGCCTGTCCTGGTTTCCCCTTAGCTTATTACATCTCCTGCAATCAGGCTGAGTTGTTTGTTTGTTTTTCCAGTTCAATTACAATCTGCTTAAATTATATAACAGAACAGTAAAATTTTTACTCGCAGGCCCGGGTTTGGGGAGGTGAGAACCGCTGGTGCGGTACTGATAATTAGACTTACGACATAACACAATACTTAACTCACACACACAGTGGCGTTTTCACCTTCACACTGAAAGAGGTCACTTTATGAGCATGAAGCGTCTCGTCGCTTCATCAGTCAGCACCGGTCCTGGGAATTGTTGCTGTACACATTCTTGTAGTCTCAAACTAACTACACACACACAAAGAGCCTGTTCACACAGGTGTCCCTGCATAGATACAGGCCAGAAATTCCTGCCGTCTTGATGCATTAGGAGCGCAGGGGCATCTGAGGGGGGTTTTAAAAGGAATCAGATGACACACGGGGTGGTGTAACCAGAGCGCCCCTGAGACATCCGTTTTTAACCCTAGACTAAACAGTCTAGACTAAACTAAACTAAAAATTGCTCATCAGACAATGGAAACAAAAAGATTTTTAAAAAATAAATAGAATAGAATGCCTTTAATTGTCACTATGCACATATACAATTTGCACCATATACATGTACAATATGCAGGTACGAAATAAATCATCTTGAGTGTAATTTGCTGCTCTTGTTTGCACATTTATGTCGTGTTGTCTTTTTGAATAGTTTCATATGTTTCGTACGTATGTAGTAATGAATTTATGTTGTAACAGTGTTTCATTTTACTGTGTACTGAAGTGTATATGGCTAAAATGACAATGACATGACATGACTTGACAGGACATGTCACATGCCCCAGGCCTGCTTCTTCAACTAACTAGCTGAACAGATAACAGAGCCGAGACCCTGAGATGTAACAGCTGTAACAAACTCAGGTGTAACTCCAAAAGGTTTTGTTGTTTGGTCATGTGACTGTAAAGAAATATGAATTTTGTCTGAAAATCAGACAGTCAATCTCTGAGCTCATGTGGAGATTTGGTGTTCTCTCTGAGGGTTTCCTTCGGGCTCTCAGGTTTCATCCAACTTCTTAAAAAACAATGGATTAAATGTGTGTGTGTGTGTGTGTGTGTGTGTGGTGATGAATTCCTTACACTCACTTCTGTCACACACCTGTCTCAACTCCTCAGGTGTGAAAGAAAAACATCATACACCCTGAGTTCTGTCAGCGTTTGAACAACAAACACTTCCTCACTTACACACACACACACACACACACACACACATGGTTAAGCAATTAAGATGAAAGATTGCATAAAGGAATCCACACACAGAGAGAGAGAGAGAGCGCGAGCGCGCGCACGCACGCACGCGCAAGCTCCTGTTTACAACCGATCGCGTGGTTTACTTGTTTCCCCCCTTTTTTAAACGGAAAGATAAAAGGCGCGTTTAGATGACGTAAGCAGGCGCCGTGGGTTTAATTAAATCCCAACCGAGTGCCCGTGCGCGCTCGGGAAGACCAAGTTCGGCACGCGCGAGCTCGCCCGTTATTTTAAAAACACTTTTAAATTAACGGACGCAAGCTAGAAGCCGTTAGGAAGTGCACCCGCCTGATCTGGAACTTTCCGTGCGTTTCTGTGTGATCGCAGCCGTGTTGAATGCGTTCAGAGTAAAGAGCTACTGACCTGCACAAGTCGTTAGCAGTGTTTCTGTTTGAGCTCAGGACGCCGGGTTAGTCATCTCTCACACACGCTGTCAGCTCCCAGCTCACTCTGCCCATCACTTCACACACACAGACTAGACTAGACTAAACTAAACCTAACGTGTGTTAAATATACTTGATTAGTTTTATCCGCTCTATGTAGTTTTCATTAAAAGCTGCTCGTTGTCGCTCGGTGCTGCTCAGCTTGTGACGCCCCTCTTCCCCGTGAACGACTTTTCATTCTTCATGGTGATTAACCGCACTGTGGTTTCGGCCTCGGGTTGTTCCATTATCTCTCAACAATAGGGGTGTACTGTTAAAAAGAATCACTACACGTGATGTGTGTTTAACATCAACAATATATAATCCCATGCGCATTAATAAGACCGAAAACGTATTGTAATGATTGATGCTGTAAAGTCGTTTAGTTTTGCACGAAAACGCCGTTATTACACGGGGAAACACCGCTGCGCTCCCCCGCACTAATGGTACAGTCGGAAGAGTTCTCAGTTGGGGAGAAGATGAAATAGACTGCTGCACGGATTCCACGGAAGCGTTCAACACAATGGGAGGTCGAGTTTTTTTCTTTCTTTCTCAGAATTCGACTTATTTCTGTTTTTTCCCCCTGTTATTTGTATTTTTTTCTACCTCGTGCTCCTCCACGCTGTTGCACAATCATTAATAAAGTATTGCGAATGAAAAGACTGGAGTGGAAAAACACCAAAAGTCCTTTATGAATGCTGCTCCTTGAGGAACTCTTGTTGATTAGGACAGTATTAACCTTCCAACAAGCACTCACATTCACAAACCAGCACAAGTCTTGTTGTAAATATGTTATAAAGGATTTTTTCTTAGTTGTTTAATGGTGGTTAGGAGCCATTAGATTACATAACCGCCAAATTATAGGTCTCATTCTCCCTCATCAGTTCAGCCTTGCCTGATCTGTCTCCACCTCTTCGTCGGCTTTATCCACACGCTCTTTCTTCTGGATTCGTTTAGTTGGAGTTCTGTAAGTTGCATCACTGCCACCTAAAGATCTCTTGTTTCTCTGGTTCCCTGTCCGTTAAAGCCGACTTTCCACTCCACTCACTCACTCACTCGTCATGTAAACCACTTTATTATGTATGCAAGGGTCACGGGAGGGCCTGGAGCCCATCCCAGGAGACTTGGGGCACGAGGCGGGGTACACACTGGACAGGGTGCCAATCCATCGCAGGGTATGGAAACCGGAGCACTCAGAGGAAACTCACCAAACACAAGAACATGCAAGCTCCATCTTTAAAGCTAACTGAACACATACAGTGTTGGAGAACCACAATGACAGTATTAACATCTTCATGTAAGATTCCATAATGGCAGGATAAACTTCTCAGAACTACTCAACTGAACTACTTCCTGCGTCATTGTGTCTGTTCGTGACATAATTGCGCACACAAATGCCAACTGACAAATATTTAGATCATGTTTCCGTGCCATGCTGTATGTGGGAAAGTACAGTTTCCACTTTTTTTCGCTTTCGTCACAAAGATAATTTGTCATGAAAATTGTTATATAAAATTAGAACATAACACAAGATATCAGCATTTTCATTAGTGCCCTCAGACTATTGGATCTCTGTGTATTTTCTTCTTAAGGCCATACTTGGAACTGAGATGATCTAAACATAGCTATATTTCCTCCTCTGGGTTAACACTTAGTCAGCACACAGTCATGCCAGTCTCTCTATTTAGAGTGGCATTTAAAACTCACATGAATACAGATTACTCTGGGCCTGGGAAATAATGCAATATACCCCAAGGACCTCCTGTTTCTGGTGAAAAGCTCATAGTAGATTAAGGACAATTAGTACAAGGCTGCCTTTTTATATTGTGGGTCTCTGGTGCAGATTATTTTTGTTAAATAAAATTGGTAACATAGAAAAGACACCAATGTGGAAGAAGACCATATATGTATACCTTAAAACTCATTTCATCCACTAAACTGACTAAAACAGTGCTGTTTGTGGAAACTAAACTGGAGTACTGACTAAAACACTGGCATTTCTGGAAACTAAATCGAAGTGCTGACTAAAACACTGGCACTTGAATTCATTAAACTGGAGTGCTGACTAAAATACTGCCGTTTATGGAAACTAAACCGAAGTACTCACTAAAACACTGATGTTTGTGGACATTAAACTGGAGTACTGATGGAAACACTGCTTTTTGTGCACACTAGTCTGGAGTACCGACTACAATAATACTGCCGTTTATGGAAACTAAACCGGAGTACTTACTAGAACACTGATGTTTGTGGACATTAAACTGGAGTACTGATGGAACCACTGGTGTTTGAGGTCAATACACTGGAGTACTGACTAAAACACTGCGGTTTGCTGTTAATAAATTGTTTAAAACCCAAAAGTTTTAGGTTTTGTGGTCACTAATTGAGAGTGTATGGAAGAAATCCACAGCTATAGGTCAAAGGTCAGCGTTGAGGCTTTGATCTTCTGGTTCCACACACACACACACACACACACACCGGGAAATATGCACACACTAGACATTTACAATTAAATGGTGACTTCAAAGTCCATGTGTGTCTCTCAGAATATAATCACTGAAGTAATTATCAACATGTGTTTGCACAGACAGTGAGCAGCTGCTGGAGGTGGGCTTTAATCTGCTTTACACACTTCCCTTTCCTCTGATAGATATAAACATCGTGACAATCCCTGCAGCAGAGATCAGTCCGTGTGGCTCATCTGGGTGTAATCTCCTTTATTTATACAGTAATGCTATTATCTAACCTGTTCATCATATTCGATGTGCGGCGGGTTTAATATTTATATCAGCTATCGCAATGAAGCTTAGAGTAAACAGAAAGAACAATGTTACAAAAAACAGAAATCAAACTAAATGTACTGTTGGATACTCAAGAGTTAGACAAGCCCGTAGAAGTGCTGCGGCCATGTGACTGAGGTCAGAGAAAACAACACGCAGCACCTTTACAGCTGATTCATTTCCCCTCACATGACACTTGGCTCTGAGGAGAATCAACCTCTTACTACTGCATCCTGCCTGGAGCTCAGAAGTTGGGTTACTTCATAAAAAAAAATAAAAAAAATCATAATTTGTTAAAAATGTTCCATTCTAAAGTGCCCTCCGTTGAGATTGTGCCAGGCTGGGCTTAAAACCTCAAAAAAAGAACATAGTAGGGAAAGTCATCATTGTACAAAACGAGAAGAAATGCAATCCGTCCAAGAAGTCAAATAAAGAAGAAAAACCACAGCTTAGAAATTCATGAAAAAAGAATCTGTCTAGATGGAAAAGATGGCTTGTGTGGCGCGATAGACACGATCTGCCCTGAACACTCCCATCATGCACTGCAGATCAAAAATCACATGGCAGCTTAAAGAACATTCAGATAACGCTCCGCCGGGAGTTTGGTTCTGTTTTTAAACTGTTAATGAGACGTACGTTTCTTTTCAATACACGGTATTAGCTGGATTTTTTTTTTTTCTAACATACACATTTACTTCAAAGATCGTTTAGGTAGCACTTCAAATGGTAACATACTGTAACATACTGTTAATTACATTTCCTAAATTATGTTTAAAGGTTTATTACATTTCCCGGTCAGAGATAAAAATGTCAAAGATACAAAAGGGAAAAAATCACAGATACGTAAGCATGGAGCTAACCAGTCAGAATGCAAAATGTAGCAAGAACGAGTAACAGTGTTTCCTATGTATTAACAAAGGAAGAGTGATTTGGTTAAAACATGCTTTCCAGTCCAGCGCTGCACAAACCCACTTTATGTACTGTATGATTTATTCCCCTTAAACCGAAGTGTTTATACGTGTTCAAGTTCCAACTCTCCTCATCAAACAGCTTGCATTACCCATAAGTCCTTGCTGCGGTACACCATACAGATATACAGCGCGTATGAGTGTGCTATTAAGTGTCTACGGTTATTTTATTGTAATACTCATTATATGTTTCTAACTAATATGTTGAAAATTGCATATCACACACTGTAATAAAGCACTCATGTACTCATGGAAGATGTGCACAGGTTGCATAATGCAGCTGGTTTGTGAGGGAAAGAAATAAACGCTTCTATAGTATTTCTGGGGGAAAAAAAAAACTGTGCTCCTAAAAGTTTGTCAGGACATTTATTAGCGACGTGCTGCCTTGGGAAAAGTCAAGCGAGCGAAACGTAAAAGAGTTCAGTGATAGAGAAATCGTCCCTCTCTGCACCCCTCTCAGCCCCCAGCATGATCCCTCTGCCCCTGGTCCTGTAAACACACCGAAATCCTTCTTATTTCCTCTTGTTTCCACACTGAGTCAGCACTTCCTCACCCAGCTGAGAGAGAGAGAGAGAGAGAGAGAGTCCTGACCTTTGTAATAAAGCTGGGAGTAAAAAAAAATATTCTCCAGGACACAGGCCTTGCTTTTAATCTCTCTCTCTCTCACACACACACACACACACACACACACACACACACACACACACTTATGTATCTTTGGGGAGCTTTAGGGACGGCCATTAAACTGACAAACTCAGATATATGTGTGTGTGTGTGTGTGTGTGTGTGTGTGTGTGTGTGTGTGTGTGTGTGTGTGCGTACAGAAAAATGTGTGCATGAGCCATATGGCAGTAATCAATAACACACCAAGTGTGTAAGGACAGCAGTCTTCTAAAGCGAATGATTCAAGCAACACACTGAATAGAATTCTAAAATATTGAAAAATGAAAAGTACAATGTGTGTGTGTGTGTGTGTGTGTGTGTGTGTGTGTGTGTCTGTCTGTTTCCTGCTGCTGGGAAAGAAGAGAAGCAATAACCCAGAGCAGGAAAAAAGGTGAGATGTGACGTCCAGACACATTCTCAAAGGGCTGTAGACATCCTCTTTGCCACACACACACACACAGACACACACACACACACACACACACACACGGTGCTCCCTCCCGCAAAGGCATCATTAATGGACCAACGTCAGCAAAACACAGAAAAGTGAAAAGTTCAAGGACATTCAGTCAAAAGTAAAGTACAGAACAGGAAGTGTGTGCATGCAAACATGAAAACACACACATGCGCACACACACACACACACACACACACGCACACGTACATGCACACGCACACGCATACACACTCCACATGCCACAAATGATGACTGAAGTTGGAGCAAAACTTTTGATTCTATTTGAGAGGAAACACTGAAGTGTGTGTATGAGACGTGGAAGAAAGAAGGACGTTAGTGAGGATGTTTCTGGCTCCTGAGCACTGGAGGGGATTTTAAACCGACATTATTTAAATAATCTAAAACAGATCATCTGCATACAGTGTGTGGGTTAAGTCTCCCTTCACACAGTCAATCCTTTAACCACGGATTCAGCGTCTCTGAGTGTTTTGATCCTCTGAGATTTTTAGCTGTGCATGAATTAAGACGCATTAAGACGCATTACTGTACGCTCTTCGAGAAGGTACAGTAAAGGAGGTGAAGAAATAAAGCCGATGCAGACGTAAACATCTTGCATTTCTGTTTCAAAACATGCACGGCTTGCAGCAGCGCACAAGTCTGAAAGATTGATTGCAATCTCTCCAGGTTTCAAACCTCCGTCATGTGTAAACTCCACTCAGTGCCGCTTTACGCTTCTTAAGCTGCGTTCACACCACGAGCCACATTGCTCCGTTTTTCTTGGTCAGATCGAATCTGCATTCATAATCACAAGTAACTTTTATTTGACTCTAATGTGGACGCGTTTGTCCTCTGAAATGGCACGTGTGTGCACATGGATGCGTCCTTGCTCATGCCATGTGGGTTAGAACAGACGGTGTTTGTGCAAGCACTCATTTCAAAGAATGGATGCGATTTTAGCAGACTCGTGCCTGAGGTCTTGCTCTGTGAACCGGCACTTGTTGAGGTCCGGAAGAAGGAAGGAAGCCAGACGCCTCGCTTTACCAGCCGAAATAAGTCGCATAAATTCCAGTCTGAGAGTTCTCATTCAGGTCACATGATCATGTATCGGATATGTATCTAAAGGCCATCAGATTTGTACAGTATGTAGCACGGTGGCAGAGTGGCTAGCACTGTCAACTGGCATCTCCATGGTCTGGGTTTAATTATCCTCTCGGGGTCTGTGTGCATGGAGTTTGCATGTTCGCTGCTAATATCCTGAACAACGTCTACGCTAATTCTCTCCACCTGCTCTTTCTTTCTCTACCCATGCCGAGATGGAGTGCCAGCTCCAGTAGACACAGACCGATCCTGCGAGTTTCCTGAGGCATCCAGAGAAGGACCTGCTCCAGCTGGATTCTGCTTTATGCTGCTCCTGAGCTCCCAGTGATCCAGATCCCCATCTGTCCTCTGCCCCTGCTGACTCATCCCTGTGCTGAACTGGATAACTTGGACGACTTCTGTTATACTGAACTTTCAGCAGCCTAACAGCCATGATGTTATATAATCCCTGTTATCTGTTATCACCCAGATGAGGAATGCGTTCCCTGTTGAGTTTGGTTCCTCTCAAGGTTTCTTTCTTCCTATTGCCATCTCAGGGAGTTTTTCCTTGCCGCCGTCGCCGTCACCCTCGGCTTGCTCATCAGGGACAATCTCATTATCTAGACACGTTTATTCTCACTCAATGACACTTCCATAAATTTTCTTTTCAGTTTGTGAAGCTGCTTTGAGACAATGACCAACATTAAAAGCGCTATAGAAATAAAATTGAATGTTCCCTAACGTCTAACCGGCGTTCCCAAATTAGCCGCTGTGTGTGCATGTGTGTGTGTGTGCCCTGCGCTGGATTGGCACCACATTCAGGGTGTACACCGTCTCAAGCCGGTATATAGGGATAGGCTGCTGTCAAACTCCCCAACCCGCGACACTGGATACAGGATAAAGCGGTACAGACGATGAGTGAAGGAGAGATTTGTGTGTTAAGACAGCGCTAAAAAAAAAAAAAGCTAAAGTGATATCTATATCACATGAGGGCGGCTACGCTAGCGTAGTGGTTAGCACTGTGGCCTTGCACCTCCAGGCTCGGGGTTTGATTTCCGCCTCGGGTCTGTGTGCATGTTCTCTCCGGTTTCCTCCCACAGTCCATTATGCTAACCGGCGTTCCCAAATTGCCTGTAGTGTGCGAATGATGAATTGGGCATCGAACTAGAAACCCGACCTCTTAAATAACTGCCACAGAAACAAAAAAATAAACACTATCTCTAGGGTGAGGAGTATCAGGCACGGTACACTGTCTGTTAACATTATGCTTATCTTTATGAATGGAGGAGTTGTGTAGGTGCGGGAGTGCTGCAGGGCTCAACCCTCAGGCCGCTCACATTGACTGAAAGTACCAACACTGAGGTATTTCGTTCGTAAAGTTACTGAATGTTGTGTCATCACTATGTATAGTGTTTTTTTTTATGTTATTCTGTACTCTGAGAGCTACAAACAGCCAGAACCAAATTCCTTGTGTGTGTGTCAACAAACTCGCTTCTGATTCTGAAGAACGTCTCCAGTTTTTCTTGCTGTTAGGATTTTGGAATTCCTACTTAGCAGTCAGGAAAGTGTCCTGGATCCTAATAGTTAGTCTAACATAAGAGTATTGGCTAAATTGCCTCTCATCAAATCTCCCCCATTAATCGCCTCCTAAAAGCACAAACACTTAAAAAAAAAAAATTAATAAAACTATTAATAGGCTGTGGTTGAAATCTTCTCAACAGCATCTGCACGGTGTTCATGCAGCACTTACGCAGTATGAGGAAAAACAACACTTTCAGAGTTTGACGCGCGCGCCTACGCAGCCACGCCTACGCAGCCACGCCTCGCCTCATGAGTTCCAGTGAACGGTGAGAAACTGGAGCTCTGTCTTAACCGGCCAGCTCGTAGGTGTGGACCGGGACGTGTCTGGACAACGTGTCTCCTCAAACCACCTTATCCTTATCCACACCGCCTTATCCTTTACTACATGTTTAAGTTTATTATTATTATCGTTATTATTATTCACAGCTTTATTTGCTCAAGTGGTTCTGTTAAAAGTATGTACACTCTATGGGACGTGACAGACTTTCACAGGAAGTTATATTCTCATGTTTTATTCTCACACGGTTACAGTTATGGAGAAAAGTTTATGAACACCCCCCCCCCCCCCCACACACACACACACATATATATACACGAATGCACCTTTAAGGCACCTGTTCCTTCTTTTCTCATCCAGCTCAGACCTGAACGCTCCGGGGGTTTTATTGTATTGTGTTATTATTTTACTTGAATGATGTAATATATATTACACGTCATGTTCTCTCCCGGTCGGAGCACGTTTAAGAACACGACGGTTATGGTGCACCGACATGGTGACTCGCATCTTCACTATTACTCACCGTCAGTCAGGTTTTTATCATGATTCCATCAGGTAACAAACGTTTACTTTTTATTGCTTGTGACTACACATACGAGAGGCGTTCAAGTCAAAGCAGGACTGAATGAAGGCATCAAGGCGAATGACATTTTCAAAGACTTCAAGCACAGTGATGAGACTTTTAGCCCAATCACACACTCACTCACTCACCAGCAGCACTTGCACGTTGCAGGAGCTCGGCTGGGACTTATTGCCACGTCGCCTGTACGGTCCAGACCTCACTCCAAGCCCTTTCCTCATGTCTGGGCCATTAAAGGAGTTCCTGGGAGGCCGGCGTTTCAGACAGACGGTCCGATCACGGCTCGGGCGTACATAGAGAAACCTTTCTACCTTGATCGTGCCCAAGCACTCGTGAGACACTGGGATAAGCGCATGAGTGTAGCAGAGGATTCCATAGAGAAATAAAGGGAGTGTTTACTCTCAGAACCGTGTTCTCTTATTCTGTACAATCAGAAGTCCCGCTTTGACTTGAACTCCATTAGACGTACAATATATATCTTATTAATAAAGGCTTTGAGTTTGTCCAGATGTGGTGGAGCATAAAATCTTTCAAAGGCTTCTGGAGATCTCTTAGGAAGATTTATGTTCCAGTAGCTCGCCAGTGTGCGGACGAGAAGATGAGAGGAGCGGCCTCGATCAGGGCCAGCTGGATGGAGTGATAAAAGTGATGCTGTGGAGGGGGGAGGGGGGGGTGCGGGGGCCGCTAAAGGGAAAAGTAAAAAGTGAACAGAGTGACTACAGCTGCAGTATAATATTAAGACATTTTGATACCTTCAGGACCACTGGATTAATAATCAAAATGTGTGTGTGCGCGTGTATGTACATATAGGACAAATTGTCCCACAGGGATATCCAGAGCGCCCTCGTGTGGTGACACCATGCTGTCGAGATTTGCAGCGTGCACAATAAAGACACAAAACACACAATAAAGACACGCAGCCTTGTGCATTTATAGGTGTTATTTCTTTAAAAAAACAAAAACACAAACAAAGCAAATCTGATTGTAATAAATTAACAGAGACATAATCCTCGCTACAGAAGTGAAGTGGGCGTGGTCACAGTGAGTGTTCTGTACAGCTACCCAATCAAATCACAGAGTAATAATGATTAAAAAAAAAAAAAAAATTAACCTGTCAATCAGAGCAGGGCGTCTGCGCGCCTCGTGTCCCTGCAGGCTGCGGGTGGATTGTGAGGACGTGCGACACACACGCACACACACACACACACACACACATCCCCTCGGGTTCCACAGCCTCACAGATAGTGTTCTATTCTAGAACGGCTCAAAGGGCACATGTATAATAATTCTAGAACCGTAAGATTCAGGGTTCTAGAGCAATGCAATGTTACAGGTGTGAGCTCTAGAACATCCATAAAGATAAAAGAAAAAAAAAAAAAAAAAAACACACACACACACATGGAGCAGAAAGAGGTACTAAAGCATCGACCCACATCAGTGATCACAGTTCATGCATGTGACTCTCTAACTCTCTCTCTAACACACACACACACACACACACACACACACACACACACACACACACACACACGGTTGTAGGGGGGGATCAGAGTTCATCCTTCATCAAACCTCACATATAACAACAGGAAAATCTACATGGAGGCGAGGATGATCCAGCTTTATAATTCCCTACAGAGAGTAAAGGGGGGGGGGACAAAAGATGCTGGATTAATCAATTATTACTGAAAACAAAGTTTTTTAAAAAGAAAAAAAAAAGCGAACCAGAAAAAGAAACTAAAGAAATATTAGTAAGAAACACACTCTGACCTGACACACACACACACACACACACACACACACACACACACACACACCTGAGGTATGAGGTTCTTGTAGATCCTCTTCAGCTTGGCTCTCTTGCGTCCGTTCTTCGTCACCACCGTCTCCTCGTAGAATTCATGAGCCAAGTCTCCGTCCTCGTCAAAGTACATCGAGCTTTACAGAGAGAAGCGCGCGCGCACAAACACACGCACACACACACACACACACACACACTCTTTAATAAGAGTGACAGATAGATATGTTTATAAATCTCAGGAACGAGCAGTGAGAGGATGTGGATCAAAAGACGTTAAGAGGAGATGATGAGAGGACGGAGCTCGTTCTGGCCAAAAAAATTATACATTATTATACACAGTTAAACCTAAGACTGCAAGCAAAATTCATTCCACACACACACGCACTCGCCTCACATGTGCGCTCTCACACACACACACACACACACACACACACACACACACACACACACACGCACGCACGCACGCACTCGCCTCACACACTTCTTGTGAACAGCTGCAGGTGTTAAGACTATCAGGATCTGATCTGATCTCTATTTTAGGAGCTGAGCTGTGTTTAACAGAGGGGTGCTGATTGCTGTGTGTGTGTGTGTTTACATGGATATATTTACCTCCTCCTGGTAAACACAAACGGTGTACCGTTGGGGAAGTTGCGCGCTCTGGCCAGCGCCTGATCTCCTCCTCCCTCTTTGGCCTCATCGCCGCCGCCGGAGCCGGAAAACGGCCAGTAACTTCTAGCTTTGGAGCCGCTGCCGCCCATCTTCAACCGCGGGACATTATTTTCTCAGCCAGGGCTCACTCAGCGGTGATGCAATGCTGCGCGCGCACACACACACACACACACACACACACACACACACACACACACACACACACACACAGAAAACTTGAGTCAAACTCAGTTTGTTATAACAACCTGCTTGGATGAGATTTAGCAGCAGGGGGTGGAGTTTATTCCTACAAACCACTCCCCCCATGGCTTTAATCAAAATTTTATTGTACACTTCATTATTTCTAACCTTTTAAAACTCAATTAGGATATAATACATTAACAGTTATTATTTCTTTATTGATTTTAATGGCTGTAATTTGGGGATAAACACTGGCCTTATGATAATAACTAGCACAGGGTTTTCAAACAAAGATTTTACAGAAACAGATAAAAACTAAAGCTTTAATGTAATCAGTGATATTATTATTATTATTATTATGATTATTATTATTTGAGGTTGAAGTCCACGTCCATGTGTGTGTGTGTCTCTCTGTACAGCAGAACTCTCTGTCTCACTTATTAATAGACAGAAATCACATTCTGTAAGGTCGAGTATCTGACGCCTTGTTTACACTAAGTTGTACCTCTTTGGTGCTCAGACAAACACACTCGCTGTTCGGTAATCGGAGAGAGAATCACAGATGAGAAATGGAAAAAGTCGATCAGATAAAGATGAAGTTTTGTCTTAAAACGACTCCGGCGTTGTATATAAAATCCACTTCTACCACTTCAGCGCTGTTATTTCAGCCAAAGTGACAATATGAACTAATCCCAGTCAAAACATTCACTTTATCTTTTCTCATTAATATCTATTGGTGCAGGTGTTTGTTTACATTGAGACAGTAGCGCATTAGTAGATGATTTTAAAGTAGATTATTAACTGTTCATAACATCACTTTTACTCCACATGTAGATTCACTGATGGTGCAGATTAAACTTCAGTGCCCGTATTCACAAAGCTTCTTAAGCCTAAAATTTGCTCCTAGTGACAAAATTCAACATGACATTTCCTTAGAATTTCCCCTTAAATTTAGGACTAAATCTTAGTAAAAATTCACGAAACATCTAAGCCTAAAAACAGCACCTAAGGTAAAACCTGTTAATAGTAGAGAGGAGGACTTTAAGGAGGCTTAAGAGTTTCTATAGCAGAGAATGAAACTGCGGAAATGAAGAAATATTCTCCAAACACCGAATGTAAAGTCAACGCTGCTCTTCTGTCCAGTTTGGTTTCCTTGTTGTTTTACTTCCTTCCGTCTCTCTCATACCATCCAAAAGTGCAACTTACATAAACTGTCCTGTAATCATGTAAACTGGTAAAAGCTGAGCCATTTTGCTCCCATCAATCTGAAATGGATTACAAGTAATAGAATCAGTACGGCAAATAAATGTCAGAACTTCAATATAGTAACGACTGTGTGGAAATTGGTTGCTTCAAATGTAGACGCATTTGGCTGTTAAATTAGCTTTAAGATATTTATCCAATAAAAGAAACTCTGCATAAAGAAGCCTGTAGTCGTGATTATACACTTTCTTTATATACAAACATTATGATTTCTCTGTCTGTTCTATTATCATGTATTCTATTTTCACAAAGAGCGCATTTTAAGACCTTTACAGGGGTCAGAGGTTATTTTTATCAACCAATCGCAGTCCATGAATTCCTGCATCATCCCTAGCAACGGGGTCGACCGCACCCCCTCACTAAGATCGAGGTTTTTGTACTTTCCTAGTAACTGTATGTTTCCTAAATCACTTTTAGTCTAGGACTCCCAGCTAGGACTTTTTAGGCTAAGATAGGAGCTCTCTGAGAGAATTCGAGGACGCTTCGTGAACATGGGCCCTGACAGATATCCAAGTACTGCAGAAGTTTCATTACATTCGGTCTGGGAGACGCTGCGACTAAATCTGCACAGATATACAGACAGAAATTGTTCTGAGACAGGTTTCTGGTCCTCCAGTGTATGATATGTAACGTCATCATCAAAAAGCAAATTCTGACCAACGTACAGACAAAACCTCTCTTTTACTTGTACAGCTAGAAGATGATGGCCGTCATAGCTGACAGCTTGTCAATCAAATAAGCCACGCCCTCTCTGTTCACTGAGACATGAATCACAGCACATGGATTGATGCGAAGGTGTGCTCCAGAATTCCACAGCTGTCGAGATCTGTGTAACCGGTTTATATTTAACCAGACACACTAATGCTGTAACTCACTCGGGGTGTTCATGTGGTGCCGTGACCCGGTGATTTAACATTACGCATGACGTCACACGAGAGCTGACACTACGCATGCGCTGTGATAAAGCTCAAGGTTTGGAGCTCAGGCTTGAGTTAACGCGCTAACTCAATTCTACAGCAGATCAGACAGTTAGCACGGAGCTAGCTCACGCTTCGGACACGAGCATTTCTCCATAAATCCACAAAACACGCTTCCTATTTATTATATCACGATCGTACAGTGTGATTAAACCGCATCCGGAGTTTATTCAGATTAATTAAAGCAGAGGCCGCGATCCTGCTAACAGTTTCCCAGGTTAGCACTGCTAGCTGATGATTCATATATATATATATAAATATACATATCTAAATGATTATTATTTTTTACAAACAGGCTAGGAGTGATTTCAGTGACTCTTAGTCACACTTTATGGAGAAAATCCGAGCTGAAGAGGGGAAAGGTTTGTCTTTGAAAAGTGAAAAAAACATATAAATATAAAAATGAAGACTAACCTGACTGAGCTGGAGTGAAGCAGATGCAACCTGAAGGGGGATAAAAGCAACGGCAGAAAGACTGAAACACCCGGAAGTGACGTCTTTGATGTAATAAAAGTCGCGGAAGCAGAGATTCAAAGTCGAGGGGAAAGTATATATTTTCAGGAAAAGAACAACTTGTATAAATATTTGAATACTAAATGAACTAAAAGTTCTATATTGATATTTATGATAATGTCACGACAATAATAATATAATATAATATAATATACATCATACTATTTTTCTTGTGAAGTGTGACTCTGTATATGGGACACTTCACTATTGAAAGTTAATAGTCAAAGCCCTATTTTTTATTTTTTATTTTTTTTTAAATAGACATGTCATGTAAACAGTGAGCAGTAGAGATTTAGCACTTCCAGGGTCCAGGTTTGATTCCCCCTTCGGTTTGTGTGTGTGGAGTGTTTGGTGGGTTTCCTCCGGGATACCCCGGTTTCCTCCCACAGTCCAAAGACATGTAGAGGAGGTTAACCAGCGTTTCCAAATTTCCTGTAGTGTGTGTGTGTGTGTGTGTGTGTGCCCTGTGATGAATTGGCACACCTTCCAGAGTGGACACCACCTCGTATGCGCACCACGGACAAGCAAACCCATATGAGGTTCCCCCTCCAGTGTTTAACCCACACAACTGTATAAAATGTCTATGGGTTTTTATACAGTGTCCTGCACAGAGCTCTGAATAAATCAACCACACTGAGCCTCGCCTGTGGGATGAACTGCCAGAGAACCGTAAGGTCACAGCACACATAGACATAGACATTTTATACACTTGTGTGTTTTACAGTCTGGAGGGGAAACCTCATATGGGTCCACTCTGGAAGGTGTGCCAATTCATTCACACACACTGGAGGCTTCTCGACATCCAGACATCAGCGCCTGATCTCACTAATGCTCCTGTAGAACGTGTGGATGAACACAAATCCCCATAGCTACGACACGCTCCCACGGTTAGAGGAGAGCCGTCCCGGATAAGATAAGAGAGGAGCTTAGTATAGCAATAAATCTGTAACGGATGTACAACAAGCACATGGGTGTGACAGTTAGGGGTGTGCAAACTTTTGGCCTGTATAGTGTAGATAAATCTGTAAAGTACATATAGAAATACCATAAATTCGTATTTATGAATTTACTTATTTACATTCATATTACCTATTCCTAATATTTCTGTACTATACAGTATACACTCACAACACAACCTCTTTGCTCTACGCTCGCACATGACACAGTAATAACACACACCACCCTGAGCTTTCTCCGAAAATATTTAATAAATTCACATTTTCATATTATTTCAGCATAACATTAATTACAGAATAAATAAGTCTTATTACAGTTAAACAAATTCCCAAGACGTCATTTCAATTTTCCCAGAACAACATGTACAGACAGTGCAAAATAAAACAAGGAGCCAACTGATTATTAATAATAATAATAATAATAATTAGTTCATCATCATTTCTGCAATGCCTTTCTTTAACCCAGATGGATCAGCTGATCAGCTAAGCAGCGTGACGCTTCTTCAGGAGCTCTAAAACAGTCAAATGGTTTAAATATTCAAGATATTACTCCTCATCTACGTCTTTTCCAGATTTCTGATATGATCCTGAGGGGGCGGGGCCTGAACGGACAGTGTCATCTAGATCTACGAAAAATTAACCGCAATCCTGTTTGTCCATGATGGCGGCTTCCATATTGCACAAACGGTGCGATGAATGCTGAAGGTTTCGTTCTTGTTTATCGATGACATCACATCATCATGGACGTCACCCAAGACCTGGATGTGTCCCCAATTTTATAGTCGTGCTCTCTGTGGAGACAGACTAGAATGGGCAAGATCAATTTTACTGTCACACTCCATGTAGCACATCTTCGTATCCAGTAAGAAGCGTGATGAGAGGTCAGCTCTGACAGTGTGCAGGCAAAACATAAATGTGTTAATGCTACAACTGTTAGTTCTGTGTGTGTGTGTGTGTGTGTGTGTTTGTGTGTGTAAGACAGAGACCCTGAGCTTGTCCTGACGAATCTCTTAGTTGTCTCACGGAGATGGTCAGACTCCTGTCCTCAGCAGTGTGTATGTCCTCAGCAGTGTGTATGTCCTCAGCAGTGTGTATGTCCTCAGTGTGTATGTCTTCAGCAGTGTTTATGTCCTCAGTGTGTATGTTCTCAGCAGAGTGTGTATGTCCTCAGCAGTGTGTATGTTCTCAGCAGAGTGTGTATGTCCTCAGTGTGTATGTCTTCAGCAGTGTTTATGTCCTCAGCAGTGTGTATGTCTTCATTGTGTATGTCCTCAGCAGTGTGTATGTCCTCAGCAGTGTGTATGTCCTCAGCAGTGTCTATGTCCTCAGCAGTGTGTATGTTCTCAGCAGAGTGTGTATGTGTTCTCAGCAGTGTGTATGTCCTCAGCAGTGTGTATGTCCTCAGCAGTATGCATGTCCTCAGCAGTGTGTATGTCTTCATTGTGTATGTCCTCAGCAGTGTGTATGTCCTCAGCAGTGTCTATGTCCTCAGCAGTGTGTATGTTCTCAGCAGAGTGTGTATGTGTTCTCAGCAGTGTGTATGTCCTCAGCAGTGTGTATGTCCTCAGTGTGTATTTCCTCAGCAGTGTCTATGTCCTCAGCAGTGTGTATGTTGTCAGCAGAGTGTGTATGTGTTCTCAGCAGTGTGTATGTCCTCAGTGTGTATTTCCTCAGCAGTGTCTATGTCCTCAGCAGTGTGTATGTTCTCAGCAGTGTGTATGTCCTCAGCAGTGTCTATGTCCTCAGCAGTGTGTATGTCCTCAGCAGTGTGTATGTCCTCAGCAGTGTGTATGTCCTCAGCAGTGTGTATGTCCTCAGCAGTGTGCATGTCCTCAGCAGTGTCTATATCCTCAGCAGTGTGTATGTCCTCGGCAGTGCGTATGTCCTCAGCAGTGTCTATGTCCTCAGCAGTGTGTATGTTCTCAGCAGAGTGTGTATGTGTTCTCAGCAGTGTGTATGTCCTCAGCAGTGTGTATGTCCTCAGCAGTGTGCATGTCCTCAGCAGTGTGTATGTCTTCATTGTGTATGTCCTCAGCAGTGTGTATGTCCTCAGCAGTGTCTATGTCCTCAGCAGTGTGTATGTTCTCAGCAGAGTGTGTATGTGTTCTCAGCAGTGTGTATGTCCTCAGCAGTGTGTATGTCCTCAGTGTGTATTTCCTCAGCAGTGTCTATGTCCTCAGCAGTGTGTATGTTGTCAGCAGAGTGTGTATGTGTTCTCAGCAGTGTGTATGTCCTCAGTGTGTATTTCCTCAGCAGTGTCTATGTCCTCAGCAGTGTGTATGTTCTCAGCAGTGTGTATGTCCTCAGCAGTGTCTATGTCCTCAGCAGTGTGTATGTCCTCAGCAGTGTGTATGTCCTCAGCAGTGTGCATGTCCTCAGCAGTGTCTATATCCTCAGCAGTGTGTATGTCCTCGGCAGTGCGTATGTCCTCAGCAGTGTGTATGTCCTCGGCAGTGCGTATGTCCTTGGCAGTGCGTATGTCCTCTCCAGTGTGTGTTGTGTCCATCCTCTCATCCCGGCGTGCTGAAGCTCCCAGTGCCTCCCTCAGCTTGTCCCGTGCCAGTGAGTAGCGCTGGACGATCTGCCGAACATGCTCCGCCTCCTCCCTCTGCAGGATCCGCAGGAAGTTACTGAGCTCAGGCAGACTGAACGCATCCCACTGCACAGAAGGACAACGACACTCTGTCTCACAGTCATAACAGACTCTGCTCAGATCAGACCCTGCTTTAACAACTCTATGCTTTGGACTCAGTTTAAAAGCTCAGCTCTTGGGCTGAAGTGAACACCTGGATCAGACTCTAGACTCAGCATGTTTTTCAGCATGTCTGTGCTTGGATTGGTCTCTGCCTGCACATGAAGTAGTATGACTTTGCTGAGATTGGACCCTGATTTAATCCAGGCACAGCGTCTCGGAGCATTGGCTCTGTACATGGACTGGAATCTGTGATTGCTTGAATTAGACAGGCGTCAGTAAGTCTGTGGTCGGGCTGAAATGATTCTTTTTTGCTTGAATTGGACTTGGATTGGATTTAACTTATGTTTACTTCTACATTTATCTGCGCTTGCTATTCTAGATTGTGTCTTTGTGTCCTTGTAAGAGAATGAATTTGATTCTTATTCTAATATTTATGTGTGTGTGTGTGTGTGTGTGTGTGTCTTTTAGTTTATCATGTGCACTTACATTCACCTCTCCTGTCTCGTTCTCTCTGAGTATGAAGCTGAGCGCCTTCTCGCTGGGTCCTGCACACAGACGCAGGAAGAGCGGATGCTCGTCATCACACAACTTCCTCACGTATACTGACAGGTAGAGAGAGAGAGGGAGAGAGAGGGAAAGATTACCTTTACACATGGGTTTGTATCAGACTTCCCTTATATGGTCATAGTTTCCTGTTCTCGTTAGCTCTCTGTGCGGTTTAATTATATTGACATGTGCTTCTTGTTTTTTCCTTTCGTTACACACCAGGCAGGTTTAACCTCCGGCCTCCACACTAGATGACGTCGTTTATTATGACATTATTAATGAGACTGATAGATGGCCGTGTGTTCCTCACCCTGGGCGTTCTTCTCGCTGCGTTCGAACAGAGCGAACTTGGCCGGATTGTCCACCACCGTGAATTTGTTGAGCAGAGCCTCGATCACCTCTCGGACCCGAGTGCGTGAGCCGACGTGCAGCTGCTTCGCCGTGTCTCGGGGCAGGTAGAATGACGTGCAGAGGCCATGCGAGGGCAAGGAAGAAAAGGAGGAGCAGGAAGATGAAGAGGAAGACGAGGAGCAGGAGGGAGAGGACTGACGCTGAGCCAGAGGAAGAGAGACGGGCCGAGCCAGCCGGAACTGAACCTTAATGAAGCCTGTATACGTGCCGTCCCGGTTCTGAGAGGACACGCCCCAGGAAGGGGATGTTACATGTTACACAATTATAAAAACCTTCATGGAAACGTTTTTACACGAATACAGAAACTCAAACACATATTAACTTATATAAATATATTAAACCTTATTCTGCTTATTTGACCGGCCAGTTAAACTGACATTTGATCAGATATTTGATTGGACGCTATTTGATTGGATATATTTCACTCACCAGGTTCATGTAGAGGTTGCTGTTGATCTGAGCGTTGTATTCTTTAACTCTGTGTTGGAGTTCTGTGATGGAAAGCTGTGGCTGGCTCCTCCAGTCCACCACGGTGTCCTACACACACACACACACACACACACACACACACACACACACACACACACACACACACACACATATTTATCACCTCCACCTTGCCGCAGTGTTTTCAGGGACACTGTATGTTTGTGTGTGTGTGTGTGTCCGTGTGTGTGTGTGTGTGTGTCCGTGTGTGTGTGTGTCCGTGTGTGTGTGTGTGTGTGTGGTAAACTTATAAATCGCTACAGCTAGAGAGAGATTAGCACCGCTGGTCAGTTCCTGTCATCTCTCGTACACACCACGCCCTGCTCGGTCACCTAACTGTCTTACATTTACTCTACGACAACAACACACAAAACTCCATCAAAACCACCAACAGCAACAACAACAACAATAATAATAATAATAAAACGTAATTAAATAAACTAATAATAATAATAACGCAGACAGAATACACATGAATGAACACAGGACAGACAATAATTAATGGGTAATTAAAAGCAGGAGGAGATAAATTACAGAACACAAGTAAAATACTGTAGTGTAAGAGTGAGTGTGTGTGTGTGTGTGTGTGAGACAGACGGTTCGCTTTGCCCTTACTCACGCTGCTGGCATTATTATTCAGATTGACAGACGCCCCGCCCCCCTTTCCTCCCTGTAACCATCTGAGTGGCGCCCGATGACACGCGCATGTGTCCCCGCGTCTGGTGTTGAGGACAGTTCTGCGTCAGGACCGTGCGCACTGAACAACCCCTGCTTTAAACGCTGTCTTTGTGCCTCTTCACTGGACGGATTCATCTCCTGCTCTGACCTGAGAGTGTTATACCAGTTCCAGTATACTGGTGCCGTAAACACTCACCCATGGACCAGCTGGTCTTAAAGACAGTTAAAGACGTTTACCGGATGTGCGAGTGTTATTATACTGTATATTATTGCTGGGTAATGCATAGAAATAAATGAAACATGATTATAAAGAATGCACATTTGTTTGTTTTTCTTCGCTTGTCGTTTGTGTGACATCACACATAATTAGTCGATGTTCACAGCACGCAGACAGTTGTGTTAAAACCTGACTGTCGCACATCAGAGCAGTGAATAAGACAATGAGGCAGGAATGAAGTTGTTATAAACAGTCATATTCATGACACCTGCGTTAAATCTGTAGATTGTATGAATATATTAATGCATATACTGCATATTCATCTTCATAAGAATACGTGATGAAACTCCGCCTCACCTCAGGTGTCGCTGGTTTCCCTGGAAACGAAGTGTGTGTGGTGAGAAAGTGTTCGAGCTCCGAGTCCGAATCATCCTGACTGCAGTATCCGCTGCTCGCCGCGCTCCTGCCCCCCCACGACATCACCAAACACACCTCAACCTCAACCTCAACCTCACTGTGCCTCGCTAACACACACACACACACACACACACACACACGTTCTCTCAGAAGCTCAGTTTGACTGTTAACCTGATTTCCCTGTACAGTTGTGCGCATGTGTGTATGCGTGTGTGTTTAGAGCTCTGACGGTTTTAGATGCAGATGGTTATGAATTAAGCTCCTCCTACATTGTATATCACCATGACACATGGCCCCGCCCCTTTTAACCTCAGCCAGTCATAAGTCAGACTGCTTCATCTGCATTAAGATTAGGCACTATGACCTGTATATGTGTGTGTTTGTAGTTGTGTGTGTGTGTGTGTGTGTCCACGCTAATTCTCTGATCTATAGTAATTAGCGTTTCTCTGAGCAGCTGTCGACTCTCGCTCGCCCTTCACCCAACGCCGAACGCTGCGAGCTCGTTACCTCGCCATAGCTCACTGTGACACTGCAGCAGAGATGAGTTCTGGATTCCGGTTGGCCAGGAGGCGCTCGTGCACATCACAGACGTTCAGTTCGAAAAAAGCTGTCGTTGCGGTGAAAAAATCGCCCGTCTGGTGACGTTTTTTCTGGAGGGAGAAAGGTGTTTGTGTAAAATGTATTCAGGTGAGAGGAGTCGAGGAACATCTGGTTACAGCTGCTATAACGTAAGCGAGCTCAGGAATGAAGAAGTGCTATGATGTGACCAAAAACTCCATGTGATTATTAACCCAAGTCCTCGGTTTTACCTGACAACACGACCTTCACAACTCTCCCACTTACGCTAATGAATATTTTAACGTAATGATGAATCGTTAAAGTGTGTGTATGCGTGTGTGTGCGCGCGTGTGTGTGTGTGTGTGTGTGTAGGGCTTTCAGCAAGGAAACGAACAGCTGCTGTATTGTGCGGTTGCCACGGCAACATCCGGGTCGTAAAGCAAGTGCCCTGAGCGATGGCAATAAAAGCACACATGGCATATGGAGGAAGGAGAGGCCTCGAGGCACTGCATCACTACACCCCCCCCCCCTCACACACACACACACACACACACACACACACACAAGTGAGAGCGGTATTCTTTACCACGTCCGTGTCCGTCTCAACATCCTCGGGGCGACCTGAGTGTCCGAGTACGGCTTCACAGTACAGCTGGATCAGCGGCCGGCAGCGAGAGTGACACGTGTACCTGCAGTCTGCACACACACACACACACACACACACCCACACACACACACATCGTAATATCTATCGCAACGCTATCTACACTCCTCCAACATGTTTCCTCTAATATTCTGGAGGAACCTTCCCCTCGATGTTCTCCTCAGAAACTTTCTCTCAAAAGAATTCATAATTACACCTCATTCTCAGCCACAGCACTCAGAGTGGTGCAGAAACTGAAAAACATTTCTTGACAGTAACGTTAGTCACCACACTGTACACACACGGTGAGCAGAAAAGCATCTCAGGAAGGAGTTACTCACTGACGCAGCGCAGGCTCGGTTTGTAAACGCCCCAGATGAACTCTCCGCACAGGTCGCACCAGGCCAGGTGCGTGTGACCGCAGGGCTGGAAGTCGTGACCCAACCCCCGTCCCAACGAAACGTCCAAACGCACCGTTTCCCCAACCAGACGCACCGCGTAACGTGGGCTCAGGTGCTCCGGAGGGCCCAAGTGTCCTGCAGGGGGCGCTAACTCGATCCTGTCCCCGGGGGAGATGTCCTGTAGTTCAATCAGCTCGCAGTGGGACATGCTACACCCAACACACACACACACACACACACACACAGAAAGAAACATACAGAAAGATCTTATGCCTCGACTAAAGTGTGTGTTTATTTACACATGCAGTTTCAGTTACTGTAGTCTCCTAAACCCAGCACACAACATTGTGACACACAGCTTTCAGAGTAATAAAAAATATTTTTCATTTGTAGACTGTGATCAGCCATAACATAAAAAAATTACAAAGTTCCCCTTTGGGGCGTAGCTCAACAGAGCCTTTGGGGGGCGCTGTAGTGTCTGGCACCAGGATTTGTGGATCCAAACATCCCATGGGGGCTCAATCAGATTGGGATCTGGGGGGTTTAGAGGCGGGTCAGCAGTCTTGGGCTTTACTCTTTGGTCCCTGCGGGCGCGGGTCAACCTCGGGTGCCCATGAGCCTGTCAGCAGTTGGCTGGGGTATAACCATGTGTTCAGGTCCACCGTCAATGGTGATAATGTTCAGACTGATCAGTGTGTGTGTGTGTGTGTGTGTGTGTGTGTGTGTGTGTGTCTTTTGTATGCCTGAAAGCAAGGCGTCTTTACTGACATGAGAAATTGTCCTGGTTTAAAGCTAGAGTTATGTCCTTCTTCTGAACGTAAACAATGACACAAACAGCAGTTATAAATGATCGATTAGATGAAGAACAGATTGACCTTCACCCCGGAGTAAAGACAGTGGGATATAAACCCGTGTGGTGTACTGTGCTGTTGGTTGTACTTGACACAGACCTGCACACACGTGACTAAACCCTAATTAAAGCTACAGGACGCTCGCTCACCTGATTGCTCCGTGTGTTTTTACTCAGATATTTTCTCTCATCTTCAGTCAGACAAAACGAAAGAGATGGCGCCCCAGGACCTCCGGTCCACACTGTTTGAGCTCTCTCTCCGGCTGAAAGTAGCGATATTTGTCTCGAGTCAACATTAAAAGCTTGATTAAAACTGTGTGTGTGTGTGTGTGTGTGTGTCTGAGAGAGAGAGAGCACTGATCAGTGTTCAGTATGCAGGGGGAGCGTGTGAAGTGCTCAGGGGGCACCACGGGGCCTCGGCTTTGGTCCTTGTCCAGGATTCACGGAAACACACACACACACACACACACACACGAAAAAGAGGGAAACAGGAGGAAAGTGGATTTTTCCAGAATGTACTGGAGCTACAAGAACATGTACTTAAAGGAATAATCTGATAATTGGTTATTATTAATAAACACATCATGAAAAATCCTATTATTATTATTATTATTATTATTTCAATATAAATATATCCTATTCATCAAATGTAATTAATAATTTTAAATTAAATAACCACATAATGTTTAGATAAATCACAGATATAAATGATTTAAATGTTACTTATTGTGTTGTCTTATTTTCCGTTCAATCATTTTGCACATTCTACTTTATGCAGGTTTCATAAAAATAATAATAATAATAATATAATAATAATAATAATAATAATGCACTAATTTATAAACTCCGCAGTAAATTGATGATGAAATCTCTCTGGTCTCACCTGGTCTGTGTGCCTTTATCTGTACCAGTAGCAGTTTATTCAGTACCAGTCCCAGGATGGACAGCTCCTCCGTCACAGGTGCGCTGTGCCCGCTTGAGTGAGACCCGTAGTGTCCCGAGTCTCAGCCCGGCTGCGTCCCAAATCGTGCAAGGGAACTCAAAATTCTATTTTTCTGTTTTCAGCCTCCAATTAGGTCGTCGCCATGGCAACGCTGAAACTTTTAGAGCAATAATACTTGTAACAGATTTTAGATCTCCAGACGGGACGGTACGGTGACCTTCCTCCTCCCGCTCCGACTGAACACCCCGACACTTGTTTAGTGCTGAGACTGAGACGGACGCCTCTGTCCCTGCGTCCCGAGCAGCACTGCGCACAGATTAACACAAATCCCTGATTACTGGCCCTCTGTCCTGCATTCTGCCACACGGAGGGGGGAGGGGGTGGGGGCTAAGCAACTAGACTCAATGTAAAAGCAGCTTCCCCAGATAATATAAAGTCTGATACAAGGTTAGAGTTCAAACTTTATCTCAGACTTTATATTATCTGAGGAAGCTGCTTTTACATTCAAGCCCCAAATTCATCCAAAATGTTAATTTTCATCTCTTTTATTGATACATTCGATTCTTTAAGAGTTTGCACATATACAGAATATAAAGTATACACATCCTCCTTGAGCTTTTGTTAAGAAAATTATAATTAGACAATCACAAACCAGTCACGTTAGGACATCAGAAATACACGTTATCAAACACGACCTGGCACAACTTTAGTGATCCAGTATAGAAATTTGAATATTATTATAACTACTTGCAAAGACAAAGACAAGGCAAAGAAATATTTGCTAGCTGTATTTTTAGTGAACATCAGCCGCGACAGGGACCATCGTATGCTCAGTGTCGGGTAATCTGATCATGCTAATGCTGTTATGATATTTTAATTGCAATTAACAGCATCTTGTCTGATTTTACTCAAACTTTATTCATCTTTTTTTTGTGCTGCTATCATTTGACTAAAATATAACGTTGTTGGTGTTAATTCATTAATTTGATCACCTAATAAAATCACCAGATTAGAAAAATCCCATATTAAATCAGATCAGAAAGAGCTTTTCTTTAGATCTTCAGCTTCGTCTTGAAATGATGCTTCAGTTCTTCTACAGCATTGCATGTTTAAACCGCAAACACAAAGATCAACTTACTCCGATCTCAGCCGCTTTACATTTGATCTCCATCAGCTCACCGCTAGGGTGTGTGTGGTGTGCCAATATTTTAATGTCACACGCCCTGGACGCTAAAGTTCTCTCTGGTCTCTGCTTCTCGGTTCTGTCCGGCATCATGATTTCCCAACATTATCACTTTTAGCACGTCTATTGTGTTTTTCAGAAGACGGATGTGATAATATTAGCAGGAAGGGTGTGTTATCACCAGCAGTGCATATGTGTGTGTGTGTGAATGTGCATTGCTGCGAGCAGGGTCACGAGGTGGTCTGGAATTCCTCTCTGGGTTTTAATCTGTTATGTAAGTTTGGCAGGAGACTCCCAGACGAATGAGGACATTTCCTAGCACAATGGCGACAGTGTTCTCAGAGCAGGAGCGCCGGCTCGGGTTCTAGATGCTACAGAGAGCCGTGTGTTTTCTCTCCTCTAGCACGCCACACTCAGGCCGGAAAGGTCTTGCTTGTGCGTGTGTGTGGAGTGTCGAAAGGTGAAACTGCGATACACAATATTCATCACCAGCACCAAACTAGACTCCACTCTAGTGGACAAAGAAGGTGTAATTGTGTGTAAGGTATAAGATGCAAATGAGCTGAGCAGAATTCTTGAATCTGATTGGTCAGAAGGTGTGCGTTATTTCAACACAACATCACGACTCAGAGAGTAGCTCAACTAGTGTATCAACTAGTGTTTGGAAGTTTGAATCATTTTAGTGACTCGTTTTTAAAAAAAATCTCGTTCATCAAAATGAACGAATCTTTTTTTGAGTCATTTAGTTCATTTTGATCAGAAATAAAATAAAATGTTACATTTTCAATAGACACGTCCCCAACACGTCTACATACACACATTTCGTCTATAGTTCCAGTAATGAGAATATTACAATGCAGTTAAGGAAATAGTACAAACAGAATGAGCAGCTAACCATCATATCTTCTGGTCCGAGTCGTTCGTTCTTTTGAATCTATTGCACTGTATAGCGTCTGTGGGAGTCACGTGACAAAAGAACGAACGACTCGGACCAAAGACTCAAAGGTGACGATTCATTTCTGTTTCCTGTGCATAACCCACGGAGGTTTTGCGATGCTTTGCGCATGCGCGACCAGTAGAACATGAACGAATCACTCTCCGAGATACTCGTTCTTTTGAGTCACATTAAAGATTCATTCAAAAAGAACGAATCGTTCATGAACGACCCGTCACTAGTATCGACACTGAATGTTTCATCTCTAACACACACACCATATACAGTACAGTAGGATTAACCTGACCAAACTAATGATCTTGGATGAGAATGTGCTTACAACGTACATCTAGGCATTTGGCAGACGCCCTTATCCAGAGCGACTTACATATTTTTAATCTCATTACATCTGAGCAATTGAGAGTTAAGGGCCTTGCTCAAGGGCCCAACAGTGGCAACTTGGTGGTTGTGAGGTTTGAACCTGGGATCTTCTGAACCGTAGTTGCCTTAACCACTGAGCTACCCCTGCCCTGGCAATGTGCTTTTACTGCGCTAACAAATTAATAAATCTATCATTTAACAACGTTATGTAAAAGTACCTAAAGTCAAATTGCCTTTTTGGATAGTTAAGAATATATTTTATGTGAAAAATATATAATAAAAATATGCGAAAAAAAGAAAGGTAAGTCATGTAGTAAATATAGACAACTTTATATTGAAAAAAAAAAATTATAATAAAAACAAGATAACAAATCACCACGTCAGCACTACTAACGGGCTTCAGTCACATTAAGGGGAAACTCTAATCTCTTCAAAATAAACGTCGTCTCATATCTAATTATAAGACAGATCACGTATAGATTTCTTTTATAAATAATTAAGTAAATATCAATAAAAATTTTAAATACATAATTTTATGTAAAAATATAACAACGGTTCATATATTTAAAAAAAAAATTCAACCAATCACTGTTCCGCATTATGACAAGACTTTTATTTTGTCTCCAGCGATACTTCCGGCACATCCTTCTGGTCAGATCGGAAACAGCGTTCCTAAGCAGGTTCCCTGTGCGCGCTGAGTGATGCACTGTGTGAAGTTCAGGAGGTGGTTTGGGACACAATGAGCCGGTCCTGAAGTGACTGAGTTTATTCTCAGGTCTTTTTTTTTTTTTTTAAATCTCTGAGGAAATCACCCGAAGCGCGCGCGATGCTGCACGCGGAGTCGGAGCCTGCGCTATACCGGCTCGCGCGCCTGCTCTGCGGCGTGTCCACGCACTTCCTGTGCGCCGCTTTCACCGGATGTGTCGGAATCCTGTCGAAACCGGGCTCCAGTGAGTAGCTCCGCGCGCGCGCGCACGCACGCATACTGCGGCTTTAACGAGCCGTTACAGGACTGAGGAAGTGACACTGAGGGTGTGTGTGTGTGTGACTTCCGTTATTAGCGAAGGATTTTATCTCACTTTAACAATAACACGCTTTAACAGAAAGAAAAAGAAGAAATAGTTTGTAGAAAGAGTTAAAAAGCTAAAAATAATCTAATGAGCTTTAATGTATTCACTGATATTATTATTATTATGTCAGGTTGAAGTCCACGTACGTGACTGTCTGTCTTGAAAATCAGATAAATTGATCAGATAAAGATGAAGTTTCGTCTTAAAACGACTCCGGCGTTGTATATAAAATTCACTTCTACCACTTCAGCGCTGTTATTTCAGCCAAAGTGAGAATCTGAACTAATCCCAGTCAAAACATTCACTTTATCTTTTCTCATTAATATCTATCGGTGCAGGTGTTTGTTTACATTGAGACAGTAGCGCATTAGTAGATGATTTTACAGTAGATGATTAAATCCCACACATAACTGTTCATAACATCACTTTTACTCAACATTTAGATTCACTGATGGTGCAGATTAAACTTCAGCCAGAGATCAAAGTGCTGCAGGAGATTCAGTCAGTTCTGTACAGACAGTCGGTTTAAGACGCGTCCACAGTGTGACGCACGCATGGTACACATAAGTGCTCATAACTTTATATCTCCCCAACATTTAGGTTTAATTTATTATGCAGGTTAATGTGTAAGTCTGCAAAATGCAAAATCTAGCTGGACAGACAGACAGACGGACTACTTTTTCTTCCCTCAAAAGGAATTCATAAATAACATCGAAAGGTGTGAAAACATTTTTGGAGGGAAAATAAAAGTTCAACTCTCAGCATTTAGCTTGTATTTTGGAAATTTACCTTTGTAAAGCAGATTTTAAAGTTTCGGTTTTAATGCAGCAGCGCACACAAACACGGCTCGTGTTTAAATGAAAACATTCGAATTCTTTTTCCAGGCTTGTATACAGCCTCATTAATATTCATGATCATCCTCTTTTTAGCGCCACCTGTAGGTCTCAGTCTCCCTTATCTTTCCCGGGGTTTTAGAACCCATTTCCCCAGACCAGCCTTCGTCAAAACGTCTCATGCATCCTTTCCAGGTCTGTTTCTTGAACGCTTCGTCTGCTTTACACGGTACTTCCACACACACTTTCCTCTCAGTATCTTTGGCTGGAGTTCTGTACGTTGCATCACTGCCACCTACGTCTCCTTCTTCTCAGTCCTTTAAAGCTGACTTTGTTTTTTTTTAATTTTTTTTTATTAAAACCGGAAACGGTGCTTCCTTCCCTGATCAGTGTCTCGCCGTGCCTGAGCACCAGGACCAGAATTACAAGGAGATACAATTAAGATGCATAAAGATGATGAAAACATCCATGTCTTTAAAAAAAAAAAAAAAAAAGCTTCTGCCTTAATCATCATCATCAGTAATGTTACTTCAGATGTGTTATTGTAACTCAGTTAAAGACTGAATGTAGTTTATAATATTGTGTGATGAGTGTTATTGAGCTCTAGCACATGACCTGTACATACACATTTATAATAAATATATCATTTTTTTAAAGGCTCCACCACTGTAAGTCTCTGCTGTGGGATTTAGTATTTTGTTTACATACCAAAAGGTCCAGGTTTGATAAGAGTGAGTTTATTTTTATTAATTTTTTTTATCCCTCTTTGCAGGTTTGTTTTCTTGGCACCCGTTTCTGATGACCTTGGCAGTAAGTTTAAGTTTATGATTAATATTTAAACTAAATCTTATGGAACTTTTTTTTTTTGGTATCACATTAAGACTAACGAAGACAAAGATTCCCCCCCCACCCCCTAACAAAACAACAAACTGCATTTTAGAATCAAATTGATGATTAGTTTAAGATGGAAGCTGGAGATATACAAATGTGTAACGTTTAAATAAAATATGTCCAGGAAATGTTCTGAGCAGTCACAGTTTAACGCAGATATACTGATGTCTTTTGGGTTTTCCTGCATTATTAAAAAAAAAAAAGGAAAAAAAGTTCACATTAAGGGGCGTGGCCTCTTTGCTCATGTCACATGACCGTCTGTCTCATTATTCACGGCGCGTCTTTCCTTTTGCTCCAGTTCTCGTTCTTCATGACCGAGGCGATCCTGCTGTTCTCGCCGCACGCCTCTCCCGCGGGTAAACTCAAGCACCAGGTGAAGTCGCGTCTGCACTGGATCCTGCAGTGTTCCTGCGCGACCTGCGCGCTGCTCGGGTTCGGAGTCATCTTCTACAACAAGCACGCGAACGACAAGCCGCACTTCTCCACCTGGCACGGGCTGGTGGGCGTGGTCACCGTGGGCGTGGTGGCGCTGCAGACGGTGGGGGGGCTGCCCCTGATCTACCACAAACTGGTCAAAGGCTGGTCTCTGGCCAAGCTGAAGCGCTACCACGCCGCCGCCGGGCTCGTCACCTACCTGCTGGGGAGCGCCAGCCTGCTCCTGGGCACCTGCTCCACCTGGTTCACGTCCAGCGTCGGGGGGACCGCCTGGTACCTCGCCGCGCTGTGCCCCGCCCTCTCTGCAATCACCATCATGAGCCAAGTGACCAACGCGTACATGGCCAAGAAACGCCTGCAGTCATAAAGCAGGAGCCGACGCTCGATACCGAGACCCCCGAACATTTAATCTGGAGCAGAATAAAGCGCAAAGTTTGTGTTTGGTTTGTGACCTCTGACCTCCAGGCAACAGGGCAGGTTGTTATTTTGCCGCAGAAACAAAAGGATAACGAAGAGTTCACGATAAAAGCGTTAAATTGTGACCGTTTCACTTCAGTAAATATTTCAGTAGAAAAATGATGACTCTACTAAACAAAAGATTATACTTTCATACCCACGGTACTTATACCCCGAGTGTGTCAGCGTGTTGTTCCGAGTGTGATGTGACAGCATGACGGAGAGAATAAATGAAAATAAGTTTCAAATACGACAAGAATTGTTGAATTTATTATTATTTTTTTTGTTTCTGTTAAAACAACATTAAATAAATACAATGTCATTTTAATCTCAGAGTCTGTGCTAAATACAAGAGCTGATGAGTGTCCGTGTGTGTGTGTGTGTGTGTGTGAGCTCTCGTCCTGATCTGTCACAGATACTGGTCTTAAACACACCAGAAAAAGGAAAAGAAAAGAAAATAATAAGTCCACAATCCTAACATGGCAGAAACGTACAGGGGTCACGTGATCCTAAAGGCAGACCAAATGTAAAAAAATATAAAGTAGCAAATCATAAATAAATAACTCGGATGAAATCATACATCATTGGAAAAAGAAGCAAATTAGGTACACCTAATTTGATTAAAAAAAGAAAAGGGATCAGGAGGTGGGGACAGTCGTGATGTGCGTCGGAAGATGGTGGGCGGAGTCTGAAAGACACATTCCTGTGAGAACAGACAGTGATTGGTTGATGGGATCGTTAATGATTTCGGGAACATTTTCACACTTTGGTCACATTAAAGACAAAAAAAAAAAAAAAAGAACGAAACACAAGTGCACACAGATGTCCGAGCGGGGTACGAGGTAACAGTCGACACGGACGTCCGCGCCGCGTCACGGGGAGGACAAACGGCCTGCTACAGGAGTCACGCTGATCGCTCGCCCCCATCCCCCCCCCCACCTACCCCAATACGAGGCTCTGAAGGCGAACATGAAGTTACATTCTTTAAGCTTCCATCAGACGAGCGCCGATAATCACCGCAACCGCATAAACGCTTTACCGTTAGATCACAACACAACTAAAAAAAAAAAAAAAAAGAAACAGTACCTCAAGTCAGAGCAACTGCCTCGTTTAGAGAGAGAAAAAAAAAAACCCGGCACGAGTCACGCTGCCTCGACTCGAGGTTGAATTCCTACAATATTGTGCGTTTTAAACGCTGCGGTGTATCGTAACAGATAATCAGCACCTGTCTACTGGTTTTCCTAATAAAAAGGCCAAAAACTGAAACGTAAAAAAAAATGGCTTGTTCTGTCTGCGTCATGGTCTCGTTCGTTCGTGGTTTTTCAAAACCGCAGAGTGCGACAAAAAAACTAAATAAAAATAGATCATATGCTAACGAGATCATAAATAAAAAATAAACAGCTCACAATTTTCTCCCTTTGTCTAAATGATGCTACGATTTCTATCAAACAGCAAAAAAAGTCTCTAAAAGAAGTCTGTTGTTTTTGTAACGGTTGCTGCCTGGAAAGAGTCGCGCTAGTCGTCCAAACACGTTTCAGACACACAACTAGCCGACCTACGTTTTTTTTTCTTTTTTTTCTGTATTTTTCTTTCTTCTTTTTGCGGAAGAGCAGTGTTATGGTCCCCGTGTGTTTGTAGAAACATCAGTCCGCTGACTTTAGTGTCATTTCAATCGTCAGCTCCACCCACTTTCCCGCCTGGACCAATGAGATAAGACGAGCTGAGATTTTCACCCAGTCGATCGCGCGCTCGCTCACTGCCCGATCACCTCGATGACATCATCGTCGGAGCTGCTCCCGCCGTTCTCGGCGAGCGGGTGGTGCGTGTCAGGCCGACTCAGCGCCGCCCCCAGCAGGCTGGACGGTGACAGGAAGGAGGAGGGTGCGGCAGGGGCGGAGCCGGCCGATGACGAGGACAAGGAATTGGAGAACATTCTGGACGAGTCTGGAAGCAGAGGCTGAGCATAGGGCATGGAGAACCCGGACAGCATGCTCGCCATACTGGGGTTGAAGAGGAACGGTGGAATGGAGGAGGAGGACGAAGAGGAGGAGGAGGAGGATGAAGGCGCGGAGGAGGAAGAGGAGGAAGCAGCGATGCTGGTCGATGAAGCGCCTTCGGGGAACACGTTCTGCAAATCGTTTAGAAAGTGACCTCGGTTGGTCCCGCCCACCATAGGTGCCGTCATGTGACCCAGAGCCCCCAGCAGGGCGGGGGAAAATCCCATCGACCCCATGGGGTAGCCAGCGCTCACGGGGAATCCTGGGAAATTAGCAGCAGCGGAGGCCGTGGCGCTGGTGGTCCGTTTGGAGCCCCGCGAGTCTGAAAGCAGTTTCCTCTTCAGGCTTTGCGTGTCAAGGGCGGAGCCGCCGATGACGACGTCGTCGCTCCGCTGAGGCTCGGAGGCGTGGCTGTGCTGGGTGGGGCGGTCCGGGAGGTCGGAGAGCATGAGGTCGTTGGCCGCGGCGGCGGGAGTGTAATGATGGAGCTGGTGAAGCAGGTTGGGACTGGAGGAGGGAGACGAGCGGCGCACGGCGTCCGGAGAGAAACGCTTCAGCTCGGGAGGAGACGCGCGGCCGTTACTGACCGAGCGCAGGAGAGACCCGCCCACGTCTGGAGGAGGAGACGGAGACCATTTATGCACCGCAGAGTGCTTAAAATAACGCTTCATTATTTATTAAAGCAAATTGTAATATTAATGGAATTAAATTAAAAGAGGAAGCGAGAAAGAGAGACATCATGAATGAGGAAGAGGGAAAGAAAAGGCAGGTGATGGCTGTGTGTGTTTTGATGATGTCATACCTCGAGGTGCAGGAGCAGCTCCGTCATTGGCTCGGGGCTTTCCGGAGCGGATCGCAAAGATCCGCCCATCGTTAGTCCTGATGTACGTACCTGAGCAGACACGCACACTATTATCACCTGTATCAACACCGGCAGTAGGAGCTGTGTGTGTGTGTGTGTGTGTGTGTGTGTGAGCGAGCACTGTGCGGTGTTGCTCTACCTTTGGATCCTTTAATGACGTGGATGCTCTCACCGGCACTGATCCTCGCCTGCACGTCCGTCGAGCTGTTCGTGCCGGGAATCACGATATCTATAGCAAACACACACACCCGGTCAGAGTGAGGGGGATAAAGAATATTCCTGCCTGTGTGTGTGTGTGTGTGTGTGTGTGTGTGTGTGTACCAGTGGTAGTGATGATGCGCTGGACGAGGACGCCGGCCTTCTGCAGGTAGTTCACAGGGAAGGCGTGGCTGGAGGTGTGGCCTCCGATGGCGGCCTGGCGAGGCATCATGGGAATGGGCGTGGACTGTACGGGTCGCACGCTGGCGATCGGCTTCTCGTCCATCCGCGGCACCGGCCTCCTGACCACGGCATCACAGGATCAGAACAGTGTCGTACATGCTTGTTGTCATGGTTGCACTCAGAAGCCAATCAGAAACTAGTATCTGTACTAATAGCCGTTGCTATGGTTACCACTGGGAAAGCTTTTCTAGACATAGGCTAGTGTCATTTATGCTCGTTGTTCTCTGCGCGCGCGCGCGTGTGTGTGTGTGTGTGTGTGTGTGTGTGCATACACACGTGTGTGTCTGAAGTGCTGACCAGTTCCTGATGTTGGAGAGGTTCTGCTCGTTGGCAGGGTAGTAGTGGGCGTAGGACGGGCGCTGATACGGCACCGACGCCCTCTTCTCGTCCTCGTAGCTCTTCTTAGCTGCTTTCTTCTCTGCTTTGGTGAGTTTCAGGTCCTTTCGGTCCATCAGCAGAGACTCGTGCTGGAACGGTGGCTGGGGAGAGAGAGAGGGGGAGGGGGGGGGAGGTTAGACTTTCTGGAATGTTCTCCACCCGATCATTAGCGAGTCGGGGGGGTGATGAGGCGCAAACCTTGGTGATGAGGTGAGGGTAGCGCAGACAGGCGTTTTCGATGACCGCCTCGGCGTCCTCGTGAGGCAGCAGCGACGCCTGGCTGGGATCAGGCTCCTCCTCCACGTAGTGCAGCAGAGACTCCACCTCCTTACGCGTGAAGGTCAGGACCGGGTTCAGATCGTCCACCACGCGGTCTGCAGGAAGACAAACTTTTATTAAACCTCAAGAACGGACACACTTGAGATGAGATTCTCACACACACACACACACTTACCGGACATGCCCTGCTTGGACACCTGCCGGTCGTAGATCTTCTTTTCCAGGGTGAAGTCACACACCAGCCTGTAGATGTAGCAGGGTTTGTGCTGGCCGTAGCGGTACACTCTACACACAGCCTGCGCGTCGTGGCACGGGTTCCATGAAGCGTCCAGAACCACGACCCGATTTGCCCCGATCAGGTTCACACCCAAACACCCTGCCCTAAAACCAGGCAGAGGTGTTAAACACGACGGTCTACAATAAAAACCTCTGTTTAATCCCCCTCGGTTCAGTGTGTGTGTGAGAGAGAGAGAGAGAGAGAGAGAGACACCTGGTGGACAGGAGGAAAACCCAGGCCGCGGTGTTCGCCGGGTCGTTGAACTGGTTGATGAGTCTCTCTCTCTCTGAGGCGGACGTGCTGCCGTCCAATCCTACAAACACGACACAGACGAGTCAACTGACCTGAACACACACACACACACACACACACACACACGTGCGCGCGTCTACACACTCACTGTAATAGTTGACACCACGGAGCCAGTTCTGCCTCTGGTTGTCCATTTTGATGGGCATCGCTCTCACAGCCAGGAACGACTCGATCACCGACAGCGTGGACAAACTCTGACTGCGTGCGCACACACACACACACACACACAGATATAACAACCAATTGTAATGGAAAAGTCAGAATATGGTCACTGCAGCAGCTTAATACAGTACAGCTAATTTTTGTGTGTGTGTGAGAAAGTATTTGCCCTCTTCTTTTTTTGTGTGCACGCGTCAGATTTAAATGATCGAGAGCAAATAAATTTTTATATATTACACAGAGATACCCCAATTAAATAAAAAAAAAAAAAAAATGCAATTTTTTTTATCAATAGGAAAAAACAGCAGCTGTCTAAATCTGCTTATCCCTATGTGAAAAAAATATGTGCCCCCTAAATCTTGTAACGGGTTCTGCCTCCCTTTGCTGTAACAACCGCAATCAAAGCATTAGCGATAAGTAGCAATAACACATCCCATCCCATCCCATCCCATCGCTGTGGAGGAATTTTGGCCCGCTCTTCTTCACAGCACGGTTTTAATTCGGCCACACTGGAGAGTTTGACCCGACTCACGAGGACGCCGTGCTGGTTCGTTGTCACCAAGTCTTTACCTGAAGACGAGGATTTTGTCTCCTCGGCCGACGCTCTCGTCGATCAGATGGAAGAGCAGCACCATCTTGGCCGAGTTCTCCAGCACGCCCGTCTGGTAGCCGCTCATGATCTCATTGGCCTGCGGGTTCATCGGACAGACAGACGAGGGAGGAGAAGTCAGGAGAGACGCCGCTTTCACATTTTATAGATGATATAAATAGACAATTGTTAAAAAAAATAAAAAAAATAAAAAAAAATACATAAAACTATCCAGTCTGGACAAAATCTGGAAAGAAAAAAAAAAAAAAAAAAAACAATTCGCTGTCTCTCAACTTTCCTTTCAACAATATTTTCTCATTGATTTTTAAACAGAGACATGACATACAAAGTAAATGCGCAGTGTGTGCTCCAACTGTGTGTACACTGGCATAAAGCCCTCACACACACACACACTTTTATGAAAAAGTGAAAGAATGCGCCTCGACTTTCGATTCATTCATTACGGATATCCGAAGGGAACCGCAGATTTAAATCAGACGCTTCAAACGGTGTTTTTGAAAGGTGTTTTGAATAAATTCGAATGTTTTATTTATGCCTGAGGAAATCAATCATTCTAAATCATCATTATTAATAATTTATGTTGTTCATGAAATGGAAATAAATGTGACCTGAAGAAGAGCAGTGAGCTCGTACCCATTCGTAGGTGATGACCTGATTGGCTCGTTCCTGCAGCGGTGCGAGCGTCCCCTTAGCGCCGGCGCCGTCTGAGGTCTTGCCCTTTAAACCCGGGGCGGGGCAGCGGGCTGTAGCCGGGGCGTTCAGGTCATCGAGGTCCAGGTCCTGCTCGTTGGCCAGGTTCTCCTTCTGCAGCGCCTCGTAAAGAACGTCAGGATGGTTCCAGATCTGAGAGAGAGAGAGAGAGAGAGAGAGACACATTACAGTCGAATATAACAGTCAGTGAGACAGGAGAAAGGGGAGGAGGTGGTGGTCTCACCTTGCAGCACACGCAGAAGGCTTTGAGCGGATTCAGACCGAGCCAGCCGCTGTTCCCCGCCTCATGGAAACGGTTCATGAACTCTTTATAGAGCGCCCTCTGGAGGGGGGAGAGACGCACCAGGATCACATGCTCGTCTTTAATGGGAAGCTGCGTGCGCAGAACATCGTGACCCCGCCTACGAGAGGAACAATATAAACAAAATACACAAGATATCAATGTGGCATATCTCTCTCACACACACACACACAATATGGATGACTTTATTAAACCCAATGGAATTTTTTTTTAGATTTTATTCAGATATATAGAACTGATAAAGAAATAATTAAAAAGAAATAAACTAGTAAATAAGTTCATGTTTGCACATGCATTATAAATTTTTTAATAAATCTACAGCGATGTGTGTGTGTGTGTGTGTGTGTGTGATGTGATGCAGGAATGTGGAGAAGTTTAAAAGAGGAGCAAACAGGAACATGAGAGAAAAATCAAATAAAATTTCAACATTAATGTGTGTAAGGAACAGTACAGTACATAAATGCTCCTTTAAGTTTTAAGAAGCAAAGGAAAAAAAATTGTTTTTTTTTTTTTTTGGTGTTTGTTTTACTTTCCTCTTTATATTTTTACATTCATTTCTAACATAATAAATGTGGGGGCATAACCTTTTGCATTTTGAAAATACAAACAAAAGCAAATTAATAAAAATGATATTTGGAAGACAATGATAACGAATAGAACACTCATAAATGAATAAACAATATCACCATATAAAAGAGTTAAAAAAACAAACAAACAAGCAAGCAAAAAAAAAAAAAAAAAAAAAGACACTTGCTGTGGGGAGTGAAAACTTTTAGGCAGTATGTCCAGTGTGTATAATGTGCTGCGAGGCGTTGAGGCCGCAGTGGGATCTCACCTCTGGACGAAGCCCTCGAGCAGGCTGTGCAGGACGTGGCTGCGGTACCTCATGAGGCGGACGTCCTGCGGCGTGCTGTCGATGCACTGCCCGTTCAGGATGGGCCGCTCGAACATGTTGCTGAACTCCTGCCGCGTGCCCAGGAAGTCGGGCCGCACGAAGTCCACCATGCACCAGTACTCCAGCAGGTTGTTCTGCAGCGGGTAGCCGGTCAGCACCACGCGCCGCCGCGACCGGATGTTCTTCAGCGCCTGCGACGTGCTGGCGTGGCAGTTCTTAATGCGGTGACCCTCGTCGCAGATCGCCACGTCCGGGCCGGGCCGCGACAGCGCCTTCTCGATGTCTGAGAAAAGACACACAGGAGACACTCAGACATAAGTAGCACTCTACACATCTAGACGCGCGGTCTACGCAGTCTGCTACGTTAGCGGCTCTAAACAAGACCTTTCATGAGCTCCTGCTGCCGGTCCTCCTCGTCCAGATCGATGATGATCGGCCCGGCGGGTTTTTTCGACTTCCTCTTGCGGCCGGTGACGAAGCTCTTCTTCAGAGAGAGCAGCCGGTACATCTCGTACCCCATCAGCAGCACGCCGCCGTCGCGCGTCCACTCCTCTACCACCTTCGCCCGGCTCACCGTCGTCCTGAGGGAGACGAACGCGTTAAATTTCTCGCTTTACAACAGACCAATCGAACCGCACGTCATGTGCTAAAATAAAAAAATGGTTTGTTTGTCAGCCATGATGTACCACTGACTCACAATGTCTTGTCTTGTCCTTTCAGATTACATCTTTTTTTTTTTTTTTTGGTCAAAACGAGACAATGCTGAGGCTTCAGGCCGTAATGTAAAAGAAGGGAAGAGGAGGTTCAAGAACGAGAGCTCGCTCAAGCAGACGATCCTCAAACTCAACACAAATGTGTAACTCCGCATCGGTTGTTTACTTTTTTTTTTTTTTGCATTAAAGGTTGTTTGTACCGCGGCATTGTTTTTCTTCATCTTCTCTGCTTACAGAACGCCGCTGTCTACAAGATTCAAGACACTTACAAAATTCCTAGAGAAGAATAATATCAGAGAAGAACCAGGCATCAGACGACTCGCAGAGCTCAGGTGCTCATACTGAAAATAAAAGAACACGCCTGAGGTTTTCTCTGACTGATCCTGGCTGCTCACACACACACACACACACACACACACACACACACACACACACACACACACACACAGAGAGTGTACATATGAAAGAGAGGCGCAGTGTGTAAATAAAACAATGTCAGGATGGTACGTACTTGTGCTCGTCGTTCAGGAGGTGCACTCTGAAGGTCCGGGGGGAAACCTGGGCCGGATCTGCGTCCGGAGGAAGGGACTCGGCTGAGGGCAGCCACAGGTTAAACTCCGCTAACCAGTTCTGCAGAGTGTTCACCTTCAGAACGAGAGAGAGAGAGAGAGAGAGAGAGAGAGAGAGTGAGCGTCGTCCCGTCACTTCCTGTTAAGAGTGCGCTGTTGCGGCGCTCAGGGTCTTACAGGCACGATGGCGAGGACGGTTCTGGCTCCGGTGTGTCGGAGCAGGATGTCGATGAAGGAGATGACCTGCAGGGTTTTGCCCAGGCCCATGCTGTGTGCCAGGATGCAGCCGAACCCGCTGCTGGTCTTGTAGCGCTCCAGAGACTCCACCAGGTTATCGTACAGGAACCGGATCCCGCCGATCTGCAGCGGACAGAGAGAGAGACAATGGAGACGAAGCATACACGGTGCAGGTCGCGGTTCTACCAGAGCATGAGGTTCAGCTGGCGTTAGTTCTACTTGAGCCCAAGGTGTGCTAGTGCAGCGTGAGGAGAACCTGCGGTTGGCACCGAGGCGTACCTGGTGAGGTTTGACAGCACGGGCGAGCTGCGGGGCGAGGAACAGGTCGTCCTCCTCCGCTGGGTGGTTGATGTTCACCAACACTCTGCCCTGAGCGTCCGGCTGGTTCAGGGTGTCGTTGATGTGCGAGCCGCTGCTCTCCTCCGTCCCGGGCGACGCGGAGCGCTCGTCCTCCTCCTCGCTGATGTGGAACATCTCCTCATCACCTGAGCTCAGCTCAATTACATCTACAGAGAGAGAGAGAGAGAGAGAGAGAGTGTAAGGGTAGTAGTAGCGGTTAACACTGCACAAACTAGGGGCTGAAGTAAATGTAAGTGTGTGTGTGTGTGTGTGTGTGTGTGTGTGTGTGTGTGTGTGTGTACCCTCTCTGGGTGCTGGTTTGGGAGGAGGTGCAGATCCTCTGGACTCCCCCTCATCTCCGCTGCTGTCCAGGCAAATCACCTCGCCCTTAGCAACAGTTGCCAAGGAGGGCAAGTCCACTAAAACAAAGAAAAAAAAAACATTTTAGGGCAAGATATCACAAGTGTACAGGGTACAAAGTTAGTGTGTGTGTGTGTGTGTGTGTGTGTGTGTACCAGCTGGTAAAGGATAGTCCTTCCTCTGCTGCTCCAGACGTTTTCTCCTCTCCAGCTCCTCCTGCTGTGCCGCTTTAGTTCCCGGTTCCAGCTGATGCTCCTCCAGTAACTTCCTGTTCACAACACATACACACACACAGACACACACACCTCTCACACACTACACAAACTTAAAGCAGCTGTATGTATCTAACCCGGCGTCACCCATATCATACCTGATGTTCCTCCTCATGTGTGCGGATTTAGCCGGCTTGGAGCTCTTCTTCTTTGACTTCCTCTTGTGGGCGGAGCCCGTGGCCGCGGAGGTGCCCCGCGACCCGTTCGGACTCGAAGGTCGCGACGCGGACTTCGACGAGGACCGCGATGGAGCTCTGGAGGAAGGGGCAGAGCTCCCCGAACGTGAAGAACGGGCGGGGCTGGGGATGCCCGTCCTCTCCTCCGTCTCCATGGGCTGGTCTGTGGGGAAACGGGACACGGCGTCACAACAGGAGGCTTCAGTTATAGTGCAGCTGTTCCCCCGCGGCTCACCTGCATCGTCAGCGCCGTCGTCATCTTCATCGTCATCTTCATCGTCATCTTCTTCTTCTTCATCGTCTCCGTCCGCGTCGTTCTCCCCGTCACCTTCCTCTCCCATATCTTCTTCCTCATCCTCTTCGCTGTTCAGGCTGGGCTCCAGGTCGCTCTCTGAGATCGCCTCTTCTGACATGGCGTCCCCTGGATCGTCAAGAGCACTACCTGCACATCTTCAGCATCCTCACTTGGCCCGCCTTAAACACACACACACACACACACACACACACACACACACACAACACAGTGTTATCCATTACACATCCTCACCGGACCGCCTTAAAACAATCCAACTTCAATCATGTTAATCTGTGACTCGTCAAATCAAACAAATTTTGTCTGGAAAAGGCACCCTTCAAACCGGAAACAACTGGAGCAGCTTGCTCATGAGGAGTGGGCCAAAATACCTGCAGAGAGGTGCAGAAGTCTCATTGATAGTTACAGGAATCGTTTGATTGCAGTGATCGCCTCAAAAGGTTGTGCAACAAACTATTAAGTTAGGGGTGCCATCATTTTTGTCCAGGCCTGTTCCATGAGTTCATTTTTTTTTTTATAATTCCGTTGAAGCATGGTTGAAAAGCAATGTCTGACTTTCATTGGTTAACATTCATAGAATTCTTATTTATTATTACTTTTGTCAGATTAAAGTTATTTATGTGACCATTGTGAGTTTTTCTTTCATTGACCGAAGGGTGCCAACAATTTTGTCCACGTGTGTAAATTCATGGCGAGACTCAGTTTTTGTTATTCAATATTAAAACAGATAAGATGTTTAAAAAAAATGTTTTTTCTAAATATCACACTCCTTTGCACGTCCAGCTTTACACTGTGAAATGAAGTGAGCATGAAGAGAGAGATTGCATAAGATTTGAGTTATATAAGGCGGGTTATGAAGCGCTTTTACATGAAGCGGCATGTTCCTGAGGAAATACAGGCCACTAGGCTGCAAGTGAGCGCGCGCACACACACACACACACACACACACACACACACACAGCTAAACAAAATGAGCTGTGCTTCTACCCACCTACACACTCTTACACACACTCTGCAGTCACGACCCTCTGGTTATGCTCGATCGCTCCCTCTCGGTCTCGGCTGTGTTCTAATCGGCAACCTTTGTACCTTCAAGTGTACTTAAATTATTTTTTTTAAAGTTTGTTATAACGATATGATGTGTGAATTATGCAAATGAGCCAACAGTCCACAAACTGCTTTGATCTGAACGATGTGCTGCCGATGCTGTAGGTTTAAACACGTCTGTAACGTGAGGGCCTGTACAGCGGTGTCACGGCTGCGGGCGTGGCCGACGCAGCCTTCAACCTACATACACGAATATACGTCTTTGGTTTGCGTTGTCTAAAAATATTATGAAGTCGATTAAAAAAATAATTACATTAAAAAAAAAAAAAAAAAAACCTTGATGACGTGGTTATTGGGTTAGCGTGACCGTCTCTGTTCACGTGACGTAGCTCCGCCCCTGAGGACTGAGGTGTCTTTATCGTCAGAAAGTGAAAAAAATAAAAAATCCTGTCTGACCGGTCCGTGTAAATATATTAAAAGTTAACTATAACAACTCAGCCTCTGCATCCAGCATGCCCCTCCCCCAAAACGCCCGAGTGAGCCGCAGAGCAAGGGGGCGGGGCTAAAAGCGGCGTTCTGACATTTCTGCATCTTGACTGGACAGACGTCAGCCATACATAAAAAAAATGAAATTATTCTTATGTTAATTAATATTTAGAAGTTCAGATCTGATTCCTACTCAAGAGGTCAAAGGTCAGGGACGATATGTGACCTTTATTAAACTCTTATTACCTACACGCGTTCGTGTTTAAGGCGGTCTGAGACACGATACCCTCGAGCCTAGAGCGCAAAAGTAACAAACACTCAAGTGTGAGAAAGATTAAAAGTACGCTCCACATTAGTGCAAAAGTAATGGCACTGTGATTTTCATGCCGAAACAAAGCAAAGTGTATTTCTTGTTGCTTTAACATTCGTAAATAAACCGATTGAAAATAAATCCGACCTTAAAGGACCGGACACTGTAAATACCGAAACGAATTTAAATGAAACGTTACATGACGACATGAGGGGCGGGTCACATGTCACATCTTAAAAAACAAACAAAACGAGTGGAGCGTTGAGAGAGAGCGCTTCTCGCACGTCTCTGTTTAAAGTTACAAAACAGAGCGCTCGAACATGACGGGACCCCAGAGACGATCAGCCGAGTGTGTGTGTGTGGGTGTGCGCGAGAGAGACAGAGAGACGGCCTCTAGACGGAGACACCGACCTTCTCTTCACACACGTGGACCGTGACGTCACCCTGACAGAAGACGCCGGAGTCTCGCTTTTCAGAACGCCTGTTAGTTAACTCGCTAATTTTTGCAAACAGCCACCCGTTAGAATGCCTCTGTGATGTCACAGACTTAATGTAAAAGGGTTGCCATGACAACGATGCTTAGCCTTAATCTTGTGCGGTGGGGGGGGGGACCATCTTCACACACACACACACACACACACACACACTCTACAAAAATCTAACAGCATATTCATACGTATAGTACATTGTTCACGTTGTTCTGGTTTATACACCAGAATATCCTAAACCTCAGCACACACACCTTTTACAGTCAGGAGACCATGGTGTGTGAGTGTGTGTGTGTGTGTGTGTGTGGGGAGCAGCTCGGTTACAGAAACACACCACTCAGTAATTATTCATCAAGCCGTCATAAATCTTACATGAATGACTGTCTGTGTATGACCAGCGTGTGTGTGTGTGTGTGTGTTACAAATCAGCAAGTCGATTTTCTGTAACCACGAAGTGTACACGATAACACACACACCTGCATACGTGTCTACACGGGGTAGCTTTAAACTCTCGACTCTAGCTTTGTAGCTCTTGTTAGCCGTGAACTTGAAGTGTGTGTTGTTGCAGAAAGTGCTTCTGTGACTGGGTGTGAATGTGGGCGTGGCCAGGCAGCTGCTCTCTCCTCAGTACTGCGGACCGTACTGACCGACTCTCACCCTCTCATTAACCGCTGGACAACACCTGGGACACGCCCCTTCACACAGTGCTGTTATTGTGTATTATCAGTGGAATAACCCCTCTCGTCCAATCAGAACTAATTGTTGAACCATTATACTCGATCCTAATTAAATGATCGTAATGGATTACGCAGCATGTATTAACGTAAATAAAAAATAATAATAATAATAATGAAAACAAAATAAATATTACATATAAAGCAAAGAAAACAAATACTATAACTAAACATGCTTGAAAGAGAAACACAGCACACTTTCATGGAATAAAACATGTAGTTTGGAATACGCATTTGTTTGCGTCAAGTTATTCTCGCTACGAACCTGTTGAGCCGAAGGGAATCTCGGTCACGCTATGGAGCCCGAGCGCGCGCTGTTATAACGCTGTTATAACGCTCCTTCACTCCGCTCAGCACAGCGGCAGCCCGAGAGCCCGGGCTCGGTCCCAAATCCCTCCCCGCGCTCGCGGAGTGAACTCCCTCGGCGCCGGGAAGCGGCTGGCGCTCGCGCACGCGCAGGGAGGCTGACTGAGGGGCCCAGGGCGGGATTTGAGACACAGCCCTCCTCGCGCGGCGCCATGGCCTAGACCGCGGGCACGGGCGAGCTAGCCGACATGCTAACCTCTCTATTGTCTGTTGCACAGAGTGCCGAGCGAGTCCGCGGATAAAACTCGCAGTTATGAACCGCTCCGTGTTATTTTACGTCAGCGCATTTCTCCAGGCTGCATTTGAACACGGCCATGTTAATAAGCCGGACTAAACCGAATTCAACCGGATCGCTGAGCACGAGCGTTAGCATGCCTCCGCTAGCCGCTCTACAGAATCGGGCTGATCGTTTTTATCAGACCGCAGCGCGATATTTCGGTTCATTCGCGTTCTGTTGGGTTTGTAACCCGGGGTCTTACCTTGCACACCTTCCTGTATGAACCTGGGCGCTTCGGCGGCGGGGTCTCGTCAAATACCTGCTTTTATTCGCAGCAGATTCTATTATTTTTCCCCTTTATTATACAGTTTTCCATAAGTGTTACAGAAACATTCCGGAGTGCAACACGAGCTCGAGGTTAAAGGTTCCGCCCTTCACACGGGGCCCGTTTGGGGGAAACAAACAAACAAATAAATACATTTTTTAAAACATTTATACACCCTAAAAATGCATACAGACTTCCATATAATATTATCATACTATTATTAGCATCATAATATATTAGCATATATATCAATATATACGAATTGTAAAAATGTAGTATTCATTATTTATACATGTTTTCCTCTTCCTACGTGTGTGTGTGTATATATACACACACACACACACACACACACACACACACACACACACATATATATATAATAATTAAATCATTATTCATTATAAAGTGTAAATTTTATATATATATTACAAAATAGTAATAATAATTGCTCTTTATTTATATGGAGCATACATTTAGTTAACGAAAAATAATATAACGAAAGATTAAAAGAAAGAAAAATAAGCAAATGATGTTTAACTAAACAGTGACAGATTAAAGCTTTAATTATAAATTAGATAACATTAATTTGTATTTTTTTAAATGTTATTATATTCCTGGATGCCCGATAACTCATCGAGTTACCAAGCATTACGTGATATTAATGCTAAAACTAGTACTACTACTACTAACTTCAGGAGCACAACTGTTTATATGAAGCACATCATTCATTAATTACAAACATAACTGAAGAAACATAATCTAACGAAAGATTAAAATAATAAATGAAGCAGATGGTGAGCTTCTTGCCCTGCACCTCCAAGGTTTGGGTTCGATTCCTGCCTCGGGTCCGTGTGCATGGAATTTGCATGTTCATGCTTGGTGGATTTCCTTCCAAAGTCCATTAGGCTAATTGGCATTCACAAATTGCCCATAGTGTGTGAATGAACGTGTGTGTGTGTGTGTGTGTGTGTGTGTGTGTGAATGTGCCCTGTGATGTTTTGGCACCACCCTGGTCAGGGTGTACCCCGTCTCGTGCCCTGGGATCCTGTATGTAGGATATGCGGTACAGATGATGGTTTAACTGAACACTAAGAGTGACATCTTCAAGCTTTAATATTTTCCTTACCATAATATGAAGATTACAATTATTGGGCTTTTACCATCATGACCAAAAACACTAATACACCGACTAATGAAGAGCCATAAAACCTCATGCTCTTTTATTGGTAAAGTTTCTGGGAAATTTGGGGATATCACATAAAGGAATTTGTCAATGCATACGTACTGAAAATAAAAAAATAAAAAAATACAATGAATTATATGGGTCACTCTACAGAAAAGCTGGAATTAGGATGATAAAATAAAACTCCTGAAGTATTTATTCTTTCATAACTATAATGTCTTTAATAGCACTAACTTACTTTTAAACTCTATGAGTCCACAAAAATGAGACGTTAATGCATTTCTGTTTTTTTGTTTGTTTTTTTAAAGACATTCAATAACTGGTGTTACTTCCTTTCCCGAATTAAATAAACAGGAAGTTCTGGAAGAATACATCATTCACAAAAGGGGAAAAAACAATCATAGAACTTATCTAATAATTTATGACAGCAAGTCATCCTAATGAGTCAGTAAATCATAATTATGAGAGAATTTCCCTTGTTTTTTAAAATTCCTTACACATTTTCAATGCAATGTGTACAGTTGGATTTTCTCCCTTGTTCATTTTCAGCGACATCTAGTGGCTGTAATTGGAATTGCCAACGCTAGGTACTGTCGCAGATTGATGACGCAATCAATGCCTGACGGATTTTTTTTCTCCCTTGTTATTGCTAGCTATTGTGTTTACTAGAAAGCTCGTCAGTGGAGCAGTGAATGTTTCTCAGGTTTAAGAGTGCGAACAGAGCAACATGGAGCCTCATCAGTGTAAACAGTAAAACTGTCTGCATTTTATTTAAAGAGAATCAACATGAATAAAGGCTGGCTGGAGCTGGAGAGCGACCCGGGTGAGTGAGTTAATGCTAGCTGAGCTAACAGAAGCTAACACTGAGGAGCTAACACAGGCTCTGTGATGAGACTGTATCATTATAGCACACACACACACACACACACACACACACACAGGAATAAATAATATGTTATCATATTGGTAAGTAAAGAATAAAACACGTGGTGTTCTTAATAATGTCAAGATGAAGCCTGTATTATATTATAGTTATTAATAATAAAGTTTAAGATGTCTGAATGAGACTCTTGTGCAGATCATGAGGCAGCTGTGACACTGACTGCAGAGACACAAGTCTTCATATGTGCAGTACACACTCTCACACCTCTCACCCTCACACACACACACACACACACACTCACACACTCCTCCTGCGCACGTGCATTGATGATGTTCCTCTGCGTTTTGCTTCTTCAGGTCTCTTCACACTGCTGGTGGAGGATTTTGGTGAGCAGTGTTTCCTATTATTCCTCAGCAGGTGATTTTTTAAATTATTTTTCATTTTATCCAAAGCCTGAGAGAATCTAACGCACCGGTGTGTTTGTGTGTTGTTCAGGTGTGAAGGGGGTTCAGGTGGAGGAGATCTATGACCTGCAGAGTAAATGCCAGAGGTGATGTACACACACACACACACACACACACACACAATCGCTATAAAAACATAATTTTATCACACAACTGTCTTTACAGAATTTAATCTGCACCATCAGTGAATCTACATGTGGAGTAAAAGTGATGTTATGAACAGTTATGTGTGGGATTTAATCATCTACTTTACAATCATCTACTAATGCGCTACTGTCTCAATGTAAACAAACACCTGCACCGATAGATATTAATGAGAAAAGATAAAGTGAATGTTTTGACTGGGATTAGTTCATATTTTCACTTTGGCTGAAATAACAGCGCTGAAGTGGTAGAAGTGAATTTTAACACGCCGGAGTCGTTTTAAGACAAAACTTCATCTTTATCTGATCGACTTTTTCCATTTCTCATCTGTGATTCTCTCTCCGATTACCGAACAGCGAGTGTGTTTGTCTGAGCGCCAAAGAAGTCCAACTTAGTGTAAACAAGGCGTCAGATACTCGACCTTACAGAATGTGATTTCTGTCTGTTAATAAGTGAGACAGAGAGTTCTGCTGTACAGAGAGACACACACATGGATGTGGACTTCAACCTCTAATAATAATAATAATAATAATCATAATAATAATCATCATCATAATAACATCACTCATTACATTAAAGATCAGCAGATTGTTATTAGATTTAACATTTTAACTTTCTACAAACTCTTTAATTCTAACACTAGTGTATTGTCTGTGTGTCGTGTTCAGTCCCGTGTACGGCTTCATCTTTCTGTTTAAATGGATCGAGGAGCGTCGCTCCAGGAGGAAGGTGTCCACTCTGGTGGACGAGACCTCGGTTATCGACGATGACATCGTCAACGACATGTTCTTCGCTCACCAGGTTCGTCTCTTTACCTTAGGCCAGGGTTTAATAACCGGCTCTTTCATTTTCCCTTGTGATGCTGTTTGTACAGTTTTTGCTACTCTAACTCGTGTTAATGTTAGGAATTGTGTGTGTGTGTGTGTGTGTGTGTGTGTGTGTGTGTGTGTGTGTGTGTAGCTGATCCCAAACTCGTGTGCAACTCATGCCCTGCTGAGCGTCCTCCTGAACTGCAGTGGGGTGGAGCTGGGGAGCACGCTGAGCCGTATGAAGGCCTTCACCAAGGGGTTCAGTCCAGAGGTATGTATATTAATACCGTTATACATTTATACACACACACTTTTTTTTTTTTTCTTGCTTATTTCTAAACTTAGGAACTCTAATTCTCATCTTTCTCCATCCTTTCTTTGTGTGTGTGTGTATGTGCAGAGTAAAGGCTACGCCATCGGGAACGCTCCAGAGTTGGCGAAAGCACACAACAGTCACGCCAGGTACGTCTGCATCTACAGAGCGCCGTGACGGCACATGGTGCTAGCAGAGCGCACTGGTGTAGCGCTGAAGAGTTCACGCCTGTACGATCTCCTCAGGTGTGCGTATCGTGATTTAAGCAGGACGTTATTAACGTGATCTCTTTATGCTCGCTGTGTTCCCTGGAGGCCCGAGCCGCGGCACCTGCCCGAGAAGCAGAACGGCATCAGCGCGGTGAGGACGATGGAGGCCTTCCACTTCGTCAGCTACGTCCCCATTAAAGACCGACTGTTCGAGCTGGACGGCCTCAAAGCCTACCCCATCGACCACGGTCAGCTCCTCCACACGCCACACCCGCTCTCCGTGTCCCTCTGTTTGTGTTTGTACCTTGTCTTTGGGTCATGACATTTAAACCCTCTCTCTCTTTCTGTCTTTTTCTTTTTCCCGCAGGTCCTTGGGGAGAGGAGGAGGAGTGGACAGACAAAGCTCGGAGGGTCATCATGGAGAGGATCGGCCTGGCGACCGCAGGGTGAGACGCTCCTGCCCCCTACACCCCACCTAACTGCCACCTCTACAGCGAAGGAGATATAAATTTCCTCCCCTATGTAGTGTACACTTCAGTTTAGTCTTCACCACAACACAGAGTGCACTGGAAGGCCTGAATAAGTAACGCCCCCCCACGCCCCCCCCCCCTTGCTCATTCCAGACGGTCATGCTTCCTACCCCACCTCGTCGATTCCAATCCTGTCGCCCCACTGACGAGACACGCCCTGACCCGCCTCTCTCTCTCTCTCTCTGTCTCCGCCCCCGCAGCGAGCCGTACCACGACATCCGCTTCAACCTGATGGCCGTGGTTCCTGACCGCAGGGTGAAGTACGAGTCCAGGCTCGAGGTGCTCAAACGCAACCGGCAGACTGTTCTGGAAGGCCTGCAGCAGGTGACATGACCATCGCCCCCTAGTGGTGCAGTGTAGTTTTTTTTTTTTTTTTTTTACGGTTTGCGTACCTGCAGTGTTTCCAGAAGCCCTCTGCGTTTTAATTTTTCCAGGCCATCAGGGCGTCGCAATCGGAGCCGGCACAGGAACGCAAGCAGCAGGACTCCTCCGCCGAGGACACGCCCCCTGCTGTGAAAAAGGAGGAGGGCGCCGATACACCAATAGCTCCTCCCGCTCCGCACACGGGTGCGTGTTTTTAAACGAGAGCAGATGATATTCCACAATGGGTAAAATCTAGATGAGCTATAGAGGTGTGTGTGTGTGTGTGTGTGTGTGTGTGTGTGTGTGTGTGTGTGTGGACTCAGCAGATGCTGCAGTATCCGGCTCCTCGGACAAACCCAAAGCCACGGTGAAACATCCTAATCTCCCTCCAGGGGGCGCCACCACCGGCCCCAACCCCATCGTCCAGCGTCTGCCCGCCTTCCTGGACAACCACAACTACGCCAAGTCCCCCATGCAGGTGGGCCGTGAGACACCCGTCTGTCTGCAGCGTCTAGACTTTAGCTCATTATTTATTTATTTCATACATTTTCTCAATTGTTTTGCATTTTAAATTGTTTTATTATTATTATGTTGGTTGTTTATTGTGTGTGTGTACAGGAGGAGGAGGACCTGGCTGCCGGTGTGGCTCGTGCCCGCGCCTCCGCCCCCGCCCCCCCTCAGTCTCCCTACTCCGATGATGAGGATGACTATGAGGATGAAGAGGAGGAAAGGTACAGAGTTTATAAGTGTGTGGGGGGGGGGGAGCGGTCACACACATGTTCCGCATGATGGACATCCATGTTTTTTCTTTTCTTAACAGGTTCCGCAAAAAACCAGGGGTCTGCGCGCGGGGAGGCGCGTCCCGGGCCGGGGGCGGAGTCTCGAGCGTCGAGGGCCAGTTGGCTCTGAGCATGCTCGCGGAGCGACTGAAAAAGGAGACGCAGAGGAAGGAGACCGCGGCGGCCGCGCAGCAGGTGTCCGGCTCCTCCGCCCTGAACGTGCGCACCGAGGGCCGAACCGGGGGCGTCAGCATCACGCCCGCCTGCCAGCCCTCGCCCACGCCCAGCAACGAGAGCACGGACACCGCCTCCGAGATCGGCAGCGCCTTCAACTCGCCGCTGAGATCTCCCGCGCGCTCGCAGGTGGAAATCGGTCACATCCCGGATTAAACGCTGACCAGCGATTTTTTAAAAATGTGTTTGTTAGAGTATTTAAGGTAGTTTAGGGGCGTTGTGTTGGACCTCTGGTGAGTTTGGGTTCTCCTGCCCTCCTGCAGGCTGCCACTCGACCCTCCAGCCCCGTGGCCTGCCACCTGAGCCGCGTCCTGTTCGGGGACGATGACGTCCTGCTGAGACTCGACCCTCGACACAACCGCGCCGTCCGAGACCTCGGGGCGCTGATCAGCTCCGCGCAGCTACAGCTCAGAGACGACGGGACCATCTACACACTGCCAAGTACAGGTACACACACACACACACACTACTGAAATAACGTCTGTTTGTCCGTCTCCAAGTGCATACGCAACCCCTCTCTCTCTCTCTCTCCCTCTCTCTCTCTCTCTCTCTCTCTCTCATCACAGACACGGTGTGTGAGGCGGTGAAGAAGGCTGGAGGAGCGGACGGCAAGGAGACGAGCGAGAGGACAGAGGGGGGAGGTGCGGGGGGAGAGGCGGAGCCTGGGAAAGGAGGAGCCTCCCGGGAGCTGAAAAAGGAAAAGGAGAGGGAGGAGACGAGAGACGGAGAGACGCAGAACTTCGCCGAGCCCGAGGCGCTCGCCAAACCCCACGGGGAGAAATACACTCCTAAAGTGAGACGTAGCTGCGTTTAGTGACGTTCATGAGATAAAAACAAACACGTGTGTGTGTGTGTGTGTGTGTGTGTGTGAGTGTGATGTATTTATTTGAATATTTAACTTGCTTTCAGTCTTGTTGGTTCTGTCTAGTCTCACTGTTGCTGGTGTTGTTTCTCTCCCCTGTGTGTGTGTGTGTGTGTGTGTGTGTGTGTGTGTGTGTGTGTGTGTAGGAGTTGTTGGCGCTGCTGAAGTGTGTGGAGGCCGATATCACCAACTACGAGGCGTATCTGAAGGAGGAGGTGGAGAAACGCAAGAAGTACAAGGTCCGAGCCGCGCCGTCGCACGCACACACGCACACACACACACACACACACACACACACACACACATAAAACAGCAGCAACACAACCACTCGTGTCACTGATAATCTAGTGATGAAGATCTCGTGTGTGTGTGTGTGTGTGTGTGTGTGTGTGTGTGTGTGTGTGTGTGTTAGATCGATGACCAGAGGAGGACCCATAACTATGATGAGTTCATCTGCACATTCATTTCCATGCTGGCACAAGAAGGTACACACACACACACACACACACACACACACACACACACACACACACACACACTTAATCACAACGTATCCTCTATTACAGACTCTTGGATTCTTTACTCTTTGATCTGAACTCATGCCACTTTGTTGAAATTGAATTTAATTTTGAAATCAACAACTTTATTCAGACTGAACAGTTAAAAACGTGCAAAAATAAAGTAAATAAAAATAACAAAATAAGACTCTGTTTCTGGAGGTTAATTAGGATTAAACACCACCAGGAAGGAGGTTCTCAGCTCAGCTTAACGTTCCTGCGCAGTGTTAAGTTCTCTTTGCTCCAATTAAACCCGATCCAGCCGAACGCGGTCTAATGTACTCGTGCTAAAGCAGGTGTGTGTGTGTGTGTGTGTGTGTGAGAGAAAGATGGGTGTGAGAAAAAAAAAAAACTCTGCATGAAATCATGCTTTAGATAAAAGACAAAAATGTTAAAAAAAAAAAAAAAAAACTTAAAATGTAACTTCAGTTCTGTAGAGTGAGAATCTGACTGTAGGCGTATAACCTCAGGGTCCTAATGAGCCTCCGGTTCATGTCCCGAGCAAGCGCACGCTTAAAACATGGCTCCTGTAGGTGGCAGTATTTACATGTTCCCACTGTCTTTCTCTCTCTCTCTCTCACACAGTTGAGAGTTCTGTGACTCAGATTAGTAAAGAAGTCATCATCAGGATGTGTGTGTGTGTGTGTGATAGTGTGTGTGTGATAGTGTGTGTGTGATAGTGTGTGTGTGATAGTGTGTGTGTGATAGTGTGTAGCATTAGCGGTCATCAGTGTTGAGGTGCGGTCTTTCCCAGCTGCATGGAGAAGCCACATGATTCAATTGATTCTCGTTACATATCGTCTAATTCCCGCCGGCATGCTCACTGCCTCTGATTGTGTGTGTGTGTGTGTGTGTGTGCAGGGATGCTGGCGAGCCTGGTGGAGCAGAACATTTCCGTGCGCAGGAGGCAGGGCGTGAGCATCGGCCGCCTCCATAAACAACGCAAGCCGGACCGGAGGAAGCGATCGCGTCCGTACAAAGCCAAGCGGCAGTGAAGCGACGCCCGGAACACACCGCGGAAAAGAGCGCTCTAAATAATCAACTGTCATGAACCTAGCGAGCAGATCGATACGTCTAGGACCTCACAGCCTGGCTCGAACACACCGACGCATCACACACACACACACACACACACACACGAGCTAGCGAAGTTATTCCTGGGGACGAATCGCTAGTCAACACACGCGTACCTAAAAAGACTAGCGCTGTAATTTACAGAAGGTGAGAACTGCTCATCATCCTGTGATCGAGTGCGAGTGAACACCCTCGAGAGGAGGCGGACACTCTATACACTCTATACACACACACACACACACACACACACACACACGTGTACGGATTAGCGCCAGTGAACGAACCTGAGTTTATAAAAACTAGCGCTGGTTAATACTAGTACTAGACTTGATGAACACGCTTGTATATAATTTTTTTTATTGCCATTTTTTGACACGCCGTACACACACCATTTAGAAAAACCACACACACTTCAGTTTAATAATAAACATTAGGTGCTTGCGGACGCTCTCTGGAAAACAGAAAAACATTAGCGCTAGCAAACGCAACCTGACGCGTAACAGGAGCGGCTCTGAGCGTCTCCCTCGCGTGGCTTGCGGGGACGTGTCTCATCGCCGTGGACAGTTTGAACAGTCTTCACTTTTTCTTATTTAATTGCCGGACCAATCGGAGTCGAAGTCTTGAGACGGTCGTGACGTCTCGCCCTGAATAGTCAGTGTTACTGGGGGGAGGGGGGGGAGGGGGGGGGGGTCTGGACCAAACTTCCAAAACTTTGTGTCGTTGCATCATTGCAGGAAAACAGAACGTGTGTGTGAGATGTATATGTGTTTCTTACGTCTGTTTATCTGTACTCGTGTGCGAGTGATTTTTGAATGTCATTTCTAGATGTCCTCCTATAGAAAATAAACATGTCGCACTATTAGAAACACACCTTTGTCCAATCTGTATTTTTATGTAAAAGCAGACGGCCTTTTAAATGTAAGGTTTTAATTTTACAGCATGAGGTGTGCAGCTCGGATGCAGGGTGAGAACGCGAGTCTCGCGGATTTATCATCTTTACAGAATACAGATCCGTTTCCAAAATCTTAAAGGGTGGATCTTCTGATATTATTAAAGGTTTTCGCATATACACAGTTCCAGGCAGACGTTTGGATTTACTGGATTTTTTTTTTTTTTTTCCAGTTCTTGCAAGAATGGAATCTGATTTATTTTCTACATTCTAGAGCAATACTTCTATTTTCAGTTATTTTAACACATAAAGGTTTACAGTCCTCACAGGAACAGTATTGTGTGTCGAGTGTGTGTGTGTAAACCCCATCGCGCTCCATGATGAAACTGTCTCTCATGAAGACCTTCCCAGGAAAGCGAGACCAAAACTTACTGCTGCAGAGGAGACGTTCATTTAGAGTCACCAGCCTCAGAAATCACCAGTTAACCTCAACCAGCACCTCAGATTAGAGCCGTTATGAAGCTTCACAGAGCAGAAGGAGCAGATCTACATCTCAATATCAACTGTTCAGAGGAGATGATTGTGTGTTTACAGGTGATAAACGCCTTCAGCGTTGTGTTACAGCGTAGAGAGAAAGAAACATCAGGAACGAGCGTGGAGTTAGAAGGGGTGTACAAACTTTTGACTAGTAGAGCATCTACTGTACGCACACATCTGTGCCTGTGCAAAGTGGGCGTGGCCTCACCGCGTGCAGTCCGTCAAACCTGAGTTCCATCATTTTTTGGGTCGGTGATTATCTTGAAAGCGGAGACACTTTGATTGCTGAAATGATTCCCTCTTCATTCCAGTTAATAAATGTATGTACGAGTTATACACAGGGGGGTTGGACAAGAAACTGAATCCCTCTGGACACCGAGCAGGACTTGTCTCTGTCATTCCCAAGACCAACCGATGAGGTAAAAGGAGGCCCTGACACCATACGAATGAATTACTGTGGTCTAAAACCAGGTGTCTCAGTTCCATTGTCCAACTCCTGTGTATAGTGAGAATATACTGTAGATTCATCCCTTTTTTTTTTTTTTCCCTGAACTCGGCTTCCTGCTTACATATTTTGAAGGAATAAGCAAAAAAAAAAAAAAAATCCATCTTAAAAATGTAAAAGTCTTCTGAGTTCCTGCAAGCTTAAAAAAAGATGCAGTCTTGACCCTGCTACAGCAAGTGTGTGTGTGTGTGTGTGTGTGTGTGTGTGTAGGCAGTGAGCTATTTCTCCCTGCATATAAACTCCTAGCACTCGTCAGTCCAAGTTGCCCAAAAGATCGTCAGTACATGATAAGTGCTGGTTTGAACGAGTTTAAAATAAATCCATCTGAACGCGACGTGCTGATGAGATAATAAGACGGAACGGGGCTATAAATACGCAGCTCCTGTAGGTGCAGGCTCTAAAAGAAGCAGTGTTATGTGCAATCTTGCACCTCTAAGCGCTCCGTGGTGGGCACCTGCAGGGGATACGTGGGGCTGTGCGAGTCTGAAGTGATAGGGTTTTAATGCCGTGGCTCGGACTAGCGAGCGGCGTGAAGACGCAGCGTCTCTTCAGGCGTGTCCTGCTGACCTGGGACGCCGCGGAGGACTCGGGTGAACCCTTAATCTGGTTCTTTTTCCGTAGGCACCGTGATCACTGCTGTCTTTAGTGGTGTGACGGTGTCCACAGTGTCCTCACACAAGGCCTCACGCTGTCCACCGAGGCCTAATTACCCCCATGGAGTTTACTGGAAGCAGAGATTTGTGGCCTGGCGCCTCTCTGTGCTTACCCAGTTACCCTTTCCGATGATTGACAGAGTCTTAAAACAAACAAACAAACAAACAAACAAACAAAAAAGCTCTCGATCAGGTTGATTGATGTTCACTAATCAGTCGTGTGAGTTTGTGTGCCGTCCGTAAGAAAAGTTTCAAGAACCTGCCTCTTCTCTCTCTCTCTCTCTCTCTCGTCTCCGCGCAGGGGCTTCTGGGTAAAATAGCGTTGATGTTACACATCAGAGAGCAACAACAACATTTAAATCCCTGATGAAGCCCGAGCAGAACCTCGGCACGCCTCAGTGATGAAAGCACAGGACGGGTTTATGACGCTCAGTCGAACTGACAACCCCTTCCTACACCTGAATTAATAAAGCAGGATGAAGGGCTTTTAGAGAGACACTGCTGAGAACTGGACGCAATTATTTAGCCGTCACAAAAAAAAAACACACACACACACACACACAAAAAAACCGTGAAAGCCAATTATGTCCAATTTTTTCCCATGTCATATAATGTGACTGAAAACGGTGGTGACTATGAAGGAAAGACGTTTGAAAAAAAAAATCTGATTTACAGTATACTGTACACACACCTCAGATTAACATACACTACATGGACAAACGTATTCCCGCAAACCTGCAGTGACATTCTATCCAAACACGCACACACACTTCATTATGGAGTCGGTCCCTGTTTCCTTTTCCAACTATAACAGCGTCCATTTTTCTTGGAAGGCCGTCCACAAGATGTTGCGTGAATTCGTGTCCATTCATGCTGTAGAGCGTTTCCGAGGTCAGACACTGTTGTTGGACGAGAAGGTCCGGCTCGCCATCTCCATTCCAGTTCGTCTCAAAAGGTGCTCGATGGGGTCGAGGTCTCAGGGCTCGAGTTCTTCCGCACCGGACACATCACACCGTGGCTTTATAGTCCTCGTTTTGTGCACGTGGGCGGAGTCATGCTGGAATAGAAAAGGGCCTTCAACAAACTGTGGACACAAAGTTAATAAAAGTGTAGCATTGTCCAAGATGTCTTTGTATGCCGAAGCATTGAGATTGTCCTTCACTGGGGATAAAGGACCTGAATTATTCAAACACCTGAATTCAATAATTAACAGGTTTCGATAAATACTTTTGTCCGTATCGTGTATGTAGACACAAGGCACATTATTGATATTCTGCAGATTGTAATAGATAACAATAATAATAGGTAGTAATTATTAGGGCCCAAGCACTATAAGGTGCGCAGGACCCTCTTGTTTTCCTAAGGATTATTTTTTGAAAAATTCCCCAACCTTTTGGACTTTTCGGGGTCTCAGCGTGCTCAAAAACTCATGAAACTTGGCAGACAGGTTGGAATCTGCTGCCATCAGGATGCCTGAGAGTCTCGTGGCGAGGGGCCGGGCCCCCCCACCCCCACATGAGATTTCGCTGCATAGCTCATACACACTTTCACGTAGGCACACAAACCTCGGGACACATTTAGAGCTCATCGAGCCGAGCAACGTCCGCACTGCATGTCCTGGGCTCAACTCAACACGAGGCCGGTTATTTTGGGTCGTTTGCACAAACACACCCGATGGATTTTGATGTACTTGGGAATTTATATACGATCGCCACCGAACTGCGCAAACCATCTGCGGCCTCACCATCTCACACACACACACACACACACACACACACACTAATGCACTCAACAGATATTTAGGGCCCAAATTGACATTAGCCCTGTATAGTGTGTGATGTGTGCAGGTTGTGCGGTGCAACCGAGTGCAACTATATTTATTATTATTATTATTATTATACAATCTTGTTTTATTTTTAGACACGCCCCTTTTCTTGTGTTTATTTAATTACTATTCATTTATTAAAAATGATTAAATTATTATAATTCTAATTTATTTATTAATTCCTATATATCTATGATTGTGTGTGTGTGTGTGTGTGTGTATATACAGTATATATATATATATATATATATATATATATCTATGTGTGTGTGTGTGTGTGTGTGTGTGTGTATACAGTATATATATCTATATACAGAGAGCGCGTGGGGCTTCTGTACATCCGGGTCTCTGCGTGTTTCCGACTCTGATGCTCCTGTGGAGGGCGCTGCGCTCGGGACGCGGAGCGAGCGCGGATCTAGGGCGCGTACGAGCGCGCTCCCGCTTGTTTGCGTGCGCGCCGCCGCTCGGCCCTTCCCGTGCCCCGCCGTTGTGCTCTCTCGCTCGTCGCCGGATCCGTCGGTCGGGTTGTGGCGGTAGTGATGATGATGATGATGATGGCGGAAGAAGCGGAGCTGCGCTGACACACACACACACACACACACACACTCTCTCTCTCTCTCTCTCTCTCTCTTTGTGCCGCCTGTAATTTATTCGGTGGAAAGCCGTCGACCGATCGGGCCGCGCGTGTCCGTGTGTCTCTCCGTGTCCGTGTGTCTCTCCGTGTGTCTCTCTGTGTGTGTGTGTGTGTGTGAGTAAATGGGGAACGAGGCGAGTCTGGAGGGAGAGGCGGGCCAGCCGGGAGCCGCTTCCGCTTCAGCACCACCGCGCGCCGGACAGCTCCCCGAGCCGAGCGCCGGAGCCCCGGGACCGGACAGGTAGGATACGGGCTGCACTGCGGCTCACACACACACACACACACACACACACACACACCCTGTGACACTTCAGCACCACATCACCTGAGTATCATCATACCGTGAGCCGTGTCGTGTGTTTATAACAGCCCTGTCTGTGCTGCTGTCAGTCGAACCGTCTGCATCGATGAGCTGACCAGTGCAAGAGTGTGTGGCCACTGTGGCTGTTGGAACGGGTGTAAGGTTCACAAGACCTCTGTACGATACGATATGATACGATATGACACGATAGAATATAATACAATGTGATACAATATGATACGATGACGATATGATGTGATACAATTCCATATGATACGATGTGAAACTATACGACACGATATGATACGATACGATATGAAAAGATATGATACAATACAATAAGACATGATATGATACGATGTGATACGATAAAATAAGATATGATACGATACAATGTTATATGATACGATATGAAAAGATATGAAGTGATAGGATACTATACAATATACCACGATATGATACAATATGACATGATACGATATGATACGATATGATACGATATGATACGATACGATATGATACAATACGACATGATACGATATGATACGATATGTTACAATACGATACGATATGATACAATACGACATGATACGATATGATACGATATGATACGATATGTTACAATACGATACGATATGATACAATACGATATGATACGATATGATACCATATGAAAAGATATGAAGTGATACGATACTATACAATATACCACGATATGATACAATACGACATGTTATGACATGATATGATACGATATGATACAATACGATACGATATGATACAATACGACATGATACGATATGATACGATATGTTACAATACGATACGATATGATACAATACGACATGATACGATATGATACGATATGATACGATATGTTACAATACGATACGATATGATACAATACGACATGATACGATATGATATGATATGATACGATATGATACAATACGACATGATACGATATGATACGATATGATACAATACGACATGAAACGATATGATACGATATGATACGATATGTTACAATACGACATGATACGATATGATACGATATGATACAATACGACATGATACGATATGATACAATACGACATGATACGATATGATACGATATGATACAATATGACATGATACGATATGATACGATATGATACAATACGACATGATACGATATGATATGGAACGATTAGATAAGATGTGATACGATACAATAAGATACGACACGATATAAAACAATACGATGTCCATTCTAAAGGCAACAAATCGATATGTGATGAAAGCAGTGAATCTGCGACGATATCATGTGATACACTTTCAGTTCTCTTCACTTGGTCTGGAATATCTGGGTCAGGTTTAATGACGATGTAGAAAAGCGCTGTTTTAAAAGCATCACCTTGCCAGCATGTTACACTTATCCCATTCATCTGGTCGTTACACACCTGGCATTAGACATAACTGTAATGACGCAACGCTCGGTTACCTGGCTCATATTCTGTTTAATAATATCACACATAATACGGTCCGTATGCTTCAGATTATAACAGCAACACCTGTATTAATGCTGACTTTTTTTAATGCTTTTAATAACAAAATCGAGTCCTCTATGGCTTTTCACATCATCTAACTTTAACGCACAGAAACAGTTCAACACTTTACCTCGCTATAAACATCCCTGTTATGAAGCCACAATATTCGGATCAGTATGTCATAATGATTTAACCCTGATGACTCCTGACAGAGCGCTAACTGCGTGATTAATACTTACTGGTCGATACAGTAGAGTCAGTGTGTCCATCACTCATCCCCGTCCTTACTGTATCTGCAGTATAAATGCTGAGGTTAATAGGATTTTTGCAATTGAAAAAATGAACGCTCTCAATTTAATCACAGTATCAGTACGTCCATAGATTTATATATTGTAGTAGTAATAATAATAATAATAAGAAGAAGAATAGGAAGAAATATGTGCAGCTATAATAATAAGGCTTATTTCAATTTCTACTATTACTAATAATAATGATTTCAATATATCTGTCTGAAAATCTATTTAAATTCAGTGTTAGGGGTGGAGACCTCCTCGGAATTTGTTTAAAGGTTTTTATTAAAAAGTATTATTACAGTCACATCGCCTCAAAACCCTGTTAAATAATTTACACAAAAGTTTAAAAATATGGATTATAATAATAATAATAATTATTATTATTATTATTATGCACGATCTTCTTTATTATTAATCGATATGTTATCTGAAACGTATGTTTGTTTTTTTTAAGCAACTTTACTACTACTAATAATAACAAATAACAATGATATATTTCCGTCTGATATATCAATATATATATAACACTGTTTCATATCATATAATATTTACACCCACAACCCGCAAATAGGCATTTCGTTCATGCAGACTAAAACTTTGCTCTAAATCCATCAGGAGCGCAGACGTTACATCAGCTCTGTTTAGCCGGTGTGTATGGGTATGACTGCAGCACACGTTCTGGCTCAGTAGTGACTCTGCTCGGGCTGATGAACATCTTAAACGTAAATGTGATGTACAGGACGTGACTAAGAGAAGTGAAAGACAGTTTCCATCAGGACAAACTGAGTGATATAATACACAACACACCAGACACTCAAACCATTCCTTTGTTTTAAAGGAATGGCTGCAGTGGGACACCTTTACATTTATTGAAGGTTTAATGTGCAGTACGTGACCAAGTGCAATAACACATATGCACGCACACACACGCACATGTACATACATACAGACACACACACATACACATAAAGTAAAATCAAGTAAATGAACTACGCTGTGATCAGGTTTGGTGCATTTTAATGTATCGCTGGTAGAATCAGACGCACATCAGTCCAGGACGTAGCTACACCTCACTACAGAGCTGACTTCCTGACGTGATCCAAATCCCTTCATCACACACCTGACGAAGTCTTCTCTTCTGTTTCAAATCGAATTTCACGTCTTTACTCCTTATGCGCATCTCCTCGACCTGTGTGTGATGTGTCTGCAAGGTTTCCTTCCGCAAATCTCCCCGGCTAGGAACCAGCCGTATTTAGGTGACCTGGTGCGGAGATCGACGGCGGAACATGCTGAGGGGGCGGAGCCAAGTGGCTGACCAGAGAAAGCTCAGTCCGATCTCTTCACGTGTTATTCACGCGTCATTGTGTAAAGCACCAGCACCAGTGTGTGGAGTAGACGTCACGTTTCATTCTTGTGTTGAATGTCCGGATATAAGCATCGGCATAATGAAACGCGCTCTGTGTGTGTGTGTGTGTGTGTGTGTGTGTGTGTGTGTGTGTGTGTGAGAGAGAGAGAGAGAGAGAGCGATAGGGCCGGTCAGTGTGAGGCGTGATGAAGCGCTGCTGCATTAACTATTAATAAAATTATGATGAGGAGCCATTTGTTACACACGCGTGTGACGCTTCTTCCCAGCGCTCTCGTCCTCTCTCTCTCTCTCTCTCTCTCTCTCTCTCTTCACTCTCCCTCACTCTCTCTCTCCCACACATACACGCTCCTGTCCACCCCGTGCATGTTTTTAAATTCTTTACCCGCCTCGAGCTCATTCTCTCTTTCACCAAAAAGCTAGAAAGCAAAGAGAGGAATCTGGCTGGGATTCACGTTTTTAAAGCAAGCATCAAACATTTCATCGTCATTGCCGTGTTCGCCCCTCGCGCCGTAATCTCTCTCTCTCTCTCTCTCTCTCTCTGTCCCTTTATCTGTCCGTTTCTGTATCTTTGATTTTTCCCTCTTTTTCTGTGCAGAGAGAAAAAAAACGCTCTGTTCATGTTTCTCTGCATGATCCTGCTGAAACACTATCTCTCCACTGAGTGTATAGCTGCAGCCTCGTGTGTGTGTGAGTGTGTGTGTGTGTGTGAGAGAGAGAGAGAGAGAGAGAGAGAGAGAGAGAGAGAGAGAAAGGGTGAGAGGCCCATTGACAGGCGGGACACAGGTGGAGGCAGATTTCACGGATCACCAGGTTTTCCAACGAGCCCAGACCATCAGGTCATCATGTTTAATCTGAAATACGTAATTCTAACACACACACACACACTCAGACTGTGCTGGAACGAACAATCAGCTTTAGGATGAAGGGGGACGTGCAAGACGGGCTGAAAGCAGATCGCTGTAGTCGTGCACCGTGTAACCTCGCAACAACCGACCACGCCCCGCCACACCTCACCCCGCCACACCTCACCCCGCCACACCTCACCCCGCCACACCTCACCCCGCCACACCTCACCCCATCACACCTCACCCCGCCACACACACCCTGTTATTTAACATGTGCGAATCTAATTCCGACAACCTGACGGCCTCACAGACACTGTGATCCTTGGCGCCCCCTTGAGGAGGGTGTGGGGTCAGGCCTTACAGCATCCTTATTCAAACAGTCTTATTTTCTCAGGTTTCGATGATGCACTGAAAGGTTTCTCCACGTTGTAATGTAGAGATGGTCC